>VWZI01014929.1:121752-221447 GCA_013396835.1 Psilopogon haemacephalus
GGAATGGAGGCCGGGCGGGGGCGGGGCCGGGCCGGGGCCTAGAGGGGCAGCCGGGGCCAGGGGTCTCGTCCCTTCGGTGCGGCCGAGGCGGCGGGTGGAACACTGAGCGGGCAGGGGGCAGGCGGGCTGAGGGCCGGCCGATCCAGGCCTAGCGGAGGGAACAGGCGGTGCGGGCCCCGGGGTGCGGGCGGTGTGGTCCGAGCCGACTCTGCTTGGTCTGTGCTTTTCTTCCCATGTGCCTCACTCCGCTCCTTGGCTTTGCCGGTAGCATGGCAGCGCGGTTAGCAGCGACAAGCCCTCTGTCCACCTGACGCTGCAGTGTAAACCTTGGCTTGCGGAGCGGGACTGGCAGACCCAGGGCCCTCTGACCCAGCTTACTATGGTTAGCTTGGGCCAGCTGCTCTGACTTTGCACAGCACTCCCGAGCTCTGAACCCTCTCCTCACACGAGCAAGTCTTTTCTCCGTTTTTGCAAAGAAGGATCTGAAGTAAATTGTCAGTAAGGAGCTTGTCTGGGGCGTGCAGGGACTCCGGGAAGAGCTAAGCTTGTTTCCTTTGCGACAGTTACAGCTCCGTATAGGAGTGCAGAGAGGTGTGTGTGAGAGATGAGAGGCCGCCGTAGATTGCTTTTGTAGATTGCTGTGGGGTGCGCGATGCAAAAACATTGGCTCGTTAGGAAGTGAGAGTTGTCTTGCTTGTAGGAAAGCAGAAGGTGGCTTAGATATGTGTTGTTATACACCCTGGTGTGAAGAACGTGATTTTATTCTTTCCACATCTTCTGGTGAGCATCTGAACCTGTACAGTTGAAAGCGCCCACAGGCTGTGTGTCTTAGGCTGAGGGTCCCAGATGAAGCTCAGTCAGTGTTGTGAGAGGTGCACACACTTTGAGGGAGGTAAGCTGATTAATTTGGAGGCTGTTTAAATGCTGCTTGTACCATCGTAAAGAAGCTTGCTGAATGTATGAACATTTGTCTGGTGAGTGGCTGTCCTGAGGAGTGGTGGTGGGGTGACAGCTGTTTAACTGAGGTACAACCCACCACTGCAGTAGCAGGCTGGAGAACAGCAAAGCTGTCTGCAGCTGGGCTCTTGCTCTTCCTTCCAGCAGGAGTGAAAACAGAGCCAGCTATCAGATGAAACAGATAGTTCCGCATGGCTGAGCTGATAGCATCATCACTGGGACAGTCCACAGAGGCAAGAGAAGTTGGCGTGTGGGAAGAGACAGTGCAAAATGGGTGGGAAAGGAAAATGTTTTTTGGTCTTGTGAGTTCCGGAAGTTGTCTGTTCAGTTCTGCAGAGTGAGTCAGCTGGTTCTCATGCAGTTCCTTTCAATTTTTGGTCTGCAGACCCCCTCATACTTTGCTCTGGAAGCATTACAGCTGGTTAGAAAAGCTGAAAAACATGCACAGGTTTGTTTTCCTTAGTCAGCTTTGCAACACCTTTGGAACAGCCCACAGGCTGCCTTCTTACCAACACTGGCCTCCTCTCCCAGTGAGCCCTGCCAGTGTCTCATGTGCTGTGGATTTCTGTTCTCTGTGGTGTGGTTGTTACTTGACTTCTGGATCCACAGGGAGATGCGTTTGTGCATGCTCGTTTGTGAAGCTAAAAGTCAGGAAAGGAGTTCAGCTATTCAGAAGTGATCTATTCACAAACACAACTCTAATTGCAATCCACAGAATAAAGTAATTGCTAACCAGAATCTGACACCAGAAGCAAGTAAGCCTTGAGCTTAGATAAGTGTTTGGGGTTTTTTTTTCCTGTTAAGTGATTTTGCCTGGCGGCATTTGAAAACAGAGATGTTTGTGCCATCTCAAAGTGCTGTGGGTGTTAAGTGCCCCTTCAGACAAGCTTCCTTCCCCTGAGTGTTCCATTCATGGTAGATGATGGGCATTACACCAATCAGATTACCACGTGCTTCCAGTGCTGTAGATGTTGGAGGCAGCTTTGTGAGGCTGATGCTGAGCATCCCGCATGGAACAGTCAAAATACAACAATGTGCTTAGACATCATGGTACACCATGGGATGGATGCAGCTCTGTCATGGGAAATGTCTGAAATTCAACCAATGCCCAGGATTTCAGTGTTAAATAGTGGGGTGTTAAATATATCCTATGTTGCATCTAAAGAGGGAGCTGACTGGAGCTAGGCGAGGTCAGAATCCAGTTTAGACTTCCTGCTAAGAAGTTAAAGTGGGATCTGCTGTTGCAACAGTGGAGCAAATGAGACCCTTTAATTCTGGTTTTCTGGAGGCTGGTAGAGCTTTGGAAACAGCTTTTAAAGACTGAGAGTAGCCATAATTCAGTGGGGAGTTTGTTCTCAACCTTCCCTTGCTGACAGATCTCCACTCTCTGGGACAGTTTGGCTCTGGAGAAAGCCAATGCTTACTCTTCTGCAGTGAAGACTGTTGGCAATGCATGAGCTGCATGTACTCCTTGCAGAGAAAATGGCTGTCCTGGATGCTGTGGTTTTAGTTGGATGATTAATGTCCTTTGTGCTCCTGTGAGTGTCAAAATAATGATGACATGGGTACAAACTCTTCCATGATGGCCAGGACAGCTGGCACAGGCTGGCCCGTAACAGGATGTGGAAGTGAAGTTCTCTGAGTCTGTCCATACCCAGTGTGTTACCACTGCTGTAAATCAGGCATAGAGGTTTATGCCTGTCTGATAATTTCTTGTTTCTAACCCCTTTTATCTTGTTGCTACACTGTTCTTTGGAGTTTATTGCACTCAATTTTGGACCGATTCTCAGAATCAAAGAGTTAGAAGTCAGATTTGAGATAAGAGAGGCCCATTTAGTGCTGCATTGGACAGCTCTGAAGGGGAAATAGAATTATCAGGATTGAAAGAGTTTGCTGAGGCTCAAAGGAAATAATAAAAAATTCAACAGTAGGTAATCCTGCCTGAATTTCCTAGGCTCAGCAAAGCTGGCTGTGTTTTGGGGTGCCAGTGGGGGTGACAAAATGGAAACACCCTTTCAGTGTGAATTTCTGGGTGTGAGAATTTCTGTATGCTGTAGCTGCCTTCTGCAAAACTGCCCTCTGATGTAAATACCTTCATTTCTTTAGGAAGCCCAGACTGGCCTAATGCTTTAACCCTGCAGACCTTGAGTTGCATCTGATGTTCCAAGTTGTGTGTTGCTGTTCTGTTTTGTGTTTGGGTGAGAGGCTTTGGGGGGGTTGTTTTCCCATGTTCATAACCAGTGTCTTCTGCCATATGTTCTGGAAGGGCTCCCTCACCAACCAAGCGCAAGGACAGGTCTGAAGATAAATCAAAGGACCGTTCCAAGGACAAGTCATCCACCAAGGAGTCGGGTGATAAGGATCGTGGCCGAGACAAGGCACGCAAAAGACGCAGCGCTTCCAGTGGAAGCAGCAGTACCAGGTAGTGACAACCTAGAGTGTTCCTGGAAACCACCTGCTTGATTCCTGGTACCTTTCGTTCCCCGTTCCGTGGATGCTGTTGAAGGCTTGTGTTGTGTCAGTCACAGTGCAGTTCATTCTGACTTGAGGGGGGTTAGTGGTTTAGGTATGAATTGCCTTTGGCTGTGTAGTGAGCTGTGTAGTGTCACTTTTTGTTCTTCCAGCTTTCCATATTTACCATAATTTTTAATCTCTGTTCCCAACAGATCCCGTTCCAGCTCAACTTCCAGTTCAGGGTCCAGTTCTAGCACTGGTTCTAGCAGTGGGTCTAGCTCCTCTTCTGCTTCAAGCCGCTCCGGGAGCTCCAGCACCTCACGCAGCTCCAGCTCCAGCAGCTCCTCTGGATCTCCAAGTCCATCTCGAAGGAGACATGACAACAGGAGACGTTCCCGCTCCAAGTGAGTGTCCTTTGCCTTCTAGGAATTACCAGGTGGCAAATTGATTTCATGTAGAAGACAAGATTGTGATCAGAATGGTTTTTCTGAGGACCATTTGCTTTCTCCAGGATTTGGAAATCTGAATTCTGTTAGAATGAGCATGCTCCTTTTGCTTAGTAGGAAGGAGAGGTTAAAAACCTCATTTTAAGGAGTAGTTTAAAATATTCTATTTTGTAGAGAAGTTCTTAATCACTGTTTCCCCAACAGTATTTGAGAGTAAAGTTCTTTGGCTCCTGTAAATTACAGTCAAGACTTAACAGAAAATCAGGGCTGAAGATGGTTTATATATGTATGGGTGTGTGCATCTATATTCTTATGTATGAAAAAAACAAGAGGGAGGGCAAAGAAAGCCTTTTCCTGGAAGGGTAGAAGTCGAAGTATGTTAATGTCCATACAGATTTCCTTTGAAGAATGCTGTAGGTCAGGTGCTGAAAGCTGATAAAGTCTACTGTAGTAGTGTAGGTTTGTTTTGTATATCACTTAAATCATGGACAGCAAGATTAGGCAGAAGCATATTTCTGCATATTAATTTTTTTTAAAGATAAAAATCAGATTCCAGGTTTGTTTACATTTTTAAACTACAAAGATATGGAGCTCCTTAATATTTATTTCTTTGTTCTTTTAACCATGAGATTTCTGGACATCTGTAATGAACAGAAGATGCAGAAACACAAGTGACTGGATTCATTAATTTGCCTGGATTTGATATGCTTTGGTGTTTATGTCTTCGTTTTGCCTCTTTATTAGGGCAAAGAATGGTTTTTGTTGGGTTTTTTTTGTTTTAAGAAGTGGAATTTTTTTTTAGCTATGGCAAACAACTTTATGGAAACATCCTCAACATTTCGTGCAGTAAAGTTGAAAACTCAAAAAACAGGCTCTGAAGTTGCAGAAAGATCTAAAGCAGAAGCAGACAGGACAAATGCAAGTCCTGAGCACCCTCAGCACCACCCCACCACTTCCTAACCGCTAACTCCTTAACAAAAAGAAAAAGAAGTACTTGCAATCACGTGGTTACAGCTGGCTTCTTGGTTTGCCTTGCACGTCCCCTGAAAACTCTGTAACCATCTGTTACCAACATCAGGTCCAAGCCACCCAAGAGAGATGAGAAGGAGCGGAAGAGACGGAGCCCGTCACCCAGGCCTACCAAAGTGCACGTTGGAAGGCTCACTAGAAATGTGACCAAGGTAACAGCAAGCTTGACATGAGAGGGTCTCTCTTAAAGCTCTCAAAACCTTTTTGGTGCTGGAGTGTTGCTGTTGGAAATTCTTGCTTCATTTCCAGATTGATCAGTGAGGAAAATTCCGTCAAGGTTTTACTGAGTCAGGTGTAGTGCAGGTGTCTGAGACTGTGTAGTCTGCTTTGTCAGTGTGTCAGACCTTGCGTCCTGCAAGGAAGGAAACTGTAGTAGTTGGGACAACAGCTGAATTTATCTCTGAGGCATTAAGGGTGTCTTGATAAAGGATCTGAAGAGAGCTTGCCTGGCCTGAGTTTTGTTTGCTAGAACATAGTGTAGAGATCTTGAGAGTTAGGAGGTTTGGGATGCTGCAAAAATGATGCCTTTAGAAAAACATTAACAGTTGCTCTTTAAGAGTTTTCAGCTGAGCACACAAATTCCCTTTTCAGGATCCCTTTTCAGCATCTTTGCACTACTTGTGCACCATGTTGCTGTGCAGCAGTAATGCTACTAAGTCTGAAGGTTTGGAACAGTCCAGGAGGAACTGCTTAGGCAACAGCAGGGAAATCAGTGCTAGTCCTCCCGTTATCTGGCCAGTGCAATACATCTCCTGCTAATGATGGTGCTGGTTTAGAGCTACCCTACTGCTGCATCCAGCTTGGATTTACTGTTCTGTGCCTGCCAGCTCTGGTCAGTGTGATCTGTGTCCCTTAGACTTGCTCTTTCTCTGCAGGATCACATCATGGAAATCTTTTCCACGTATGGAAAGATCAAGATGATCGACATGCCAGTGGACAGGCTGAACCCACACCTCTCCAAAGGCTATGCTTACGTGGAGTTCGAGAATGCAGATGATGCTGAGAAGGCCTTGAAACACATGGATGGAGGTAAGGATTAAGTGCTTGTGAAACCCTTTGGAGCAGATGAATTTGATCTGAAAATGAGTTAGAGGCGATGGGGAAGCTTTCGGTGAGCTGGGCTGCAGTCCCACCTGTTTTCAGCCCAAATGGCATTTGTGCAGTTCAGGACAGACCCAAAACAGCACAGAATTATTGAAACTTGGTTGGAATAAAGTTCTTTAAGTTTCTGTGAAAATCTTTCCTGGTTAAGACCTGAGCTGCAGTTTGGTGGGATATTAGATGAAGAAGCTGAGTATGTGTGTGGACTTTATCAACACCACCCCTGAAAGGGTGGTGAGCATAGCACTGTAGACTTCCTGCTTCAGTTGCTTATGAGAAAGCTGAGAGTTGTAGCAGTGTGATGTGAGGATGGTAGTAGTAGAAAATGCTTACTTCTTCCTGCTTCTGTGATTCCCTAAAAAGGCCAGATTGATGGTCAGGAGATCACTGCCACAGCTGTGCTGGCACCACGACCTAGACCACCTCCAAGACGCTTTAGCCCACCCAGGAGGATGCTGCCTCCACCACCGATGTGGCGCAGGTCACCACCTCGCATGAGGAGAAGGTGAGAGCTCTGACAGTTTGTGTCTCCTTCTCAGTGTAGCAACATGCTAGTGCTGCAAGACTCAGCATGGAGACAGTTCTGTCCTGTTGGATTTGCCTTCTCCCAATGACAGAAACACCTTGTGGGCATGAAGTGAACGTAGATTGTACTTAATTCCCTAGGGTCAGGTTGGCCTGCTCTTGTCTGTGCTCTGGATGCAGTCTGTCGGGAGTGTCAGGTGCTGCCTGGCCTGTTCATAGGACTGCCTTCTCCAGAAATGCTGTGAGGGGAAGTGGGAAGGAACTGCTGGCTGACAGGATGCGTTTGGCAACTTGATCCAGCTCCTTGCTTTTTGAAGCCCTTGCACTTTACTTCCTTCTTTCTTTGAATGGGCAAATGGTGTCTTGCATCAGGTGAGGAGAGGACACTGATCCCAAGATGTGACCTGGTGTGCACATGCCCATTGAGTGACTTGCTTAGATAGGTCTGTTGGAGTCTTTCTCAGCATCTAGATGGGCTCATTTATCATGGAATTCTGCTTAACTCTTGTCACTAATGAAAGCAGCTCCTCCTTGAGCACTTGATTGCTGAGCAGCTTCTGAACTGCAGGTTTGGAAATGAGAACTGCTGGTGAATGTGGCCCAAGATTCACCGCCTAGGGAGCCACCTTTGGACATGCCTTTTACTGCAGTCTGACAAATGCCAGATGTGGTCTGGTCTCCTCGTTGTTATTTTCTTCCCTAATCTAATTTTTATTCTCCTTTTTGGGCTCTCTTAATATTCTCTGCCTGGAACATTGTTGCCATACTGGTGGCTGCACAGATTGATTGTAGTAGTGAAGAGCTCAAACCTTAATGATGCCTTTTGAGTTACTGCAGAAGCTACCCCTGGGGTTCGAAAGTAGCTACAGAAGACCTTTCCCTGAGTGTCACTCTTTCAGGAGCCAAAGCTGACCTTTCAGGTGAAGGAGAATCTGATGCAGGATGAATGTGAGCTTGTAATACTTGAGCAAGAAGACAAAAGATTTTTGTCTGTTCTGTGGACATTGAACATTCCTACAGCTTCCTGAAGCAGGAGGAGGGCAGCCGGAGCGCTCCTGCCATGCAGTCAATTTGAGTTGCCTCGTTCCTCTCTCAAGCTGGCTGTCCTCACAGCAGCGTGGGAGAGCTGTTGGGAAGTGGGTGGGCAGTGTTCTTGAGCAGTTGGTGGGTGAGGTGATGTGGCACTGGAACCCTGTGGGCCCTGGTCTCCTAGTGAAAGCTTTCTGCTCCCCCGGCAGGTCCCGGTCTCCTCGGCGCAGATCTCCTGTTCGCCGGCGATCGCGATCCAGATCTCCCGGGCGAAGGCGCCACCGCAGCCGCTCCAGCTCAAACTCCTCACGATAAAGCAAAAAGACTGGACAGCTTTTTATTTTTTAACTTAAAACCTGTCAGACTAAATATTGTACCTTTTTTTTTTTTTTTTTTTTAAATGGGTCTGGGTGAGAGAGAGAGAGAGAGAGAGAGATCGTCCTGGCAGTGAAAGCAACCTAGGAGGAGAGCGCGACAGTTCCTGGCCAGATATCCTTTGCTTGTGGGGCTTCTAGTTTCCTGGCATTGAATTGAAGCTATTTGAAAATTGCTTTGATTTTAGAGGCTGAAAAACATCTTTCCCAGACGTGTGGAAGGGAAGATGTTACAGCCTCTTTCTCCAATTAGCAGGCTGCTGCTTGGTGATTGCTAAGAGCTTAGCACGCTGTACAGACGAGCATGTAAATCTTGAGCTATCTCAGAAGCCCTGTATAGTAAAGAGGGCATTTAAGTTTGAGCTCCAGGGGTCAGCAGAGGACCTCCCAGAGCAACTGGAGTCCCGATCTGCCTGAAATTTAATACCCAAGTTGTTGCTTTATCCCAGCTCCCAAATGGATGATTTGTTTCTGCAGAGTTAAAGCTCTTTTCTGCAGTTTAAGCTGTCCTCTGACCAGGTGATCCCCACAGAAACAATGGCCCAAGCCCGCTGAACATCATACTTTAGAAAAGAAACTGGAAATCTTAGCAACTGGTCGGTTGGAAGTGATTTTTTTTCACCTTTTTTTAAAGGGTTTTGGTAGACCTTCCTGCACAGCCCTCCCCGCACAGTGGTGCGTGTGTTTGTGCTTCTCAGGACAGCGACTGACCATCCACCCCGGGAAACGGCAGGGCAGAGAGGGAGGCTGGAGGCACGGTGCTGGCTGTGTTGACTGGGGTTCCTATGGGGAAAGGCAGAGCTCACCACCCCTTGTACAGTCAATGCTATACAGAGTTCCGTTTGGTTTTGTATCACTTTGTAGCTTTTTGGACTTTGTGTTTGTACTTGTGTAGGACGAGCGACTATTGAATAAAGCAGTAGCGTTGAGAATGGCTGCCTCCCTCGCTCCCTTTTCGGGCCCTGCGCTGTGCCCGGGAACCGTGAGGGCAGCGGCGGCCTTCACCGAGGGTTGCGGTGGAACCGGCATCGCGCGGGCCGCCGGAGGGCTCCCGACGCAGATGCTTTGAGAGCGGCGGCGTCGTGGCGGAGGGGAGGACCGGCGCTGCGGATTGGCTGGCGCGGGGGGCGGGCGCAGGCGGGATTGGCTAGCGCCTGGAGCAGGCGCAGGCGGGATTGGCTGGGGCGGACGGGCGCTGCGGATTGGCTGGCGCGAGGGGCGGGCGCAGGCGGGATTGGCTGGNGCGGTGGCGGCGCTGGGGCCGGGTGGCGAAGGCGCGGTGGCGGCGTTGGCCGCGGTGAGGGCCGCTCTGGCTGCGGCGGGGGATGCGGCCGCCCTCGGGGAGCAGGAGCGGGCGCTGTTCGGCGCCTTCCTGCGGAGCCTGGCCCGGGCGCCCCGCGAGTCGCGGCCTGAGGGCGTGTGGCAGAGCTGCTTCCTGGAGGGCCCGGCCGGAGTCGCCTTCTGCGTGCTGCTGGAAGCCCTCTCCTCCCCGGGGTCAGTCCTGCTTGGGCAGCGGGCGGCTGCGGTAGCCTGCGGCCCGGCGGGAGGCGGGCGGGTGTCGCCCTGCAGGGGCTCCTGGTCGCCCGGGAGGAGGGATGCCAGAGGTTGTCCCCGGGGCATAAACGTGCAGTTGGGTGGGAATTAGCCTGGGGAGACCCTGCTCTGGCCTCGGCCCCCCAGAGTCCCTTCGTTTCAGAGCCTGCATACAGCACTGGTGCTTCCTGCGGGCTACCCAGCTGGCCTCGGCTGTGCTCACTGAATATCCTGGAGCGTTAGGGCCGAGGAAACTGTGGAGATACAAATAAATTAAAACGGTTTTGGCTTTAATTTCATTTTGGTTAAAGTTCGGTGTGGTCGAGCAGCCGTGTTGTAGTGGTGAGACCACAGCAGGGGACGAATGGCTCACAGGTCTGTTTGCAACGCTGAAAGGGGCAGGGACATGGTTTAGTGGCAGCCTGGCAGTGCGGGGTCGAAAGCTGAACGAGGTGATCTTGAAGGTCTCTTCCAAGCAAGGCTGTTCCGTGTGACTTACCGCAGGTGTTTTTCTTCCAGTGGCAGCCTGCAGCCGAGGGAAGTTGCTGAGGTTCTGGCGCGGTTCGTGCAGGAGGGCCGGGCGGTGGCTCTGCTGTGGGAGCTGTGCCAGCAGCCGGCGCAAGCTGCCTGCCCCGAGCTGCAGGAGGCCCTGCTCGGCAGGATCGTCTGCTTGCCCGATCGTGTCAGCAATCAGCTCCAGGGGAAAAGCCCAACGGTGCTCTTCCCGCAGAACTACTTCCCTCTCTTGGGTGGTGCAGTTATCGAGGTGCTGCGGAAGGTTTCTGACTCGCTAAGAGGTGAGGCTCTGGGACTCTGCCGTGGAGGCTTCCAAGAAGTGTTTTGTGCTGGAGTTTGAAGTGCAGCTCATGAGGATTTCAGAGCCTCGTGGCCATCCTTCAGGCTGAAGTGTGTTATGCTTAAAAGCAGGAGATAGCAGGAATGAGGATGATGGCTGAGGCTGTGTAAAATTCCTCTGAAAGCTGCGCTCCTCCGCGCAGTTAAATGGCATCGTCCTGTGCCAAAGCTGTTGGCACTTGGTCTGGGCTGAAATATATGAAAGAGCTGAGCTTTGAGGTCCCTTCCAACCTAAACCATTCTATGATTCTCGAGGGTTTTTTCCAGACTTCAGTACTTAGAGAAGTGTCTGCACCTTCTTCTGAAAGTGACTTGGAGGATGCTGTGACCTTGTGTCTGTTTCACCCTAGGTGGCTCGGATTGCTCCATCTCTTTTGTTTCTCATGTCCTGGGGAAGGTGTGCGTCCGTGGAAGGCAAAGTGAGTGCTCTGCAGTGCTGCTTTGGGAAGGGGCAGGTGTGCTTCACTGCTTCAGTACAGAGAGAGACCTGTGGTGATGATGGTGATCACCAGAGGGAGTGCAGTCCTGACCAGCTGATGCTTTAGGGGTGCTGTGAGTTGGACTGGACAGGCTGCTTTCTCAAGCTAGGCAGCTCCTTCATCTGCTGGGTGTTGATGCCTTTCTGTCAGCATGGGTGAATGTGGCCTGTTCTTATCTCAAAATTTGATGAGGGTTTTGGCTTTCTCACCTGCCATTTGGGCCATATCTGCTAAATGCTCTCCTGGTGTTTTTCATCCACTGGTCTGAAAGTGCCTTTATAAATACCAGAGCAGGGCCACCTGGGGTAGGTCACACAGGAACACATCCAGAAGAGTCTCCACAACCTCTCTGGGCAGCCTGCTCCAGGGGCTCCAGCACCCTCCCACCAAATAATTTTTTCCTGATCTTCAGATGGAACCTTCTGGATTCCAGCTTGTACCCATTGTACCTTGTCCTGTTACTGGGCACTACTAAAAAGGGATGAGCAAAGTCATCTTGACACCCACCCCTGCAGAAGTAGTTAGAACTTTGGAGCTACAGAGTGCAGTAGTTAACAGGACTGAGGAAAAGGAGGAGAGGTTTTCTAGGTGTTTACTGTGGTGAGGAACACTTGCAAGTCCCTTAGGCTTTTCTAGGTTAGTTCTTAGCACAGGAGCAATTTAGAGCTGCCAGCTCTCCTTTGCTAAGGATGTGGGGGTTTGTAGGCTGTAGCAGCAGCTCTGCCCACAGGGTGTATTTGTGTTTCCCACTGCAGAGGAGATGCTGAGTGTCCTGGTGCCTGGCCTGGCGGAGCTCAGCCGGGCAGACTGCATCTGGCAGAGGATGTGCTGGCGCCTGCTGGAGTGCGTGCCCGAGCGCTGGATGGAAGCAGTGCTGCTGGGCTTCCTGCAGACAGCCCCGGGGTAAGGGCTCAGCTTTCGTCCCTGCTCTGGGGACAAGGCTGCAGGGTGCTGAGGTGTGCCTGAGCACTAGATACAAGCAATGCTGCTGGGCTTCCTGCAGACAGCCCCGGGGTAAGGGCTCAGCTTTCCTTCCTGCTCTGGGGACAAGGCTGCAGGGTGCTGAGGTGTGCCTGAGCACTAGATACAAGCAGTGCTGCTGGGCTTCCTGCAGACAGCCCCGGGGTAAGGGCTCAGCTTTCCTCCCTGCTCTGGGGACAAGGCTGCAGGGTGCTGAGGTGTGCCTGTGCAGGCAGATTGCTGCAGTGCCATCCCCTGTGAGAGCTGATTGTTCACTCTCGGGTAGAACCTTAAGGGTCTGGGTTGTGGCATGCAGTGGGAAACCAAGGGGAGCTCTACTTGCTCTGCCTGCTTTGGAGCAGCATGGCACTTGGTGCATGGAGTGCTGATGCTCTGCTGCTCACCTGTCTTGCCAGGGCAGATGACTTGTCTAGGCTGCTGGGGAACCTGGTTGTGAAGAACAAGAAGGCTCAGTTCGTGCTGACACAGAAGGTGCTGCTCTTGCAGTATTGCCACAAGGTGAGGGCTGGAGTTGAGCAGTGTTCTGGGGATGGCTGCTTGCTTTCCCCTCCCCAGGCAGTGGCAGCTTTTCCTTGAGCTGAGTGCCAGGTTCTCTGCAGTAAGAGGTCTAACTTGTTTCTACAGCCAGCCCTCAGTCTCTGCTCTTGCACCTGGGCTGTGCAGTGTTCACTTGCATCCCCATAGCCATCAGGATGAGGAGAGAGTGCTGAAGGGCTGCTATGGGATCCTGGGATTCCTGTGCTCTCCCAGGCTTGCTGATGATGAGCAGAATTTCTAAGTGCTGTTTTCTGGAGCCAAGTGACACAATGTCAGTGTGCTGGGGAGCTGCACACGTCTGCTTAGCTTAGAACCTGAAACAGTCATAGAATGGTTTAGGCTGGAGCCAACCCTCTGCCAGGCAGGGACACTTCCCACTAGAACAGGCTGCTCAAGGCCTCAAGAAGAGAATGAAGAAGCTGTGAGCCACCCTCAGGGATAAGAATTAAACCAAAGAAACAAGGACTGACATTTTTATTTTGTTCCCTGCTTGTCACAGAGTGTTAGGAAGTGCTCTATGGCTCATGATCATAGAATGTTGTTGTGAGGGATGTTCTCTAGACTCTGGTGCTCCATGTTTGCCTGGGACTGTGTGGGCTGTATGAGACTCCTGTTTTGCCATCTGTTTTGTTAGCAGCTGCACCTGTGTCTTTGCCTGGGGGGGGGGTTAATTTGCTTACTCTTTTGTGCCTCAGTGAGAAGTGCACCATCAGAAATGCACAGGTGTTGCTGGGTGGCAGCCTGACACCCAGCTAAAGCAAGACCCTGGTTTTGATTGCAGACTGCAGTGCTGCAGAACCTGCTTGGCTACCTGTCCCTGGATCCCCTTCGGCGGCCCCTTCTGGTCACAGTAAGTGGTTGGTGGAGTGTCTGAGCCTTCAGCAGCAGCCCTGCAGGCTGCCACGCAGAGCAGGCCTGCTCATAGTGAGGCAGGGATTGTCCCCACAAAAACATGTGGAGTTAGGAAGGTTGGAAGAGACCTCTAAGATCATCCATTCCAACCATCAACCCAACACCAGCACAGCCACTAAACCATGTCCCCAGGTGCCGTGGCCACACATTTCTTGAACACCTTCAGGGATCCCTGGGCAGCCTGTTACAGTCCCTCACCACTCTTGCAGCAAAGACATTTTTCCTAATCTCCAACCTAAGCCTCCTCTGGCACAATTTCAGGCCATTTCCTCTCCTCCTATCCCCTGGAACTTGAGAGAAGAGACCAATCCCAACCTCACTCCAACCTCTTTTCAGGGAGCTGTAGAGAGTGATGAGGTCTCCTCTTTGCCTCCTCTCTCCAGGCTGAACAAATGCAGTTCCCCCAGCTGCTCCTAGTATAACTTTTTCTCTAGACCCTTCACCAGATTTGCTGTCCTGGAGTTCTGAGCTGGGCAAACCCTGCTCTGGGCATACAGAGGTAGCTCCCTCTGTAGGGGGTATAAAGTTGAGTGGGGAACACGAAGACCAAAGGAGCATGAGAAGATAATGTGCAGTGTGAAAGCATGTTTCAAAAGCATGCTCCCCAGAGGTGGTGTCTCCTGTGCAGCACAAGGGCAGCTCAAGCCAGCTCCAGTTCTCTGCTGCAGGTACTGCAGGAACTGCTGGAGACGTGGGGCAGCAGCAGCGCCATGAGGCACTCTCCACTGGAGCAGCAGCAGTACATCAGCAAGGCCATCCTCATCTGCCTCTCCCACCTGAAGGAGCCTGAGATTGAGAGCTGCAGACAGGGTGAGGCAGTGGGAGAAGCAAGGGCTAGACTTGGTTAACAGAAGGTTTGACTGTGAGCAGTAAAACCTTGGTTTGCTCTTTCAGTGGTCAAAGTTGTGCCATGTTCATCGTGGCAAGCAGAGTGTCCTTCTGCAAGCCTCCTTCAGCACTTCTGTGATGTGCTTCCAAGTGTGCAGCTTTAAGTTAGGAAATTGGAGAATTGTGGAGTGGGTTGGGTTGGAAGGGACCTCAGAGATCATCCAGTTCCAGCCCCTCTGCCACGGACAGGGACACCTCCCAGCAGAGCAGGCTGCATCGACTAAACTGTGTACCCAGGTGCCACATCTGCACATTTCCTGAACGACTCCAGGGGTGGGGACTCCACCACCTCCCTGGGCAGCCTGTAGACCAGATGTAGAACACATTGGAGTGTGATGCTGGTTGTGTGCCCTTTAACAAAGCCTGGGTACACTGCTGCTGCAGGGCAGCACTGCCACGGCCCAAAGAGCAGCTGCCAGCTGCAGAGCCCTGCCTCTCTTGCCTGCCCACCCTTGGGTTGGTGAGTGGCTAAAGATGCCTCTCAGGGGACTAGCTTAAAGATGGGTGCTTGCTTCTGTTTCTGGTTCATGCAGTGTTTGGTGTTCCCCAGAGCTGCTCACGAGCATGATGGAGGGTGTGAAGTGCCACCTGGACAGCAACCTGCCGCGGATCCGGCGTCTGGGCATGATTGTGGCAGAGAGCATCAGTGTGAAGATAAACACTGAGGGGCCTGCCCTGAAGTTTCAGGTGAGAGTTACTTTGAAATTCATGTCTGCTGTGCAGGACTTAGAGGAGAGGAAAGTCCTAAACCAGATGATCCAAGACATTATAGTGAGTTGTAACACTTCTTGTCTGGAAATAGAGGGAGGCAGCAACCCCTTCCAAAACAGGATCTCTGCTTACACAAAAACAAAGGTGCAGAGGAGAGCCAGGAGTGACCCAAAGAGTGTCATCTGATGCCAAACTTCAGGGCAAACTGGACATAATAAAGGACTGGGGGATGATGGGATGGAGAGCAGCCCTGCAGAAAAGGGCTTGGGGGGGCTGGTGGGTGAGAGGCTGGACAGGAGGCAGCAATGGGCACTGGCAGCACTGTCAGATGCAGAATGCTGCCATACCTGCAGTGCAGTAAGGCCTGTTTTCAATGTCTAGTATGAAGAAGACGATGAAGTGAGAGAACTGAAGTCCCTTCTGGTGCAGACCACACCCTGCAGTGCTGTCCCCAGCCTTCCAGATGAAGAAGAGTAAGATATTGTATTGCTGCTGTTCATGTCAGTGCCATCTCACTGCTCTCCTCCATCCCTTTGCCTGAGTCACAGACCAGAGCTGTGTGCAGTGTGAGACGTCTTGCATGCTCCAAGGCATTGTAACACCTCCTCCTCTTACAGTGTGCTGTGGTCATGTCAGATCACAGCTGGGGCTGTTTAGTCTGGAGAAGCCTGAGAGGGAGCCTCATTGATGTCTACAAACACCTCAAGGGTTGCTCTTAGGAGGATAGAGCCAGTGACAGGACAGGGGGCAGTGAACATAAACTCAATCACAGGAAATTCAATCTCAACATCTGAAAAAACTTCTATTATTGTGAGGGTGACAGAGCCCTGGAGCAGGCTGCCCAGAAAGGTTGTGGAGTCTCCTTCCCTGGAGGCTTTCAGAACCCACCTGGATGTGTTCCTGTGTGACCTGGTTGGCCCTGCTCTGACAGTGGAGTTGGAGCTTGGTGGGAGCCTGCAGCAGGAATAATCATCTGCCATTATGTGTAGGCAGCGAGGGCTGATACTGTGGGTAGCTGCTTGCTTGTGAAAGGTTGTTGCTATGTTGGGTTTAATGCTGCTTGTTGCTCACAGCAGGAATGAAGAAGCTGCTGGGCTGCCATCAGCATCAGACAGTGACCAGAAATCCCCAACAGCAGCCCCTCTGCTCCCAGCTGAGGACTCAGACAGTGAGCTTGACAGGTATGGGACCAAAGGAAAAGAATGGGGAAGCTGTGGGGAGAAGGAAGCTCTCAGGAGCTGTGTTTGAGGATCTGCTGTGTGAGCTTGTTCAGCTGAGTGTGTGCAGCAGAGCAGGACTCTGTAGGAGCTGCAGCCAGGTGTTAGTCACTGGTGGCAGCAGAGCCTGCATCCTGCACAGCTGTTGTGTCCTTTGGCCTTGGGTGAGCTGCTCCTGCCAATGAGGGCTTTGGCTGTCCAATTTAGAAGCTGCCCTGCCTTATTCTGTCACCTTATCAGTATAGAAAGCAAGCCCAAGAGTCACCTAGTCCCAGGGTCACCTCACTCCTTCCTGCACTGGCCCAGGAGATCCAGTTCCAGATCTGCTCACAGAACTGCTTCTCAGAGTGATTTATAGAACTTCCTGAGGAGCCCTTTTGAGCTGGGCTTCAGCAGTGCTGGATGATGCAAGAGCAGTGGTGCCAGGACAGTGTCTGTGCAGGTTGCCTTTGGGGAGCAGAAGGCTGTAGCACACAGGCTAGGTCCTGCCCTTGTGTGTTTTGCAGTGATGATGACCTCATCCCTTACGACATGTCAGAGGATAAGGAACTCGGGACCAAGGCTCCTCTCTATCTGCGAGACTGTATGGAAGGTAGGAGCTTTGGGGCTGAGTCTCTGCTACTGGTACAAGGTTCTCTCTGTGGGTTTGCTTTTCTCTGAGTTAATCTGAGTCAGGTGCAGGATTTCAGTAGCCTGGGCTCAGGTGCTGGGCCTGTGACTCCTGAGCAGTTTCAGTTTTGTTCCTAGAGCTGTTCTTGTGCTGGGTCGATGACACTTGCCTGAAACAAGACACAGTGTTGGCAAAGCTGGGGGCATGTGCCCAAAAACAACTGCTCTGTTAACAGCTTTGCTTTGTCTTCTGATTACTTTTCAGTCCTGACAGGATGTGAGGATGTGGACAAATGGGAAGCTACAGTCAAGGCTCTCGAGAGCTTGATTCGGAAGAATCCGGCAGCAACACGAGAGGTGAAGCAGTATGAGCTAAGCTGCCAGTGGGCTGTAATGCAGAGCATCCCCTGGCCCTGGGAGGGAACTAAGCATGCCAACAGCAGCAGCCAGGCTCATGGGCACCTGCATTTAAAGCTTTCAACCTGGAAAGGGAATTAAAAGGAAGTAGTTACTGTGGAGGTGAAGCTGCAAAGCACAAGGGAGCAGGTGAAGGTGCTGGCACCAGTATGCCTTCAGCAGGTGAAAATGAAATGTGAGGAAACAGAGAGGAGGCTTCAGGCTTTGTGCTGGGTGGAGAAAACATTGGAAATGCAGCCACAAGTTCCATAGGCCAATTGGTTTTAATTTTGGATTATCTGATTTTAATTGAAATCAAATTTAGTTGCTATTCCCCCAGCACAAAGAGGTATAAAACCAAATGGACTTTGCCTATTTGCCTTTGCTTCCTCTTCCTCAGAGAGCAATTGGAGTGGACTGAGCAAGGTGAGAAGCTCAAGCAAAAGGAACCTGGCACAAGGTCACTGGTGTGGTGAGTGCTCACCACCACTTGTTAGTGGACACTTGAAGGTGGCAGCTGAGATAAGAAAGGGCTGGAGGCGGCAAACAATGCAGACTGCTGCTGCTCCTCAGACACCTTCACTGAGCTGTGGTTCAGTGCCCTTTAGCTCAACACTTACAGTGTCATGATGCCATCACTTGTCCTGAAGGCCAGAGTGAATATGGGCAGAGGTATTGGCCCAGGGCATTGCTCAGTCTTGGTGGCATTTAGATGAATGTTTTTTCTCTGCCTCCTAAGTGATGGACATGTTTTGTGGGTTCCACACCCTCACTCTCTGCTTAAACATTAGAAATGTGATGGGAATCCTATGAGGGGAAATTAAAAAAAAAACAAACAATTAAAAAACCCAAACCATCTACAGTAACTTGATTTGTTTTTTTATTTTGAGCAGGTTAGTGTGGAGCTGGCAAAAATCTTACTGCATCTGGAGGAGAAGAGCTGCGTTGAAGGCTTTGTGGAGCTCCGCCAGAGGGCTCAAGTAGCTGTTTTAACCACAGACCCAATACCTGTGAGTCCTGTTGATGCTTTCCTTTGTCCAATTGAGGCACCATCAGCATCTGAAGTCTTCTGCTGTCTGGATGGAAGCAGCTTCCCAAGCGTGCATGACTGGTTCATGTCTGACAGCACTCAGGCAGGGCAGGGCTGGGTGCTGAAGAATCTGCAGTGGGTGGCTGGAACAAGAGGAAAGAGAAAGCTACCAGAGCTGTAATGGGCTGCAGCAGCTGTTGGGAGGCTGTTAGCATCAGTCTGGCTGGCAAGGCAAAGCATGCAGGGGTTTGCACTCAAGGGAAGATTGTTTCATGTAGAGAGGGAACCTGAGGCACAGAAGACTTCTCTAGAAGGAAACTTACTGGTGATTTGAATCGTAGAATGGTTTGGGTTGAAAGGATGTTTAAATGTCATCTACTCCTAACCCTCCCATGGCCAGGGACATCTTTCATTAGTTGAGATTGTTGGAAGCCTCATCCAACCTGACCTTCAACGTTTCCAGGAGAGAGGCATCCACAGTTGCTCTGGGCAACCTGTTCCAGTGTCTCACCACCCTCACTGGAAAGAACTTCTCCATGTTCAATTTAGATCTATCCTCTGGTAGTGAAAAACTTCTTATCCCTTGTCTTGTCACTACAGACACTGGTTAAAAAACTCTCTCCACCTTTTAAGGCCCCCCTAAGTACTGAAAGGCCCCAGGTAAGGCCTTCTTCCAAGTGCCAGAGCTGCTGTGGCACCTGGCACCTGGGTACCTCTGCCTAAGACAGAGAAGAATGGCAGAGTTCTCTTTGTCACTTCCTTCCTTGGAAGTAACCTGGATTTGGAAGTGTCTTGTTTTGCCCTGCCTGCCTCTTTCCTTCTCTTGGAGACTTTCTGGCCAACAGGAGGCTTTTAGAGTTGGTGAGAAGGCTGAGTGCAGCCCGGGGCTGTGTTCATTGTGCCTTGGTTTCTCTGTACAGGTAGCCCAGTACCTGACCTCCCAGTTCTACTCTCTGAACTACAGCCTTCGTCAGCGTGTGGACATCCTGGACGTGAGTGCTCTGCTCTTCCTGCTTGCCCTTGCTGCACCACTGCTGGTTCCCTGAGGCTTGCTGGAGTCACAGGAGGAGGCAAGGTCTAGAGAATCTCTTACACTGATATTTGTGCCTGGCACTCCCCTCTCATTCGTAGCCCTGCCCCACTCCAACACAGTGATCCTTCCCCACAGGACACAAAGCACAGCAGGGCCACTTGCCTGCTGCCATTTCCTAACACATCATCAGGCTGCTCTGCCTTCACTTTCTGAGGGCAGTAAACTGCCTGTGACTGCATCGTTTCCCTTGCTGTCTGAAGATGGAGCCTGCTCCATTTCAGGGCTCAGGGACCAAGTGCTTGGTCAGTAGCTCAAAGCCAGGTTGGGGTCAGTTACTGTGGTGTTCTGCATTCAAACCCTGTTGTGCCTTGCTGTTCTGTCACTCTGGGTGCAGGTAGCTCTGGTGGTGTCCTCTAGTACAGGGATCACTCCTCCTTATCAGCCTCTCTTCTTTCCTCTAGGTATTGGTTTTGGCAGCTCAGGAACTGTCCTATCCCAACTCCCATGGAAAGACCAAGCATTCTGTTGCCCCAAAACCTGGTATCCAGCTGCTTCCTGGAAGTGACAGCTCTAAAGACTGGAGGAGAATCGTTGATGAGAGGATCAAAAGCAAGACTCGGAGGATTGCTACAGTAAGGCCAAGACAGGAGCAAACTCAGGCCAAATGCAGCAAAAAAAAAGATGCTAGGGGTTGCTGTAGCTCTCTCTGGAAGGAGTAAAATACCTGTAAGATTGGGCCCCACCCAAACAGAAACTCACCTTGCTATCTAGCTGAGTCTCTCAGTGCAGAAGTCCTCTCATGGCATGAGAAGAAAGCAAACCTTGAACTCTGTGCTCCCTGAGGGAGAGTTGTTGTGTTCTGTGCTTGTTCTGAGCTCCTCTGGCCGCAGCAGGGAGCTGTGACTGCAGCTCTCAGTCCCAGAACCTGTGTCACAACATCTGCCTCTGGACTGGACTGTCTCAGGCTTCCTGATTTTCAGGAAGATAAACTGGTGTCAGTTTCCTAATTCCCAGAACTCCCGTGTGGTCCATCCTGGAGAACCTGCTTCCCAAAACTGCCTTGTCCCCTGCAGGTTTTTGTTTCTTATATCTGAGCCAATGATCTGCAGTGGGAACTGAGCCCACTCAGGCTGCAAAATGGTTTCCATAGCTGTACAAGCAAGCAGGAGCTGAGAGTGAGATGGCTGCAAGGAGCCTGTGGTGTGGATGGTGCCCAGGGAAGCTGCAGCTCGTGTCTAGACTTTGTGTTTCTCTTGGGCAGGCTCAGGTGGAACTCCCTTCCGGCCCAAATGAGTTCAACTCTGTTGCTGGACACTTCTTTTTCCCATTGATTCAGCACTTTGACAGGTGAGTGTGGACACCTTGGGAGTGAAGCTTCCTGCTTTTGATTCATAAGGAGCCAAGGCTCCAGTGGCCTTAGTGGTGGGCCTCCAGAATGGCAGCAATGCCAGTTTCAGCTGCAGTTATGCTGCCTATTGGTAGAGTGCTGTAGGAGCAGAGGATATCATGGATGTGGGAGCAAAGATGACAGCAAACACCTGTGGCCTGTGCTGAACTGGGAATGACTGTGTGGCTGTTGTAGGGATTTGGGTTTGTGGGGGACAGATCTCCCTGCATCACCACCCTGCCAGTTCCAAAGCTGCCTCACTGCTACAGCACTCTGTGACTTCCACTTGCAGGCCTCTGACCACATTTGATCTCCTGGGGGAAGATCACTTTGTCCTTGGAAGACTGGTCCACACTTTAGCAGTCCTGATGTACTTGGCTGTCAACACTCTGGTAAGAAAGGCTGCATGAGCTGGCAGGTAGCAGGAAAGGATTCCAGGCTGGGAGCTGGGGCTCTGAAAGTGTGCCCTGGGGCCTGCCTGCTCTTAGCCTGGCAGCAGCTGTGAGCTGCACAAAGGGCTGGGATAAAAACATTCAGAAAAAGAATGCTGGGATTCAGGACAGCCTTGCACTATCTGCTGCTGCTAGAACTCTCAACTTGTGGGGGAGGCAGGGCGCCTGGTGCCTTTGTGCTGCCTGTGTCCTCACCTGCAGAGCACAGGGAGCTGCCTGTCACCTGCACCACAGGCTCAGAGGCACAGGCCCAGTTCTGTGGGGTGGTGTTGAGTGTTCCTGTCCTGTCCCTGTGTCTCAGGCAGTCACTGCAATGGGAAAGGCCCTGCTGGAGTTTGTTTGGACTCTGCGCTTCCACACTGACAGGTCAGTTGTAGTCCTGAGCTTGTGCCTGCAGACATCAGCTGCCAGCATTGCCTGGCTGTGGCCAAGACTGGCACCTGGCTGAGATGTCAGTGGCTCCCTGTTAATTCTGCTCTCCTCCAGCCTCATGTTCTCATGACTGGCATACTGAAGGCATTTTCAGAGCAACATAAAAACCTGGCTGCTCCTCTAGTGCAGAGGTGCAGTCACTCCCTAGAGACAAATGTCCTCATCAGCTGTCCACCTGACACTTCCAGCTCTGTTTACCTGGAGAGCTCAGAAAACATTCAGCTCTGGAAAGAAATGAAGGCTTGATGCTGTAAGCATCCAGTCTCTGTTTCTATCTCAGCCTTGTCCAGGACTCCTGAGTTATGCCAGACTCTCTGCACCACCACAGCATGGCAGGGGCTGTGGACGTGGGCACTCTGCCAGCTGTGCCGTGGTTACATCCTAATCAGTAGGAATGTGGCAGAGGTCATCATCATCACAAGCAGTTGGCACGGGAGAAACCCTGAGGTGAGGAAGTGAAGGCAGAGCAGGAAGCTGCAGGCTCTGACCAGCTGAGTCTTTCTCCCACAGCTACGTGCGCCAGGGGCTTTTGTCCTGTGTCTCCTCCGTGCTCCTCAGCGTCCCTGCAGAGCATCTGCTAGAAGACATGACAGAAGAGCTGCTGGAGACTCAGTCCTGGCTGGGAGGTAAGATGTGGGGGTGCACAACAGTGGTGTTCTGGTTAGTGGTGCAGCCTTTGTGTAGCATCTCTAATCGTGGTGGTAGCAGTCAGGTTCTGTTGCCATGCACCAAAGGTTTGCGTGGTGAGCAGATTTGTCACTTGCTGCTTAGCTCAGGGGAGGTAAGAGGCCCCAGTGTGCTGTACAGATGTCACTGAGGTGTCCAAAGCAGAAGCTGAGTGATACGTGTGGCATTCCAGGGTCTGAGCACCCTCACCTTACAGGCCAACCCACTCTAATGTGCCCCTCCCTGCTGCCCTGCTTCTGAGGCTGCAGAACTTTGTCACAGTGCATGTTATATGCAGACAAGGCCTTGGACCAGCAGTGACATACAGGGCTTGTGTAGCACATGCAGATCATGTCCACAGAAGATGAGAATCAGTAGTGTCTCATCTCCTACCTTCCTCTTACTGGTGGAAAGAAGAGCAGCCCGTGCAGGACAGCAGCTGAGCCTGCATGCTGCACTCAGAGCATCTGTGCCTGGGGGTGCTGGCAGGCTGGAGCTGCACACAGCAGTAGGATATTGGTGTGCTGGAGGTACAAGAGGAAACAGTGCTGTGTGCTTGTAGCTCTGAAGCCTCTCTGTGTTCTGAGTGGCCCTCCTGTGAGTCCCTGAGCTGTTTCCTTCACCATTCTCCCTCTGGGTGAGCTGCTTCTCACAGGGAGCAGGCAGGAAGCCACAGTGACACTGCGGCCTCTGCTCCTTGCAGGTTGTGCAGCTCTGCTCTTTGAAAGGAAGGGAGCTGCCTCCTGGGGGCCAGAGCTGCAGCGTTCCCATGACATGGTGTGCTCTGAGGAATCTGCTTGCCTCTGCAGTTAACACTGCTGCCACCAAGTAAAAGCCTTTCCAGGAATGTCACAACTGCCTGTTGAGCCTGGGAGCTACCTGATCTGTTTAGCATGAGCTCTGTTTGGAAAGAGGAGGGTGACAGGGCTGGGAGCATCCTGTTGTGCCTGTAAGTAGGGTGACAGCCACCTCTACATGTAGTGCTTCTGCAGAACTGCAGGGTGCATCCTGGTGGGAATGAGAGCAGGATGCAACTGTTCCCCATTAGAAAGTGGTGGAAGAAGTTGCTTCACTCCCTGCCACGGTACTGTGTGCTGAGTGGATGCTCTGGGATACTTCAGCTGGGGAGAGAGGCTGAGATCCACCTTGCATTTTCCAGTCACTGCCCTGATGCCATGCTAGACCTAGTAGGGTGTAGCCTGATCGCTCCTGGAGGAGGGAGGGAATACCTAAACCCTTCTAGGAAACAGTTCCTCTGATTCCTCAGCAGCTGCCTTTGAGGGAATTCCCCACCCCCTGCAAGTGCTGCAGAGCTGTGGCAGAGCTTGGTAAGCTGATGTGAGGCCCCAAAGGGTGCTCTGGTGCCCTGTGCCTCCCTTTTGATGGCAGCCATCCAAGCTCTGTGTTAGAAAGAGCAGGCTCAGCTTTTGAGCTTGTGCTGGTCTGCCTCGGAGCCTCCCCTTTCTGCCTTCTGCTGAAGGGATGTGGCCAGCGCAGGGTGAAGCTGTCCCCAGGCTATACATAGCTCAGCTCCATGCATGAGTCATGTGTTTGGGCTGCCAGCGCTGAGCGCCCGCTCCTGCGTACAGGATTTCCTACCCCAGCCTCGCTGCTCTTCCAGCCTGCCCCTGCTCAGACATCCTGCCTGCATCCTGGCTTTTACTTTGCAGGCCCATTAAGGGCCCCTGAAATAACAGCTGCTGGAAGCAGCTTCATGCCCTCCCTGGTGTGCTGCACGAAGTGTGAAAGCTCCACTGCTTTTTCAGCACTGTCTCAGAGCAGAGAGCCTGCTGCAGCCGGGGGCTTGCCCCTTTCTGTGCCCCATTTGAAGGGCAGCGTCACCGCAGATTGCGGCAGGGCGCACTCAGCACTTCTTCGGAGTGCAGGAACTGGCAGAATTCAGAGACTCCAGAAAGCCACTGACTCAAAAGCCTGAGTGCAGGCTGCATTCCTGGCAGTGCAGAAGGTGTAGGAAGGTAGGGTACAGCACAAGGACACCAGAGAGGTCTGACATGGAGGTGATCTCGAGGGCTGCCAGGTAAGGCAGGTTCCACAGTGCTTCAGCCCATCTGAGGGTTTGTTTCTGCTACAGAGCTGAACTGAGAGCCAGGGCTGAGCTCAAGTCACGCTCTGAAGGTGACCAAGTCTGTGCCTCTGTATTGTGGTTTGATGTCATTCCTGCAGGTGCTTCTGTCCAGCCCAGGCATAGCAGCCTTTGCAGTTGTGTTGCTGCTCTCTGGCGGTCAGTGGGACAGCAGAGGAGTGGTAAGCCTGGGGCAGGTTTTTACCCTTTTCCAGCTAACAGTGGCTGCTTCTTTTACAGATGTGGTCGAGAAAGATCCAGATGGTGACTGCAGGAGGCTGGCCTTGCAGAACTTACTGCTGATGGAGAACCTGAAAAAGAAACTCCCATTGTCCCTTCCTAGCTGAGGAGTGAAGGAATGACATTGCCTCAGCCTCTGGCCAGCTGGCTGCATGTAGGCACTGCTGTGGCCTCTTCAGCAGTCACCTGGCTGGAGGAAAGGAAGAAGGGGGAAGGGTGCAGAGCTGTAAGCCAGCAAACCTGACTTGACATCTGGACTTTGTAGTGGAGGCCAACTCAGCGCCGGCTGCCATCCGGTACAGAGTGTACAGATGCAGGAAGGTAGGCGAGTGCTGAGTGCTGCCATCCTCCCCACGCCTCCCCAGCCCCCACCCCACCTATTTATAACCTTGGCAGGCCTGAGAGCTCTGCTAAAAATACAGAGAAGAGCTCAGAGCAGGCTTCTTGTCAGAAAAACAGGAGGGCTGGGGAGGGTCGCTTGGGGAGGGTCTGTGACGTCTTCCCGAGCCTTCCAGCAGCTGGTTTGGTGGAGCAGCTCCCAGCCTGTGTTCAGAGGGGTGGCAGCCTGCAGGGCATGGCACTGCTGAGGGGATGTGAGAACTGGAGAGCTACACTGCACTGCTGAACATGTGCCAGGCCCTAAGGCTTGAGCTAGAGCTGTGCTGTGTTTAGGAAGGCACAGAGCTTTTGGTATCATTTCAGCACAGAAGAAGTTTCTATTAAAGGATAGCTAATGTCTGCATTTTGGCCTTAAAATTGTCTCTTCCCTACCCTTCTTCCCTGAAAGCTTCACATTCATCTCCGAGCCCTGAAGCAAGTCACAAAACAAGAAAAAGCATCATCACTGTAAGCAGAAGGGCTGCTCAGGGGTATGAAACATAGCAGAGTTACCATAGATAGATCTCTGGGGCAGGGTAACAGGCTTAAAGGGTGAGCTGAACCTTGGTTGCTTGTGCTGGGGTCCACTTCTCATGGTCCTGCTTGTGCCAGGGGAAAAGGTCTGACAAAAACCTGACTGGCACAGAGTAACAATATACTGGGAAAAGATAGTTCACAGAGAAAGATGCTTCAGTGACTCAAACTCACCCACCTGGAGCAGGGAGAACTGGACCAGATGACCTCCAGAGGTCCCCTCCAACCCCAGCCATGCTGGGATTGCCAAGGTTAGCCCAGGTGTTTGTGAGTGGTAACTACCTTGGGCTGTACTCAACCACACAAGCTTTGGGCTGGGGAAGGTCTCCATCTTTCTGCACTAGAGGAGTAGTTTCCTGAGTGTTCAGGAGTTGTGACTTCTAGAGGCTGACAAATCAGGTATTACCTTAGCAGATCCAAGTTGTACTTGAAAATTTTGACAACTCAGCAGTTCCCACCTCACCTTTCATCTCCTTTCTGCAGTTGGACAAAAGGCCTGAAGTTACTGGAGGCAGTTCTTGTTGGCTTTTCACCCCGCTATGATTTATTCAAACCCTAAAGTTGCTGTAGAGGATGTACAAGCCCCTGTGTGGGTGCTGGCTGGGACAAGCTCTTCACTTCAGTGCTGGTGCTTGTACAGTCAAGCAGGAAGAATAAATTTCTTGGTTGTAACCAAAAATCCTTGTCCCAGCAGTGTGCTGATTGGTGCATGGCCCCTGCTGAGGCCAGAATAAATGACTTAGCAAATGCTAAGTTGCCTTCAATACTTAGTAAGTTTTCAAGGGTCCTCCACTTCATCAACCACTTCTTCTTCCACCTCCTTGTTCTCCACACTGCTGTGGTGGATCTGCTCTGTGCCCAGGGCTCGGCTCAAGGGAACTCCAGCTTGGCGCTGCACTGCCTCCAGGGCCTGCTGAGTCACAAAGTAGCTCAGGTTCTGGGGTGGGATTCTCTTCTGCAGCTCTTCCAGGTACTGGTAAGCCTGAAGGAATGCAGAGAGATACCACTGTTACTGGGNACAACCTCAACCCAGTACTGAAGGGTCAGCACTAAGCAGCAGGTCCCCTGGGGGGTGGTGGCTCCATCACTGCCCTGGGCAGACCATTCCAATGTTTGAGAACCCTGTCAATGAAAAAGTATTTCCTGTTCCCCAGCCTGAACCTCCCCTACTTCAGCTTGGAGCCATTTCCTCTGGTCCTGTTGCTGGACACTAAGGAGAAGAGGCTGCCCCCTCCTTGCTCCAACATCCTTCAGGGAGTCATAGAGTGATGAGGTCTCAGCCTCCTCCAGGTCCCTCAGACACTCCTCTCTACCAGGCTGACACAGCCACCCAGCTTGGTGGCATCTGCAAACTTTCTGCAGGTGCCTCAAGGCCTCATCCAGATCATTAATAGCAATCCTTAAGAGGCCAGGCCTTGGGGGCCA
Source organism: Psilopogon haemacephalus (assembly GCA_013396835.1). Lineage (NCBI taxonomy): Eukaryota > Metazoa > Chordata > Aves > Piciformes > Megalaimidae > Psilopogon > Psilopogon haemacephalus. The sequence continues at coordinate 148,446 of VWZI01014929.1, forward strand.
CCACTGGTGACTGGGTACCAGCCAGGTTTAGCTCCATTCACCACCACTCTTTAGGCCCAGCCATCAGTTTTTGACCCAGTGCAGAGGGCACTGAGCCAAGGTACTCAGCATGGCTGGAGAAACCAGCCCCTGGCATCTGCCTCATGCTAGAGCAGATGACAGTGCAGGCCAAGCACTGAGGAGTGTGGCACTCCTGCCCTGGCTCACCACTTCCTTTCCATTTTCTTCTGTGGCCCAAGTGGCAAGTGAAGGTCAGTGCCACTGCTGAGCCACACACCCAGACAGACCCCTCTGCTCCTACCTTGTGGCTCAGAGTGTTTCAGAACCCACCTCTATGCCCTCTGAGCTTGTTCTTCAGTGCCATGAAATGAAAAATAACAATGCTACAGCTCCTGAGGTCTGACACAGCCAGCAGGGCTGTTCAGTTCTTGTGTAGGAGCCTCCATGTGGAAGAGCTTCCCCTAGGAGAAAGCCACTCCATGCCTGGCATACAGAAAAGAGGGTCCCTGCAGCTGGGCAGGGTGAAGAAGGGCCTCACCACACCAAACTCCTGGGCTCGCACATGATGTTCCACCAGGAAGCCCAGGATGTCGCCCTGCCGGATGGCACTGTCCAGGTCTTGCTCAGCCAGGAGAAGCTCACACTGCTTGACTGCTTCCTTGGGGTCCTCAGGGTAAACTCTAGCAAAGAGCAGAAGGAGAAGAGCATTCAGCTGCTTGTATGAAAAACAGACAAGATTCTATTTTTCTACTGTTGTTACATGTGCTAATGACCAGAAAGCTGCTTCCCTCAGTCAGGACTCCTGCTTCTACCTCAGGTCATCCTTTCACCTTTCATGTCAACAGCAACCTAATAACCATAGCAAGCCAGAAAAACACAGCAGCCTCTGGCAGTGGGTCTGCAATGAGCTGCAGGCAGCAGCACAGCTTGACTTTGGTGTGCAGGCCCCCAGCACTGCAGCTCACCTCTGAGCATGGACAAATCGCTTTATCAGGCTCATCTTGCTTTGCAAGTGTGCCAGTTTGGCCTCCTGGTCCAGAGGGCTTTTGCTCTTTGCCTTTGCAAGGCACTTGTATGCTTCTGTCAGTGCCCCTTGTGCTTTCTCGTAGTTCTGATACTCGTCGATCTCCACCTGCAAGAGGAGACAGGAGGAGAATGCTTGCTCCAGAGCCAACACCCCAAACCCTGCCGAGTCACTGGAGAGGCTGTACCTGAGCGCAGGCCTCATAGAAGCCTGCCAGTAGGTCAAGAGCCCTTCCTTTAGAATAGAAGCTGATGATGTTCTTCATGATCTCTGGGTCCTTCCGCCAGTCCAGGGACTGCAGGTAGTTGGCTGCCATGATATAAATCTCTCTCTGTTTGGAAACTCCAGCAAAGAAAACGATTTTCTTGGTGTCTCCAGATTTCAGCAGTGCCCTCATAGCCTGCCAAGGGAAAGGGGAGCAGAGGGGAAGAGGGGGACAAACCTGGCTGTGAACGCAAAAGCTCTGCTAAGGTGAACTCCCCCACAGCTCCCTCTTTTGAGCAATCTTAGGAAGGCAGCAGGCTTGGCCTCTGCAGCTTTTGGTTTTTTTACCCTGGGTCTCCAGACTGACCTTTAACTTGTTCCCTGCTTCCATGTACTTCTTGGTTGCCAGGTGGTAGTTGCCTTGTCTCATGCAGCAGTCAGCAATTTGCTCCAGCAGCTCTCTCTGGGATTCCTCAGACAGCTCCTTGCAGTCCTTGGACAGTGTCATCTTCTCAGCCAGCTCCTCTGTGATGGTCAAGTTCTGCTTCAGGCAGAGCTGCAGAGCTTCATGGTACTGATGGGAGTGAAACACCATGATGATGCTTCACAATGCTGTAGTGGTCTGGTTTAAGCTTCCCAGAGACTCAAAGCCTAACAGAACACTGACACAAACAGGATGCCTCCCCCTTTTTGGGAAGAATCAGGTATAGTGAAAAAGGGGCAAAACACCCAAAGAACAGTCTTGCTCCCGTTTGGAAGTTAAAAGGGAACAAATAAAAGGTATTTGAGGTAAGGGGAGTTACACAAAGGTATAAGGAAGAAAAACAAGATACAAAATACATACAAAACCAGATTGATGGCAATGGATGGAGGTAGGTTTAGGAGGTGGTTGTCCCACCACATGGTAGGCTGGCCACATGGCAAAGCAGGATGCCCCCTCACAGGAGGTGTTCAAGGCCAGGCTGGATGAGGCCTTGAGCAACCTGGGCTAGTGGGAGGTGTCCCTGCCTATGGAACTGGATGAGCTTTGAGGTCTCTTCCAGCCCAAACCATTCTGTGACTCTATGAATGCATTTCTGGAACTGAGGCAGGAGGCTCAGTCACTGCATGCCAGGAAACTTTAAACCTTGCAGACGTCTCCAGGTGTCTGTTTACCAGCAGGGATGGATGTGTCAGCACCTACACGGCTGCTGTGCCCCTCTACCCGTGGCTGGGGGGAGCAGGGAGGCTGGCACATACCTTTCTGGCTGCTAGCAGCAGCTCCACTGCCTTCTCATACTGGGCATGTTCAATGAAAAAGTCAGAGCAGCGAGCCAGCAGAGCTGGGTCTGATTTCTCATTCAGGTCTTCAGCAATGAGCTGTAGGGCCCCAAACTGCTGTGTGGCAAAGGCTAACTCCAGGGCTTTGGAGAAATGTCCTGCCTGCAAAGTGAGGAATGAGTCTTTAAAGAGAAGAATACACTGCAAAATCAGCTCACAGGCTGTCCTGGAGCACTACTCACCACGAAGAAATGAGTACCAAACAGCACAGACAGTAAAACTGGAGCTGATTTAATGTCTGTCTGGTGCAGGAACTGCTCCAGTTTCAATTTGCTCTTTTTTCCCCTAAGAAGACATTTACCTTGTGGTATAACATGACAGCTCTGTCCATTTGCTCCCCCTTCTCCTCATAATAGCAGGCTGCCTCTATCATGTCTTCTGGAGAGCTGAGAAGAGCCAGGTTCATCAGCTGATCATCCAGATTGTTCTCCTATTCAAAAGCAAAGGTTAGGCTCAAGGGATGCAGCAAACAGTTCATGATTCTGGGAAGCCTCTGGCTTCTTCCCTCCCCAACTAGCACATCAACCCCCTCTGTGTAAAAACAACCCCAGGAACTGAGCTGCAACCATCACTATTTCAGGCAGTTTTCCCTTCAGGATGAGAGAAGATAACATCCCATGGAGAACTCAGCCTTTACTAATGCCCCTGTTGGAGATGATCTGGGCCACCTGATCTAGCTGAGGAAGTCCCTGCTCACTGCAGGGGGGTTGGACTAGATGAGCTTGGGAGGTCCCTTCCAGCTCGGTTAATTCTGTGATATGATGCAGAGCCCAGGTGCAGCTTCCCAGCAGAGGCTCCCCAGAGGGCAGAGACCCATCCAGCCCCAGGGGCCAGGCCCCACGCACCTTGCAGAGGCGCAGGGCATTGTTGAAGGCCTGGGCCCTGGTGTAGAAGTGCACAGCCTGCCCCACCTCCTCCTGGCTCTCGTACTGCCGTGCCAGGTGGTAGGAGGCTGCCCAGTTCCCTGTCTCGTTGGCTATTTCAGCGGCCTGCAAGGGGAAGCAGAGAGCTCAGCCTGGGCAGGAGGGTGCTGGGGAAGCAGGGGGCACAGCTCAGCCTGGGCAGGAGGGTGCTGGGGAAGCAGGGGGCACAGACTGCCTCACCTTCTGAATGTTGCCCTGAAAGCAGTGGACACGGACCAGGGAGAAATAATCCTGAGCCAGGGCGTAGTATTTGAGTGCAGACTCCATGTCTGACTGGCTCTCCAGGTACTGAGCCCACCACTTCCACAGGCTCCTAGAACAGCAAGGACAGGGATTGCAATTACAGGCACTGCCACAGCCTGCATCCTTCTCCCTTGGGGATCCTCATCTCAGCATGTCTGTGTAGACTCGAGACAGGGTTTCTCCCCAGCTCCAGAGTGACGCTCAAAGGTCTGCACTGTAGGGGAGGGCAGCCTAGAGAGCTGATGTGGCAGTTCTTCAACAAGGTGTAGCACACTCCTGAAAAGCTGCAGGAGGCTCTAAATGGCTAAGGCAGGGCCTGAGCTTGCAGCCAAGAGGATTCAAGCTCCTCCTTCCCTGCCTCTCTTCACAAGTTGTGTTTCAGACCTGTAAGTCCCATTTGGGAGGATGAAGGAGCATAGCACTGACTTGTCTTGCATCTTGTTGACGTAGTTCTCCAGGGCTTGCAAGTCCTCAGAGAGCATCCTGGGCACCTCGAACCGGTGTGTGTCTGACTTCTCATAGCTGCAGGGAAGAACACAGATTTGGTGTGAAATGGTGCTACCACCTCCATTTAAAGCTGTCTGACAGCTATAGAGGGACAACAGTGGGAGCACTGCCTCAGCCCTTAGGGTCACTCTAAAACCAGCTGCAGTCTGCCAGCATCATCAAAAATACTGTCAGTGGTCTTGGCAAGGCCCCTGGAGTCAGAGAGGCAATGTGATGACAGGACAGTAGATATTTAAAAGTGCTAGCAGTGGTCCAAAGAAATACCCCAGAAAGCTCCCCAGACATCCAGCACATCTCTGTACAGCTGCCTGAAAAGCTACCAAGAGCCTTGGGCCTTGCCCAGCCCATCTGCCATCCCCTGCAACTGCAGCCTCGTTTCCACTTTTCCACTGCACTTCTGTCACCAGTTTCAAAGTCTCTCCTCACCTCCCTGCCCACCTCAATCACCTTTATCTGTCTGATCACATCAGAGCTCTACTTTGGCTCTGGACAGAAGTGATCTTAATATTTCATTGTGAGGCCTCCTGTGGTAAACCTCCTAAACCCAAGACTTCAGACCACTAGAACACACGAAGAATCTTCTCCCCTAACTTCTCTGGGGACTCATCAATCACAGGACAAGGGCCAGAAGCACCCACGTCAAACTAAATTCTGCCACAGCAGTTGTGTCTGGGACTCTCAGGAGAAGCAAACAAGTGTTTTCTGTCATGGATGAGGAAGGGAAAGAGGGCAATGGTCTCCCAAAGGCTGGATATTAGCAGGATTCAACCACCGTCCCCAACAAGACATTTAACTTTTCTGTGCTGGGCTTTGTTAGCCTGGGAGGGTGCTGGGAAGTTTATTTTAACAATGCTGTCACTCGGTGAGATAAAAAGCACCAGAAAGAGGAAAAGCCTTCCATTAACTATTAGAGATCATCATCAGATGTGCTCCTTAGGCTGCCCCCAGCCTTCCCAGGAGGACAGAGCTCCAAGGCCCTGGCTGCTTACTGGGTCAGTGCGAGGCTGTGCTCTCCGGAGGCCTCCAGGTGCTTGGCGTAGTTGTAGTAGGTGGTGCGCAGGTGAACCCGGTCATGCTGCTCGGCTGTCTGGATGGCTTTCTGCCACTGGTTGGAGGCCTGGTAGAACTTGTTGAGCAGGTCATAGCGCTTGCAAGCCGTGTAGAGCAGCTCTGCCTCCTCCTGCCAGCAGACAGACACCTCTCAGCCTGGCAGCAGGCACTGCTCTGCACAGCACTTCGGCCTGCGGGCCATGGGCAGCGAGAGCCACTCAGGCTGGGGGCTCAGCCACCTCGGGGTAGGTGGCCTGGAATAGCACAGCACTGGGAAACAGGATGTTTGTGTGAAAACAAGGAAGGAGCTCAGATCCTGGCACTCACTGTACAGGAGTGACCGGGGGCTGACACGAGCAAGCCACTGCTGTCGTGGGGAGCAGAAGCCACCTCAGAAAGGCAAGAGATGCTCCTGTGGGGCCACAGCTAACAGCCATGCTGCCTGCCCAGAGCTGAGGTCCAGGAGAAGGGCCTGAGCCAAAACCAGGGCTTGTGGCAAGGTGAAGTTAGGTGCCAGGGAACCTGTGCCACCTCTGAGCAGGCCTCAGAGGCACTGCTGCTGGGTAAGTGAGCTCCCTCCATTCCTGGGAATAAATGCTAGCAGCCTGGGACAGGATTAGAACAGGAGGGGTCTGCTGATGCTGACGCAAGGGCAAGCAAATCTGGAACTATTATTTTTACACTTTGAGATGTACTCCTGTGGAAGGAGCATTTTCCTGCTCCACCCAACTGCTGTCCAGCTGAACACTAAACTTAGTAAACTGAGATTATCTGTTCCAGACAGAAAAATGGTTTCTGTCCTTTATTGTTTCAGTTTCCAAAAGGCATAGAAAGCAGAGCTGGAAGCTGCCTGCGCCACTGTTTCTGTGAGATGAAAACAAGGCAAGAGAAGTACCTTCGTTTTGCTGCAGCTCCCCTCCACTTCTCTAAACAGACCTAAATATCCCCAGTCAGGAGTATTGCCACTTTGCAGCCTCGCAGCTTTCTCTGTCAGGAAGCTTTCCCAAACGTTTCAATTTTCCTTTTCTTCTTCACTTCTTTAACTCAGAACAGCTTCTCTCTCCAGCATTTATACTCTTCAAAATAGCTGGAGGTTGCTCAACACCTTTTAAAGCCAAATCCTGATTCTCTGGCTATCTTAAAGATCTCCTTGCCTGTGAAATCCTTCCAAGAGCTTAACGACATGCACTCATTTTCTCTGAACTCTTTCCAGTTCATCAACTTGCCTGGTAATGAGATACTTAAGGGTGGAAGTCAATGTTGCAGCTGGAGCAATAGACAGAGAGAAGCTATCAAATCAAAGCCCAAGATGTGGTGTCTCCTCAAACGCAGCCCCAGACAGATTTTTGCTGTCACAGCACCTTGCCATTTTCAATCTAAACTGTGATTTCCTGCGAGCTGTGGGGCATTGCATCAGTTCTCCTTGCCCAGGTTTGATCACAGGATGTCAGGGGTTGGAAGGGACCTCTGGAGATCATCGAGTCCAGCCCCCTGCCAGAGCAGGACCATCATCTAGTGCAGGTCACACAGGAACGCATCCAGACAGGTCTTGAAAGTCTCCAGAGAAGGAGGCTCCACAACCTACAGATCATAGGTTGGACTAGATGATCCTTGATGTCCCTTCCAACCTGGTATTCCACATGCCTGGATCTCTGATGGTTCCCAAGCTAAAAACCATTGATGAAGACACTTAAGGCAGCACTCTGACTGGAATACATCTTCTTGTCATTCTTCTAACTGCCGACCATTGGTCAGCTTTTGATCCCCATGACAATGCTGCTCTGAAGCCCATTTTAGATCTCAGTCCCAGTGGCAGTCAAGGGGAGTGGGTTCAGACCATGGTCCCTTCTGGTAGGTGTTTGGTGCCAGGGCAGGCTCCAAGGGAGAGCTGCCCCATGCCCCAGACTGCAGGGAGAACAGCCTGAGTGCATCTTCTGGCTCTGCTGCGGCCAGGCAAGTTACTGCTCCCACAAAAAGAGGGACTGGGTTGAAAAGCTGGGTGACTGCAGGCATCCCCAGGACAGCACAAGCAGCAACTCTGACTTCTCAAAGCATTCCAACCCTGCAGGAGATATCCATTTTGCCTAAACATCTTAAGCCAGCCCTCACTCTCTGGCAGAACTCAGCTTTAGCCTTTCACTCTACAAACAAACACACATGTCAGAGTGGAACTTGTATTTCCCATATTGGGCCTTCAGATATGTTTGTTTAAAGTATTCCAGCTAAAGTGCTTCAAGTACATCCTTTTCTTAACCCAGTCAAACCTAGAGTGATTAAGCTTGGGAGGATTATGCCCCAAGAAAGCAGATTTTCTGTTTAGTGTTTCACACAAAACACACCCTTAGGAGACATTTCCTCCATTCAGCACTCCCCTCCATTCAGCACCTTCTCATGTGGAAGCAGAAGTCCCACATAAATTCTGTCCAGCAGTTAAGAAAACAGACAAATTCATTTCCTATACCCTTAGGCAGCTCTGGCTCCTGGTCCTCTTATTCTGCCAGCTTGTGCTATGCTCATTCTCCTCTCCTCTGAGGAACACGACAAGGCTCAGAGGAGTGCTGAGCCTCTGGAGTCCAGAGGGAGCCCCTGCTGAGTGCCACAGGAATCGCACAGCACAGGGTGGGTTGTGCACTGCTGAAGGATGAAGCTCAAGATGAAGCTGCAGTGTGAGTGCAGCCCCAGACAGCAACTGTGTGCTGGGCTGCAGCAAGAGCAGCTGCGGGCAGCAGGGCAAGGGAGGGGATTCTGCCCCTTGGCTCTGCTCTCCTCACACCCCACCTGCAGCACTGTCTGCAGCTCTGCAGCCCCCAGCACAAGCAGCACATGCAAGTGTTGGAGCTAGTGCAGAGGAGGCCACCAAGATGCAGCTGAGAGGGCTGCAGCAACTCTGCTCTGAGGACAGGCTGAAAGAGTTTGGGCTCTGCAACCTGGAGAAGAGAAGGCTGCCAGGAGACCTTGGAGTGGCCTTGCAGGATCTGAAGGGGGCTCCAGGAAGGCTGGGGAGGGACTATTGACAAGGTCTGGTGATGAGAGGACATGCAGGGTGTTGGGGCTTACCAGCATGCCCAGCTGAATGGCCAGCACGGCCACCCTGGCCTCCTGCTCGGGTTCTTGCTCAGCCTCCCTCAGTGCCTTGGCTCCTCTGGCATGGCCCATGTTCCCCAGGCAGATCCTGGCCACGTCGAGCCTCTGAGTCTTCACGCACATGCGAGCCATGTTCTCCCAGACAGCCTCGCTGCGAGAAACAGGAGAGCTCTTAGCCTGGCACAGTCAGAGCTGGGGCACCAAGCTCCTCAGGTGCCAGGAAAGAGCAGAGTGTGACAAGGAAAACCATGAGAATGCTGGGCGCTTGCTGGATGTAACGAAGAAACTCCAGCTGCTGCTGTGCAGAGATTGAAGAGGAACAGAAACAGGCCTCGGCCATCAAGGTTAGCTCTGGAGCTGCATGCCCGCAGCCTGGAGGAAGTGTGGGCTTTGTTTCACACCAGTGCCTAACAAAAGCAGCTCTGTTAGCAGCTACAGAAACATTCATCCTGCTCCCATCGCTGGGTTTTGCTGCAGCTGCAACAGACAGACGTTCACAACCCCCCCTACATGGATGCTGAGAATTCCAAAGGAGGACTCTGAGAGCAAGAGCAGAGACACCTCAGCACTAGGAGATGCAACCCAACAGCCATCTGCTGCACTGTGCTTTCCTGAGGGGCAATGGCTCCTGCCAGCCTCCATCCCTGCTCCCTTAGGGATTCCTCTTTAGGAGCTCTTGACCCAGGCACAGCCTGCCCATGGGCCACCTCAGCACCCATGCCAGACAGTGAGCCACCCAGATGTACCTCTCCCCCGAGGGACTGAAGCTCTGCCATCCTACCTCTTCCTTCTCCACTCCAAACCACTTGCTGCAGAGGCTGCAGGGTACTGCTTGGGTGCAACAGACACAGAAAAAGAAAGATCTCCAGCTTCTGGGCTCTGCGTTTGTCTTCTTTAGGCAAGCACTGCATTCTGACAGGCCCTGCTGGGCAGATGAGGAGCACTCACCAGAATTCAGCACTGTGGTCAAACTGGACCAAAGAGACTATAACCTGGAGGTGTTCCCAGCAGAGCAGTGCTCACAGGGACCAAAGCAAAAGACAGGCCAAGAACACAAATATGACGAAAGATGAAAACACTGCCTCCCTCTGACCATCCCTTCTCCTGCCTCTGCCCTCCTGCACCTGAAGGAACTCTGAGATGAATGTTTCATCTAATAATCCTGGCCCTACTCTGCACAGGAGAGTTTCCATTCTTCCACTGGAGCTAAAATTGGAAGCTGCATGGAGGAGAACCCACAGCAAACCTCCCCTGGCCCACACAGAGCTGCAGCAGAGGCTGGCTCTCTCCAGCAGCCATGTCCCTCACAGCAAGGGCACAGCTCACATACAGGTAACATTTCCATTTTCTTCCTGCAGCAGAATATTGACAAAACTCTGTCTGCTCTGAGAGGCCATTCCAGCATCACTCTGTACACAGCTGCCTAGGTAGGCACGGATTTCTGGCACAGCAACATGCTACTTGCTCGTGAAACCCACCTCCATATGCAGACATCACACAACTGTTAGGTGCATTTGTTTGATGCTCTTATTTTAATACATTGTTTGCTACATCTTCTTTTAGAAACAGCAAGGGACTGGAGTCACAGCACCCTGGGAAAATTGAAAGATCCACAACACTCAGCAAGAACTACTCTCACTGTCCAGCAGAGGCACAATCCACACAGCTGTTGGCCACCACAGAGCACCATGAACAAGCCTGGGTTGGGCAGCACTACAGAACCTGTCTCACCTAAAGCACAGAGGGATAAGGCAGAGGGCAGCAGCACAGAACCTGTCTCACCTAAAGCACAGAGGGATAAGGCAGAGGGCAGCAGCACAGAACCTGTCTCATCTAAAGCACCGAAGGATAAGGCAGCAGATCCCTGCTCCCAAACCTGGGTGAAGACCGGAATGCTGGGACAGACGCACCACAGCTCCTGCAGAAAGACCAGGAGATCTTTAGGCAGAACCTCAGTTTACCTCCACCCCATAAAGAGGGCTGCAGCTTCTCCACCCCATGGCTGATCAGGCAGAACACTTCTCACAGCTCTGGATGCTTTTTCAGAGGTTTCCCTTGCAAACTCTCCAGCTTGAGGCACCTGGCAGGCCTGCAAGTGAGGGGTGGGTTTAAAGAACAACCTGGGTTCTGTGTTTCTCCACGTGTCAGGAAGACCAGCCTCAACCTTGGGATGGCACAGCCTCCCTCACAGGCTGCTGTTTCTAGCACCAAGCCCACCTGCCCAAAAAGCAGCCATGCTGATGGGCAAGACATGTGAGCAAACTACTGCAGGTGTGGTTAAGGAACAAGGAGGTGCAGAACAGGCTCGCTTCAGTCCCAGGCAAAACCACAGTAGTGCAGCAAGCAAGACCAATCTGTCCTTGCACCCCTAAAAGGCAGCAACTCTTCTTCCCAGACCCAGCCCCACTACAGTGTACGAAATGCCAAGTAATGATTTACCCTACCCCCAGCTCATGCTCTGGGAATTTCCTGTTCTTCCCCTCTTTCTCCTCCTTTCCCCCCTCTGCAAGGCTGCTTGCATCTGCACTTCATCAGCCGAGGCTGGAGGCTTAATGAAGAGCAGCTGCTGTGTGAGCCCAGCCATGGGAACAGGCTCCCCCAGCACCCCGGGGAGTCAATGCTCTGCAGCTGAGCCCCAGGCTGTACAGGCTCCAGGTCACATCAACAAAGCTATGGACTTGGAAAGCAAAATTTGACAAATTCTCTCCTCTTAAGGCTAGACACAAGTTTTAGCACATATGTGATGAAGGTTTTCTTTCCTTGTATTATATCTTTTGCATCTGGGTTCCCATGGAACCACATTTCCAACACCTAACAGTCTGCTTTTAGAACCACTTCTGTTCCTGTCTATTTTTCATTGCCCATTTCCCATGAAAGTTTAAAGAAAAAAAAAAATCCAATAAATGGAGTTTTTTTTACAGGTTCTTAAGTTTTGTATTGCTGAAAGATCTCACTACAAAATCTCTCTCCCTCTCTTTTATGGGGTGTATTTGGAAAACGAACATATATTCCATCTCTTGCTTCCAAGTGCCTTGATCAGGAGGAAACAAGGATCTCTCTTGCCACTGTGGTTTGCTGAGCAGGACCCTGAGCATCCTGCTTTGCACAGCTACTGTGTAATGCAATGGGAAACACTACCACCCTATTTGTAACACTGCTATCAGAGATCACAGCACCACATTATCTATACCAATCTATTATATTGCACCCCCAGAACATAATATTGCAGATTAAGTAGCACATCCCCAATGCACACATTTTCCTGGAGGGAGTGGGTGTCCATGAGTGTCTCAGGCACAGCCTGGGCCATCAAAAATGGAAATAAGTCCCCAAGTGGGAAATCCTTTGCTGACCCAAGGGTGGGGACAACTCAGCTTCACTTCTTTATCCCCAAAAAGCAAACCTTGCAAGAAATCCAAGGCAGATTCTCAGCAGCTCGGCCAGCCAGGACTGCAGTGGAGGCACGGTTCTGGTGCACAGTGCTTGCTACAAGACCTGCCCTGATGTGAGCTGGGCTGGGTACGGGGCACCACCCTTCCCCAGCCACCACCCGCTGCCTACGTGCTGCTGGGGAGCCTCTGTGCAGAGGAAAAGGATGGGACAAGCAGGTGCCGCTTCCTAAGCAAAATTAGCAACGTCTGCCAGTGCCTTGCAAATGTTAATCTCTTCCCTGGACTTCAGTGACTTGAAGTTACCCCTTCAACCCCCTGAAAAAAAACCCAAACTGACAGAATAATGAATCTGTCCAACATGGCTGAAAGGCACAGCTGAGGGGGATGATTCCTACCAGATCATTTGTTTATGATCAGCTGTGATCTGCCAGAGCTCCAACAGGGTAACAGCATCCTGCTGTGGACTAAAACAGCTACAGAGGGCTCGGGCATGGTCAGGTGGGACAAACTACACCACCTAAGGTTAGCAGGGATGGAAAGCTGATCATTTACAATAGTGTGGAATGCTTGAAACACCTCTACAAACATGGACAAATCTCTTCTCTTCAAACAGAGTTAGAAACTCCAGGTTGGTGGCTGACTGCTCTCTTGTAGCCCAGGAAAAAACAAAACAAACCAACCAAACAAATCCTTCTAATTAACTAACCCCTGGCACTCAGTGCCTCATCCAGCCACCTCTTAAACACCTCCAGAGTCAGCAACTCTACCACCTCCCTGGGCAGCCCATTCCAATGCCAATCACTTTTTCAGTGAAGAATTTCTTCCTAACATCCAGCCTAAATCTGCTCTGGCACAACTTGAGGCTGTGTCCTCTTGTTCTGTCCCTGGGTGCCTGGCAGCAGAGCCCAACCCCCCCTGGCTACAACCTCCCTTCAGGTAGCTGCAGAGAGCAATGAGCTCTGCCCTGAGCCTCCTCTTCCACAGGCTGCACACCCCCAGCTCCAAGCTGGGCAAAACTGCAGGCTGAAGCCTGAGGGGCAGAACTTGTGCTGGGCATGGCTGCTCTCACCTCAGCCCTTTGGCAGGACTTGGGGCAGCCACTGATGGAAACAAGACAGAGCAAGCAGCCTTTTGGAGAGCTGGTCTCTGCAAGACCACTCTGGAAACAGCTCTGCTCATGGAGGGTTTGAAATGCCCTCAACACATTTTTTTCTGAGCCACTTGTTAAGGCTGCTTCCCTTGTGGCTCGGCAGCAGCCAGTCCTGCACTCCTGCCTTGCTGCATGGTGGTCAGTTCCACACTGGATGGTGCAATGAGGCCTTGCAGTACCAACTGGCAGTAGCTTTTCCATCCTCTGGGCACTGAAGGAAGGTGACCTGGATCCTCAGAGCACCGAGGAGCCACCAGCATGCCCAGCAAAGCAGGACGCGGGGCTCGGAGGCTGTGCCAGCCCCGCGCAGACGCAGAGCAGCAATTTTTCCCTTCATTCACAGCCTCACTTTTGCAACTGCCTCTTCAGACACCCCCAAACTCGTCTGGTCACCAGAGTGAGAATCTTGAGCTCTCCTATCGTGTTTATCTGCCATGGTCCCTCCTCCGATTGTGGAGAGGAAGAAGGACATCGACGGACACCTCCAGGCACTGCTTTCGCCACACTGTCCAGCAGCTAACGCCAACATCGTTTGGCTTTCAGCAAAGAGCCTTTCAAAGCCCTTCTCCTCCACCCGTTTCTGCAGAGTTTGTCCCGGAGAGGCTGAGGCTCGTGGTTCTCACGTTGAAGAAGAGCTCTGAGTTGCTGCGATTCGCTGCCCGGGCTGCGGGCGATGCTCAGCCCCTCGGAGCTCTCAGCCCTGCAGTGTGCTGCTGGGAGGGTAGGAGGGGAGAGCAGGGGAGGGCGGGGGGGGCTCTCCGAGGGGAGGAGGTACAACTTTAGAAGTCTCCATAGTCTTTTCCTTACAGGAAACACATCCTGTTAATGTTTGACTGCCGTGGCAGTGGCTCTGTTTGTTGCAGTCGACTACGCCCTGAGGCTCACCAAAAACAGGCACAAAAACAGCCGTTTCCTCTCGGCGGAGAGGTGGGGGGGCCTTTTCCTCACTGCAGTGGCTCTTCTCCGCTCCCCGCACTCGCAGCTCGGATCTTCGGAGAGACACACGCCAGAGCCGACTCCTCCAGACACTCCGAGCCCGCAGAGCCCCTCTGGGATGCCAGCAGCCACCTCCAGCGCGGCTCGGCTTTGAGAGAATGCCCAGAGCCAGGCTTTGCAGGGTGCTCTGAAGGCTGGACCCAAGAGCGGGGCTGCGGGAGCGGCGTGGGGTGACTGGCAGGACCCAGGGCGCTTGGCACGCTGCTGGCGACCATCGCAGCCTCTGCCCCGGCAGCAGCTCAGGCCCCCCAGCCTCGAGACTGGATTCTTGCTGGATTCGCCTCCTCTCACAAGGAATGGACCTCCCTATCGTTCAGTTCATCACAGGACTGGCGTTACTCATCAAGGTAGAAGAAGGTGGATAAGCCGAAGCTGGGAAGGACCTAAAGAAGCTTCTTTGCGTTCTTATTTTATGGAATTCTCCTACCTACCTCGCACAGTTCTCATTTCCTTGATCAGAACCACCTCTGGCGTTGACTTCGAGAATGAGCGGTGATGTCCTCTAGCCCCCGGTAACATCCTAGCCCTGCCGCCTCTGCTTCAATGTGCCGCAGCTGACTGAGACCTCGCGTCTTCTGCACCTAGAGCCTGGCAGCAAGCTGACAGCCAGATATGACTGTCCAGAAACTGGTAGCCACAGCCGTGTTGGTAGCCCTGGTCTCACTGATCCTTAACAACGCCGCTGCCTTCACTCCCAACTGGGTGTACCAGAGCCTGGAGGACGGGCGCAAGCGCAGCGTGGGGCTGTGGAAGATGTGCTGGCTGGCAGAAAGGAGCAGAGGAGCTGCGAGCAGCAGTGCCAGGCACGGGCACGGCGAGGAGCGCGACTGTGAAACCCTGGGCTGGGGCTCGGAGGCAGCTGGCTTCCAGGAGTCACGCAGCACTGTCAAACGTAAGTTCAGCCTCTCCTCTTCTCTGCTTGCTCCAGGTCCTGACTGATACAGGGCATGTGGTGCTAGGAGATGCACAGCCTAGCAGAGCATCCCCGAATCAGTAACAAGTGTCTGGTTCTAGATACCTCTTAACAGTCATCCTCAAAAAAAAAAAAAAAAAATTAATTGGGGAAAAGAAAAATTATTATGCCCAGCAGTGATGAACTTAACTCCTCCTCCTCCCACCCCAAAAGCAGTAATCTCCATTGTGCTGTCTGGGTTGTATGGGTATGCAACACTGTACTTTGAACAAATAGTCTGAGAGGTGTAAGCTTAGAGCTTTCAGACATCTGCTGCTCGCTTTTCCCTCCTGAGTTGCTGCTACAGCCACATCCTTCCTGCTCAACACAGTAAAGCCCAACCGCAGTTGCTCTGAATGCCATAAAATAAAAACAAACCACAAAGAAGGTATCCCAACGCCACACTAAGTTACTGCTGCCTTCTGCTTATGTCTGTTGGAATCAGGAGGAGCAAGAAGTGACAAAGTTTTGGTTAAAACATGTCAAACTCAGATAGGCCTTAATGTCTGCAAGGACTCTGTGAAGAAACAGTTAGTATCCTGCTTGGGAACAGGAAAATCACCCAGCATGGTGTACTTCTCCTCTTGTAAAGCCCCAGACTCAAGGCATCTGAAAGATGTCTACATCTTAAGCTAGACCAGTTAAGAGAGTTTTTGTGAGAATCACAGAATTACCCAGGTTCATCGAGTCCCACCTAACACCTTCTCATTAACCAACCCACAGCACTAAGTGCCTCATCCAGCCCCCTTTTAAACACCTCCAGGGATGGTGATTCCAGCACCTCCCCGGTGAAACCTGTAACCAGTGCTGAGACTCATAAAGCTGAACAGTAAAAGAAGTGCACCTGGTGAGGGCATTCAGGACGCTAACGATGCTGCAACTCTGCTCTCATCCAGAAACTGGAGGGGGACTGCGCTTGGGGTGTCCGCGGTCACCTCGGACCACTGACAACCATGGTGCTGAGAGGTTTGCTCTTCTGAAGGCTTCTAGCAGCTTTGGCTGAGCTGGCTGGGAGCCAGCGAGGGCTGTGGGCAGCAGTGCCTCGGGGCTGTTGTTCATTGCGAGTCATTGCTTTAGGAGCTGCATTTAACTGAATGAAGTCCATGCACTGGGGTTTTCCTGAGCTGTTAACAGCGCTCAGCAACACCTCTGCTGCCTCTGAAGCACCATCAGGGAGTGCAGAGAGATTTTTATCATGGTTTGAAATGTGTCCTGCCCCTCCTCAAAGTCTCTTACATCCCTCTGGAGGTGCAAACAAATATGAGAGGAATTTCTTTTCCATAAAGGAATGTGGACCCATTTAACATCCTGTCCTCCAACAAAATCGTGCAGCTACCTCTTTGGGTTTTTGGGGTTTTTCCTACATTTGCCACCATCAAACCTGCATAAACTTCTAAACTGCTATAAAGCCCCAAACCTAACTTGCAATTATTTTCTAATTTAAAGAATAGGGTTCTACACTCTGGCCACAACGACCCCAGGCAGTGCTACAGGCTGGGGACAAAGTGGCTGGAGAGGAGGCAGGCAGAGAGGGACCTGGGGGTACTGATAGGCAGTAGCCGCACATGAGCCAGCAGTGTGCCCAGGTGGGCAGCAGAGCCAATGACATCCTGGGCTGGAGCAGGAGCAGTGTGGCCAGCAGGAGCAGGGAGGTTATTCTGCCCCTGTGTTCGGCCCTGCTCAGCACACACCTTAAGTGCTGTTCTAGGCCCCTCAATTCAAGAGAGATGTTGAGGTGCTGGAAGGTGTCCAGAGAAGGGCAGCAAGGCTGGGGAGGGGCCTGGATCACAGCCCTGTGAGCAGAGGCTGAGGGAGCTGGGGGTGTGCAGCCTGCAAAAGAGGAGGCTCAGGGCAGACCTCATCGCTCTCTGCAGCTATCTGAAGGGAGGTTGTGGCCAGGTGGGGTTGGGCTCTTCTCCCAGGTACCCAGGGACAGAACAAGAGGACACAGCCTCAAGCTGTGCCAGAGCAGATTTAGGCTGGATGTTAGGAAGAAATTCTTCACGGAAAGTGTGATTTGCATTGGAATGGGCTGCCCAGGGAGGTGGTGGTCACCGTCCCTGGAGATGTTTAAGCAAAGCCTGGATGAGGCACTGAGTGCCATGCTCTGGTTGATTGGATAGGGCTGGGTGCTAGGTTGGACTGGATGAGCTTGGAGATCTCTTCCAACCTGCCTGATTCTAACTTTTGCATCTAAGAGAAGATCTCACCCCTGCAGCTGTGTAAGATACACCAAGCAAGAAACAAACTTGTTGCACATAGCTTTAAGAGAAATACATTCCCATGGACTGTAGTTGCAGTTAGTGAGGCTGATTCTGCCTCCACATTTGTGTCATTTTACAGCACTATCACACATTCTTTCAGTGATCTGTAAGGCAACCCTGCCCTGTCAGTGGCAGACAGATCTACAAGCACGTCTCAGTGTCTATGTCTATATGTGCCCTTGAAAAATAAATGACTGAACAAAGAAATTCCTCCCTCAGTGATAAGGAGTTCAGCATTTTGGATGCCACTGGTGGAACAATAGCTAAAAAAATGCGTTCTTCCAACCACAGTGCAAACAAAGGCCACGATCTCACTGATAAAAAAATAAAATCCTTATTTATATACACACAGAGGTACATATATAGGGGGCAAATTATTCATCTCACAACAGGCAAACTGTAAACTCTTTGGAATTCTGCTTTTCCATACACTGCTGACTTCTGTTCATAAGTAACAGCCAACTGAATGCTCTGCCAGCAGCAGGCTCCATCGCTGGCAGAGAGAAGCACATTCCTAAAACTGAGTTTTCACTGCCCACTCCTTCTCCTATTGGAAGCACTGATAAAGCTCCTTTTTAGGGCACACAGTAAAGCTGGGGTGGATTTTTTTTCTGCTCAGCATCTGCACAGCTCAAGCAAAAGGATTTGCAAGGAAAAATGATGAAAGCAGTTCATTGTGTTCAGGGCTTGCATGTGCTCGAACTAAAAAGCAAACAGGTACTCATTGAAGCTGTGCACATTTTGGGTGAAAGTCACAGTAAATGACCTGTCAAAAGATCATGCAGGGAATGAACAAAATAAGTCAATGTGATGGAGCACGTCTGCCAAAGGTCTCCCTGGTAACACAGGCAAATTCCACACCAAATACCTCTCTGATCCCATTCTCCACTAACAGGATATTTCTGTGAATTATTTCCCCATCGCAAAACTCACTGGAGCAGGAGGGGAACAAAAGGGATTTGCATTCAAATCCTGTGAGGTAAACACCTCATCAAGGACGGGAGGGTGTCAGGAGTGGAGCACTGGGCTAAACACCAAATGACTTAAAGGACAACAGGAGTGTGCTGATTCTGCAGCAAAGAGATGCCAGGAAGAAAAAAGATTAGAAAGGGGATGGGAGTCAATTACGTTAAGATTTATATGGAAACAAAGAATCTGAAAGCCAAATATTTGAGCAAGGCAACATTCAAAACCCGTGTGTGACTCTAGTTGGAGCAGAATGAATCTCAGCTCTCTCCTTCATGCTCAAGCCTCACTGCTCCTGGAAGAGGGAGATGTTAGGTCCTTCCATCTGTCTTTATCAACTTCTTTCTCTCCTTGCTCTGCAGTCCTGCACCCTCCTTTAAACAATCTGTGATGCTAAGAGCTTCTGTGAGATAGTTCAAATGACTAAGAGCCAGAAAACACACAGTGGAAGGTTTGGGGGGGTGGGGTTCTGACATGGTTATTTTTCTGTTGAAGTGGTTGTATCAAGAGTCCAACAAACACTGCTTCTAGCGAGGCAAGCGTGACACCAGCTGAGACAACTCCCTTGGAGTGGCACCAGAAAATCAGACCTGAAATCTTTGCTAATGCCGACAGTAAGAGCCCAGTTGTGAGGATATCAATTGAGGTTTTCCTAACGTGGACAAACCATCAGATGATACAAATGTAAGGCTTCACTCAGAACTGGGATGGTACCTCCCCTCTTCAAAACACCTTAAGGCAGCTCTCCTGCCATCTGAGTGAGGGCCAAGCCAGTTTATGGAGATGCAGTTTCAGAGTTGTTGCAAAAATCTCGGATGATTATGCTTGCCTGCATCTCTTAACCCTTCCAAAAGGCACACACATGATGGAAGCATACACTTGGTGAAACCTTGAGTAGGACTGTGTGTCCTGAGTGCTCAGTACTCAGCTCTCTGCCCACTAGAGCAGTGTACTGAGCCACACAGCATCATGCAGGGACACACAAGCTAGGTTGAGCAGTGAAAGCACAGAGCTACACCACCCATGATGCCATCTCAGAGCAAATCAGACCTAATCCAAGCCACCATTACCCAAGTCCTAGCCCAGTGATACTGCATTGTACTATGTTAACACACCAAATTACTTGGAATCAGCTAAGATATTTTTAACCATGGTGTGAGGTACAAATATGCCCTTAAGCCCTACTGTGCTACAAGGCTATCTCTGGGTGGACAGATGGAGCTGATTTATTCATTAGCCGAGGTCACAGGCTGTCCCTTTTTGTCTAAGGAACATTGTGAACAATGTGGAGACACAGGAACAGGGAGGGGTTTAGAAAGATATGAAAACCTCACTGGGTTCTTTGGGGCTGCAGAAGACATAAGGAAAGTCTCAGCCGTGGGAAGTGTGCATCAAGCACAGGTGCTCAGAGCAACAAGCAAGGAGAGGCAGTGCCAGGGAGAGGCAAAGCAGCAGGAGTGACTGTGAGTGCCAGAGGGACCAAGTATAAGCACCTATCCAGCCTCCATGGGTGATCAGAGAATCCTAGAATGGCTCAGGTTGGAAGAGACAGAGACCATCTATTCTAACCTCTCCAACATGGGCAGGGACACCTAGACTCAGCTGCTGAAGGCCTCACCCAGTCTGAACATCAGCAACCTCCACAGGCAGCCTATTCCAGTCTCACCACCCTTGTACTGAAGAACTACTTCCTAAGATGCAGTCTAACCTTGCTCTCTCTCAGCTTCAAACCATTCCTTCTTGTCCTGTCTCTAGATACCCTCAGCCTTCCTGTAGGATCCCTTCAGGCAGTGGAAGGCAGCTCTAAGGTCCCCTCTAGAGTGTTCATTTCTCCAGGCTGAACACCCTCAGCTCCCTCAGCCTGTCCTCATAGCAGAGGTGCTGCAGTGCTTGGATCATCCTTGTGGCCCTCCTCTGTACTCTCTCCAACAGCTCTGTGTCCTTCTTATGCTGGGGACACCAAAATTGGAAGCAGGATTCTCACCAGAGCAGAGCAAAGGGGCAGAATCCCCTTTCTTACCCTGCTGGTCACACTCCTCTTGCTGCAGCCCCGCACACAGCTGCCTGCTGGGCTGCATGAAGGCACTGCCAGCTCATGGTCAGCTTCTCAGCAACCAACACCTCCAAGTCTTGTTTTCCCGAGCTGCCACCATCGACATTTCAGGTTCAACTGTTAAAAGTGAAATTCACATGATCATAGAATAACCATTCTATGGGTTGGAAGGGACCTTAAAGATCACTGAGTTCCAACCCTGCTATGAGCAGGAACACCTTCCACTAGAGCAGAATCCTCAAGGCCTCCTAAGAGTTACTTATTTCCCAAATGTCTTAGTAACTGGGGCAAGAATGAGAAGCTGCCCAGCAAGGGCTTAGAGCCTGGACAGAAGGAACTCTTTGCTGTCTGCTCTGCAGTGTCTGGTACCCCAGTGGCTAACTGAACACATGCAAAGGCTGTAGTCAGTCCTGTGCCATATCCGATGCTCCCTGAGCACAGAGCCATGGTGCCATGAGCAGGCCTCACACAGAAGGTTCAGTTGGCAGCCACAGTTGTGTTAATGCAGTAAATACTCTTACCAGGCTACTTCATGGAGTGAGTGTTAATAGAAGAGCAGGACACAAACCCCTTATGTCAGGATAACACCTCGGAAAATGTCAAGTTCCAGAGGAAAGCCATGGACTGGGTTAGGAGCTCTTGATTACATTAGAGAAAATACAATTACTGACCCAGTCCAATTACATTTTAACAGCACAATATGATCTCAGACTGCAGATACTCTGCCCAAGAAGATGAAGTCTGGCAAAGTTAAAAGCAGCATAAAAAATAAGCAAAGCACATTCAGCAAGAGAGGCATTACCATATCTCTCCATAATTTCTTAGAAATCCGTTGCAGAAATGCAACCATTTATCTTCCCTCCCAGGGGAAAGTCACCTGGGAGCATTAAGCAATCAGGTACATCTCAGAATGCATACTCTGTAATTCCCTGAACAAGCAATAAATAAATAAAGCCAAGAATCATTAAAAAAAGAAAAAAAAAATCTATCTTTAAGTTCCTTTCATCACAAACACAGCAGCCAAGGAATTCCTCCTATGAAGGCTTTGTTTTTATACTGACAGTGGAAACCAGACAACATCTGAGTAATGATTAAAAAGCAAATCAGTGATGAGAAGGTTGCGCTCAGAACTCCAGTTGGTTGGAATCCTTTTTTGAAATGATCATAGAATCAGGCAGGTTGGAAGAGACCTCTAAGCTCATCCAGTCCAACCTAGCACCCAGCCCTAGCCAATCAACCAGACCATGGCACTAAGTGCCCCATCCAGACTTTGCTTCAACACCTCCAGGGATGGGGACTCCACCACCAAATCATAGAGTCGTAGAATGGTTTGGGTTGGAAGGGACCTTCAAGATAATCTAGTTCCAAACCCCTGCCATGGGCAGGGACACCTCCCACTAGCCCAGGTTGCTCATGGCCTCATCCTACCTGGCCTTGAACACTTCCAGGGAGTCCACAGCCTCCCTGGGGAACCTGCTGCAGTGTCTCCCCACCCTCACTGGCAAGAATTTCTTCCTAATCTCCAGTCTCAGTCTCTCTTCTTCCAGCTCAAAGCCACTGCCTCTCGTTCTGTCACTACAACCCTTGTCAAAGTCCCTCCCCAGCTGTCCTGCAGCTCCTTCAGGTACTGAAAAGCTGCTCTAAGGTCTCCCTGGAGCCTTTTCTTCAGGCTGAAGAGCTCAAGTCAATATATAAAAGAGTAACCTTTGGTTTTAACAAACCCTGATGTGGAACAGAACTTAAGTAGCTGCATAAGGAATTCCTGCCCATCTAATTACAAAATTTCACTTGTGGGTTTTTTGGGGTTTTTTTTGATGTCACATATTTTGTGTCCCAGAGTGGGGCTACACTAACAGCAAACTCTGCCAGCTCCTGCAGCTTCCCTGACAGGCTGGAAACAGAAGCCACAGTGAGATGTTCACTCAGCACCGTGTCTACACAGAGAGTAAAGGTGTGGTCGCTAGACTCTTCCCAGGGATAGTAACTTAATACCTTACAGAAGCTGGACCTCAGTTTCAGTAAAGTTTTCATTCATCAGAAGTGGTATTTCTCAGGGGAGGCTTTAAACCAATGTTTTGATATCTTGGGCCAATTTGTTTCCTTCAAACAGACTCAGTGCTTTAATCAGTACCAAGCTTGAGTTCCCACTCATGCTTTTTTTTTTCCCCTATGTGCAGACAGAAGAGAGGAAGCAAATCTCACATTTTAAGCAGCTAGCATAATCTGATTCCTCAGTGAGATCATCCTCCCTCATTATCCCAAAACTTTCCCATATGACTGTGCTTCTGCAAGGCACAAACAGTCCTGGGGCTATCATGGAGCACAGCAGAACTGCTGCTTGCAAATAACAAAATCAAATCAACATTTCTAATCCAGATGGATACATCTGGTTTAGGAAGTGAGCAAAGCACTCACCCTGGCATCTGGGTTTTGACCCTTGGCTGATCACTGGCTTCACCAAAGCAGATTTCATTAGCCAGTACCCTGAGCTGTACCAGAGCCCCAGCTGGATTGGAGCTGGCTCCTGAGGATGTTCTGGGTTATGTGGAATGTAAAATAGCTGTAGACATGGTAAAAGAGCACAAAGGTAACCACTAAATTTCACGGTTCTTACAGAAATCATACTACAGGCTGTAAGATAGAGAGGAGAAATATTTATTCCTGGATAAAGCAGTCCTTCAAGAAAGAAGGCCTTCCTCAACAGGATTTACATCCTCAGCATCTTGGGTAGAGGCTCTGAAGCAATGCTTGGCTATTGTACCCTCAGTTCCCTTTCCTGCTCAGTGGTGTCCATTGGTTGCCTTGAATTGGAGACCAGGGCTGCCCTCCACAACTACTACCTTTTAGAGGGGTAGGTTTCCTGTCACCGAAGCTCAGCCACATGTGCTGCTCAGGTACAAAACAGAATTACCTGTACTCAGCTGACAACATGCAAAGGTGCAAGGGCTAGGAGTAAGCAAGCAGAGGCACCCACAGAGGAGTGCTTTCAGGCTGAATACAATCAATGAGCTCTGCTGCAAGAAGAGAGCAGTGCATGACTATGTTGCATTTTTTTACCTCACTGGGGAATTAACACATTTCTGGAATGAAACCAAAAGATAACAGATGACAGAATGGAATCCTAGAATGTTTTGGGTTGGAACAGACCTGACAGACCATCCAGTTCCAACCCCCTGCCATGGGCAGGGTCACCCTCCACTAGACCAGGTTGCTCAAGGCCTCATCCAAACAGGGTTTCCACCCATTTCTTCCTAATGTCAATGTCTAATCTCAATCTAGTTTCTTCCAGCTCAAACCCTTTGCTCCTCATCCTGTACCTTGTCAGAAGTCCCCCACCCCAGCACTCCTGCAGCCCACTTCAAATACCAGAAAGTTGCTCTGAGGTCTCCCTGGAAGCCTTCTCCAGGCTGAACAACCCCTCTCAGCCTGTCCTCACAGCAGAGCTGCTCCAGCTCTCTGTAGATAATATGAAATATAGAAGGGTACTCAATTCATAAAAGTAACTGCCTTCACATTTAACAAAATTATGCCAGCTGCTTCCTCCTTACTCTTCCTGTCATCATCTTAGTGTGGTTACCGCCTGGAACATGTCATCATCTTGGTTACAAGAAGCACCCATTAAAAAAACCACAAAAAAACAGTTGCCTTTTTACAGCTCTTTAAACAGTGCAGGACATTAGGTGAGCAAGCAAAGCATCCTTGCGTCTGCAGTGAAGATCATCAGCCTTACACATCCAGCACTACTGCATGCTCCAGCTGCAGGAGAGGACAGCCAGCACAGAACCATTAGTCAGAGTTGAACTTCTTATCAGTTCTGTGGAATCCAATTGGCTCACAGTCTTAGTCTGACTATTTTTAGCATGCTAGATATTGTATCAGCTCATCTGGCAGAGCCAAAGGAATTTCTAATACAGTTAAGTCCTTAAAGAAATCCTGAATAACAGCGAGGGCAAATCTTTGGTGGTGGTTTGGGACAAGGAGCAGTGTAAAACTCTGCAATGTAAGGAGCAAAGAACAACAGACAGAGGCTGCTTGGTTTGTCAGAGCTCATTCATACTATATTCAGCCCAGGCAGCAGAAGTTAGAGCTGTAAGCCAACTATTCTTTACTTAACACTGCTGATCACTCCTGTGACAAACTACAGCACCTGAGTTAAGAGTGGCTGCAAGCCTGCTCCTCCCTCTGCACATAGCACTCTCTTCAGCAGCCATTGCTCCCCAGAGTCCATCTAAGTGGCAAAACAGAAGAGCACTCCAAATGCTCAAGGTTTTACTGATATTAACAAAGCTCAGACATCTGAACACACTTCTATTATCAGCCAACACACTTCACAACCTGTAAGCACTCTGAATGCTGTCAGTGCTGGAAAGGACAGCTTTGAAAGATAAGCACAACATCTTGGGGGGGTTGACTGAAATAATTTTCCTCCCTGGTCAGAGAGGAACTCTGGTGTAAAACCCCAAAATACTGAGCATGCTACCTTCTTAAAATGTTAAGTTTAAAGTGCCACAGTTCTACACTAATTCTTTCAGACACAATTCTACATTTGAGTTGCTACTTAGGGCATTAGAAGCTAAAGATGACCTGTGAGGGGAAAATAAGGAGCAAACTCATTTTTTATGACTCTCAGAAGCAGACCAAACTCAATGATTACCATGATGAAGTTGACTCTTCCTTAAGTTTTGTTTGCTGCAGTTTCTAGCAGTCTTTTTTGGACTATCAGGTATCAAATTCTGGTGGTCAGTGCACCCATTAAACTTAGAATCACTGCAGTCACTTCTGAAAAAATATCAGTGAGTATTTGTCTCCAGAGTCTTGTTGTAATATATGCCAGCTTCAACACTCAGCTGCTTCTCTTTCAGCATAGCAGTGGCACCCTAGCAAGAGATGTTAAACTGGCATAATAGTATTTGCAATTCCCACCTTTTGCTGCAAAGGGAAGGGATGAAAACAAGACATCCATCAGCTTCCCAGGGAAAGGAGGGAAAATGTCTGACTAAGGTACCCAACTTTGCAGTGTATTGACTGTACTCCACTCAGTGGTTGGCTGGGAGACATTTTCATCTGGTTTCCAGCCAAGACTCCAGATACCTATGGCTGTCATCATTTCTGCATTTGCCCTTTAGAATTTTAGGATGCTTCAAGTTGGAAGGGACCCATAAGGATCCTCAAGTCCAAATCCCTGTTCCTTGTGGGACTACATAAAAATAAACCACATGACACAGAGCATCTTTCAGATGCTCCTTGAACTCTGAGAGACTTGATGGCTTGACCACTTCCATGAGTCATGAGCCTGTTCCAGGGACCAGCAATCCTCTCAATGAAGAACCTTTTTCTAATGTCCAATCTGCACTTCCTCTGATGCATCTTCATCATCCCATTTCCTCACATCCTATTGCTGGTCACCAGAAAGAGATGATCAGCACCTCCCCTTCCACTGCCCCTTTTGAGGAAGGTATAGACTGTAATGATGCCTTCTTGGCCTTCTCTTCTCCAAGCTGAACAAGCCAAGGGACTTCAGCTGCAGCTCCAAAGTCTTGCCCTTGAGTTCTTTCACCAGCTTGGTCACCTGCTCTAGGCACATTTTCATAGTTTAATGTCCTTGTATTGAGGTGCCCAGAACTGTGCAGTAGTCAAGGTGGGGCTGCACTCATGCAGGGTAGAGAGTGGCAGTCACCTCCCTTCAGCAGCTAGCTGTGCTCTGCTTCATGCACCCTAGGACATGGATGACCTTTTTGGCTGCTAGGGCACACTTTTGACTCACATTCTTCTTGCCATCAACCCAACCCTGCAGGGACCTCTTTTCATGGGGCTGCTCTTCAGCCTCTCACCCCCCCAGTTTTAAAGATATAACCAGGACTACCCCATCCCAGCTGCAGAAACTGGTACTCACTCATCCTGATGTTCACATGCTTCGTGATGCTCCCTGTTTCACACAAGATTGTTCTGCACTGGAGCAATACCCTAGGGGAGGCTGGGGAGCTGAGAGAGAGAGGCAGCACCAGCCTGGGATGCTGAGGGGCAGAGGCAATAGCAGCCTGGGGAGCTGAGGGGCAGAGGCAGCATCAACCTGGGGAGCTGAGGGACAGAGGCGGCACCAGCCCGGGGAGCTGAGGGACAGAGGGGCAGAGGCAACAGCAGACTTAAGGAAAATCTTTTCTTCATCAGCCCACAGATTGTGCAGTGAGAGCAAGGGACTGCAGTGCCTAAGAATGATCTTCTCTGAACTGCCAAGTTCCACCTCCCTGCTCAGCCAGGGTGCTGGTGTGCTCAGCTTTCTGTGGTTTTAACTCTGTGCTTCCCTGCTGTGCCTCCCCAGTGCAGTTCGACATGATGCGTGCCTGTAACCTCATTGCCACCGTTGCTCTGACTGCTGGCCAGCTCATCTTCGTCCTGGGCCTGATGGACCTACCCATCATTTCTCAGGACACACAGTGGTGGGAGGAGGCCATAGCTGCTGTCTTTCAACTTGCCAGTAAGTTCACTTCTTTTTACTGATGGAAAAAAAAACAACTTAGTCTCTATTAAATCCAGGTGGAATGGAGTTTCTTACTTTATAAAGCTCACAAAATCTTCTAAGTCTTTGTGAAAGTGACAAAGAACAGCAAAAAAAAGGCCTACATCTAAAAGAGATCTCCCCCATGAGATTCTGGAGCACATGAATAGGAGCTTTTATCTGGGATGGATCAGAATGAGTCTTCTGCCAACCAAGAAAAGTAAACCTTTATCGTTTCCTATGAAACCAGGAAGGCAAACATGAAAGAAAGAAACTGGACACAGTGCAATCCCACAGTGTAGCAGGGCAAAACATAACAAAGGAAGTGTTTGAAAGCAGACCAAAGGCAGCAGGCACAGTTTGAAAGCTTTGCTGAAACGTGCTGATTTGCTTTTAGCCACCTGAGTTTTACTCCGTGGCTTTGATGGACAGAGAAGGCTAAGCAAAGCAAGCTGAAGTCAATTTGTAACGCTGGCTGCTAGAAAGAAAATGTTCCCCCCCTCCGACTGTGCACAGAAGTCAGCAAGGAAAGGAGGAAATGGATTTAGCACAGTTCCATACTGACAGCAGTGGCAACAAACTGTAAGCATTCTGCAGTAGTATCTGTCTCTGCTACCTAAAATAAGGCACTCAATAGTCAATATACCAAGAGTCCAATCTTATAAAACCCCTGGGCATGGAATTGTCATTGATGGGAGTATAACACTCAAGCTGTTTACATCATCAGATTTCAAACACATTATTGTATAGATTATTATTATATATATATTATTATCAGATTCCAAATGCATATATTCTGTATATTATTAATAATAATTTAAAGAATAGGTTATAATAAAGTAAGATGACTTGACTTTAAATTTTTACAACTTGGGATATTTACAATGGTATAAACCTACTGAAACCTCAGGTCTACACTGCTGCAAGATTAGAGTCTAGCCTAGGTCATTTAAAGCCACAAAGACCCCTTAAGGATGAAGAACCTGAAATCCAAACATAAGGAGGAGCCTGAAGAGGTTTTGGAACTTTCAAAGCATCTGTTCCAGCTCCCAAGTGCAGCAAGAGCCTCAAGCATCCATGAGTGCCTCCAAGAGCCAGATACACAGCCTTGCCATAATGAGACCTCCCTACAGCCTCTTGATGCACATACTGTGGCCTTTGCAACTCTGGATACTTTCTGGAGAGCTCTCCCTGATCACTGCTGTGCTGCCTGCTTTCCCTCCCAGCATCCCCAAAACTCAGCATGTCTGTTTTTCCCAGAGAGGAAATGCATTCTGGCCCTGTTTAGCTGTGGTGTTTCATTGACAAACAGCACAGTGGACAGCCAGCCCTGTGCTGTTCTTCTATCAAGGCTGCTAATTTTAGACTGCTCTTTTTTTTTTTTTTTTTTTTCCTGTGCTGGAGTCTGTTTTAAACAGTCAGAGAGAGACTGAAGGGCGCCAGGATATCCCGACACAGGAGAAGGAAATGCCTGCTATTACCTGTTATGCAAGCTGAACCTTGAAATCCCCAGTGCTGGGAGGGGAGAGGGGAGGAAAGCCAGAGTGATTAACAAAACACTAATGAGAGTGGCTGAAGAAGCTGTGGAATCAAGAAGTTCATCTGCCTGTCTGTGTTCAAAAGGTGTGAAGAGATGGATCTGGCAGCTCGTGGCACTTACAAAGAAAATCATTACACTACAGGAATCAAAGGTCTCCATCTGCAGAAATAATGCAGTGACTTTGGTATTCCTGTCCCCATCCTCCTTCACAGTTAACGTCAAGCTCTCCTTTGCCACCATCATTAGATGGTTTTCTGCCTTGTAGTTAGCAACAGCTGGAGAAGATGAAGTCTTCTGGAATGCCTTTAGAAAAAGAAGGCAGGAGTCATCATATCTGCCATTATGCCAATTTTAACCAGACTTCTTGGAGACCTCCTCAGCCTGCCAGGACAGTACAGCAACTGCTGACTACCTGGGTGAGTGTGCACTCACACAAGACAGCTGTGCTTAGAGAACAGCTTGCACTGACAAGAGGCTCTTCCCTCTTTCACAGAACCCAACTCTGTGTTGCTGAGCACTCAGACTGGCCACAAAAATCAGCCTTATCCACCAAATTCCCTGAACGGGGCCAAGGCAACAGCATTTTATACCTTAACGCTGAAATGTCTTTGACATCAGACAAAACACACATGCAAGCTGTGAGCACGTCCAGCATTTCTGTTGCTCACATGAAGCATCTAGAGCCCAAGATGTATTTATTCACAGGGAGGAAAGCAGCCACTCCACATCCTATAAGCTACAGGTAATATTCAGCTTCTGAGCCTTCACTATAAAGTGGCAATTTCTCACCAGATGTCACAGTGAAGTAGCAGTGTTAGGCCAAACCATCAGGACAGTGGCTAGAAAGGTTGAAATGAAAATCAGCAGTTTTGTCTATCACAACAGAGCTCAGGAGAAATTGCTAGAGGAGGAGCTCTCCTCTAGCTGACTGCAAGGATTAAAGCCAATGCACTTTGGCTTTGACAGATCATTTGTGTGAGAAGAGCAAACAATATTCCAGAATGTACATACTTGGATCTTAGGAGCTATTTCTTGGGCAATTTCTGCTTAATACACTTGCAAAGATGGGACTGAAAAAAACATGAGTGCCTCCTGTTCTATTACTTTTCAAATCCCAAACAATCTAGACACTTATTATGCAATTACTCATCCCATCAATAATTTTAGAAATACTTAGGCTGGTTCACATCCCCTCTAATTCCAGCTTCTGTTTGCTCCCTAACTTTCATACTGATGGGAGCTGCAGTGGTCACTGGATGAAAGCTTGAGTGTATAGCTCAGAATCACAAAGCCAGCCTAGACACTTTTTTATTTTTAGTCAAAATTCCCCCACTGAAGCATCATGTGTGGGTTTCATTACAGAATCCCAAGGTCTCAAGGGAAGTCCTCCCTGGTTTAGGAAACTGAGTGTACCAAGTATTCTCTTCCAAGCCCTATCACAAGCTCAAGCCAGCCATCTCTAATCCTGCTAGAGTTCCACTGCTCATTCACTTCTGCCACCTGCACAAGCATTTGACAGTCATTCAAAAAGGATGGACCTCTGACAGAAAAATCAAGCCCTGGGAAGCAAGGAGGAAAGAAAGAAGAGAGGAAACAGCATTGCTCCTGGGACAGCAACAGGGATGCAGAGAGCTCCAAAACTGTGCAGCCTCACACCTCCCAGTTAACAGGAAAGTGAGCTGTTTGCTTTGGAAAAGGCTGAGTGATGAAAATGGAACTCATGTTGTATGTGGAATTTTGTGTCAACGCTCAGAAATTCCCTTCTAAAAGGCTGTCTGGTTTTTTCCAAGGGACTGTTACAAACTCCATGTGCTGAACCAAGCTGGCAGAAGAGCAGCTGGAAAGGGAAATCCAGACTAATAGGACAGAGCAGCAACCTGCCAGATATGGATCAGACCTCAAGAGATTCTATCCAGGTCTCCCAACTTGCACAGTGGCGATTACCATAGACTTTAGAGTGAAATGTTTGAAACATAATGGAGACAATCTGGGATAAAATATCCCTTTTGTTAGATCCCCTCCTAGTTTCTGAAAGTCCAAGACTGGAACAAACCTAAATCATAATGATTGATCTCCTTAACAGTTCATTAGCAGCATTAAATGACTTTACTATGTAATATCCTGAAGAAAAGGGTTTGTGCTACTACTCAGCTTGTCATTTGCAGTTAAATAAATGACAGTTTCAGCTCCCTCTTGAATTTCAAGCATTGTATTCCTGCTTTTCCTACCGTGCCCCTTTCTGCTGACGACGCATTTCACTCCAGAGCTCGAGCTTAGCACATCGCAGGAAATTTGAGCTCATGCCTGCTCTCACTTCTGTGCTATTAAACCTAAATTAAACAACTGTTAGACCATTTATCTTCTCTCCTGAGTACTACAACTTTAGATTGGTTGATAACCAGAAAAAAAAAAATCTTAATGCAGAGCAGAGCAGCAAAGTAGCCATCAGAGAATACAGCTGAAGATACTTGCGACACCAATGTGAGTCTGATTTTTGTATTACTTCCTTCCACCTTCTTCCTTCAAGACACCCTCAAGCCAGTTTTGTGCTGAGATGGAATCTACCGAGCTGTAAACCTAAGACTTCCTGAAAAGGAAGCAAATAAATGAGACACTGTAAATAACCTAAAAACCATAACAAAGAGAGAGAACTGGACTGCTTGACTTGTGCTGAATGTCACCTCGGTACCCAGCTTGCTTGCCCTCTGTGTGGACAGCAAACTCCGCAGTGAGGTGATCCTGTTTTCCCATTTTTGCCAGGTGAGCTGTGCTTGCAAGGATCTCACATTATGGAGCCTATCTCACTTCTTTTCACTGAAATGACTCACAAGAGCAGCTGAACAGGGAAGGGCAGTAGCTCATAGGAAATGTGAGCTGAAGTCTTTGAGGGGAATAACTGGAGTGGGGAGAAGGTTTGCATATGTTCTTTGTGCCCAAATACTGCCACCATCAGCAGGAGATCTGCTGGAGCATCTCAGTGTCAAGGGCATGCATTCTGGTTAGAAATATGGTAACTATTACCAGATAAACAGAATTCTGGTCTGCAAGAGTAAGGAAGGTGTTATGGCATCCAGCACTAGAACTAATGCTGGATGCAGTGTGCGGAATGGCAAGTTCCTCAGCTCAAATACTCACTTTATTGCTTATCAATGGAGATGTCTCTGGAAGTTACACACAAAGTAGCCTAGCCACATCCACTTACACAACTCCTACCCTTTGATGGCCCAGGAGATGGACAGAGCACTTGAAAAATGGCAGAAAAATGGCAACTTCCAAGAGGATCACTTGTCAATGACTGCTTCTCTCTGTGCAAGATGGCTGTGCTCAGGTTGACCTGTGTCTGATGCAGAGTTCACTGTGATCAAAAGCAGAGCTTTCATTCACTCCAGCTGCTCTTCAGTCCGTGGTGCCAAGCACTGTTTGCAGCTGGCTTTCAGCATGAAAGCCTGCACGTTCATCCTTATTTAAACAGCTGTTCGACAGGAATTACATCTAATTCACAGGGAATGCTTCTCCACCTTCGGCTCAAGGACTGGCATCCTATCTAAGGAAATCTCCAAAGAGACAACCAAGAAAAGCAAGCTCCTGTCAGTAGCCCTAAACTTGCTAAGCAGTGCTTTGCACCTTCCTTTGAAGATTTCCCAGCAACACAAGGTGCAATTCCATGCTCTACACTGAGTAAATCCACTGGCCTGAGCAGATTAAAGACAAAGAGGGACTGAAACTGAGAACAGCACAAATGGAGAACCACTGTAATTCAGTGGAGAAAAAAGTGATGGACAAAAGGGTCTTATTGCTGAGGTCCGCTCATAACTTGTTTAATTCTAAGAGATGCTATCTTCTACCCAAGTCCTTCTTAGGAATTTTTTATTGTACTCAACAATGTGTAGCTGAAAATTCAAAGGCCACTAAAGTTTCTGTGTATTATAGACCAAAGCAACAACACTTCTGCATGTAACTGAAAACTCAAAGGCCACTGAAGTCTCTGTGCATTACAGACCAAAGCAAGAACACTTCTGCATGTAACTGAAAACTCAAAGACCACTGAAGTCTCTGTGCATCATAGACCAGAGCAAGAACACTTCTGCAGCTTTCTACTTGGTATTATGACAAAGAGCACACAACTATTACAGAAGCTCCACGTTTGCCTTGCACTCTAACAACCCTTCTGTGCCAACCTGACACAGGAAAAGGTCTTAATTGATTAATCACTTACATAAGTACCATAGCAATCACACTTTGATAACCTACCTCACTTTGATCACTACAGTTCAGTGCCTACAGGCACCTTGTACAGGCTCATGACTCACTGCAGCTCAATCATTCCTTGTAAATGGAGACAAAGGAGGTGAAAATTTCCCCTCCCTGTTTGCAATTATACAGCACAAGCAGGGGTTATGAATGCTTAACAACTCTGTTTTCCTCCTTCTTCCTTTTCCTGGCAGCCAAAGTCATCCTATAGGATAAGCTCTAAAGAGGAGGATTCTAACTCCTAAAACAGACTTTCTGCCAGCCCAGAAGAAACGATGTAGATCCCTTCAACTGTACTAATAGAAAGGAGGGATGTGAATCAAGGAGTGTCTGGAAAAAAGCAACAAACTAGCACAGAAGTGTTTTTTGTTTTTTTTTTTTTTTTTTTTTTTTTAAAGTGGCTATGAGAGCTCTTCTAAAGTGATGAAAACCTGAAGCTGGCTTGCAGCCAGATACAGTCAAACAGGAAATTCAGTCTACAGATCTGAAACGAGAGTTCAAAAAAGCAGCATTCTCCCAGCCCACCCCCACTCACAGGCAGTAGTGTCCCAACCAGAAGTCTTCCTAGTGAATTTGTTATCTGTTTCCTTCCCCAGCGGAAGAGCTCCTCCATCCAGGCTTGTTTTGCTACGGATGGGAAACAACTAGAGATAAACAGCAGCTCTATGGGAAAATAGCACACTTGAAGTAATCTCATCAGGGTTTTCAGTAAAGATGTGGCCCCTGTGCAAGCTTCAGACAATGCACAATGAACTGATCTGGAACTGATTGATGTCCACACTGAAGTTAATGCAGGGAAATTCAGCCATGCGTCTGCAAGCTTTACCACTGCTACAAAACAGAAAGGAAACTCAAGCAGGTGAAAATGTTTCAGATTCTCTTAACTAGTCTTAAAGAAGTATCTCCCCCATGCATCTCACCTCAAACTGTATTCTAAGTTCAGAGGTGAAGGAGACTCATGGCAAGCAGAGCAATGTTCTGGTTACTTTTAGCAGTTACCTATGGGATATAGTCTGGGAAGCCAACAGTCTCCCTCCAGATATTTTATTGGAATAGTGATCCTCAAATTCAGACATTCTTGTTGAATGTTGTAAAAATATCTATCTAAGAAGTGCAAAGCCACCACAGTGAGCTTGAAAAGCTGTTCTTAAATACAAGGGTAATTTTTTACAGGTGTACTTCTAACTGTTCTGGATACTGAGTCAAGTTCTGCATTATTTATGTTTACACTCACAACGGAGTCAGCCCCCACATTACACAGCCATCAGCAGGAGCAGAATGCCAGCACCATTTTCTCCTACACTCAACTCTCACAAGTGAAGCACTAATTGAATATTCAACAGCATTCCAAGGCAACAAAATTAAAACATTACTAAAGACTCCCTAATGCTAAGACCACTCAGAGTGAAAGCAGTAAGCAAAACAGGAGATAGCAGCATCAAGAAAATACTCTGCTCCAGTTGCATTACTGAAACTAAAACATCAATCAGGCTTCAGTTTCATTCCTTACAGAAACTGAGATTATTGCATCAGTTGGCCAGGTTGCAACCCAATGGTACTGTGATTTTTTTTGCAAGGTATCAGCCAAACTAGAAAGGCAGCACTCCTCAGCTACATCCACAGAGTAGAGGGATAAATAAAATTAAATTTCAAAGCTGTTTTCCCCAAGAAAGAGGAACCACTGAAGGAGAAGGGTCAGGCCGGCAGACTGAGTGAACTTAATCTGCTGAACCTGAATCTCTCATTTAGAGAGCAGGTTTGCTGCTAAATGTCTCACCTCAGTTCTTGTCTGAGACCACTCTGGGCAAGGAAGCCATCAGAAATGCATTGGAACACTTTGCTTCAAGAGCTCTGATGTTGATGAAGCTACTACAGGCATAACCTGTCCTCTGAGGGTTTTCAGACATCATCTTTACAAAGGCATCAAAACTTCCATTGAGGTTTAAATCTCATCCTATGCAAACATAATCTTTTTGGATCGGTTCTATTTATGCAGCCTTTCCTCTTGAGTTCCTCCATGCCTAAATCCAATGTCAGATCATGCTAATATGAAATAAGAATGCTGGAAAATAATGTTCACAGCAACATTTTTGTTCTGGAGCTCACTTAGCCCAGCAGAACTGTGAAACTAATTATGGAAACTATGCAGTAATATGCTTCCAGCTCTCCCACCTCTGCCGTGCTTTTCTCTCTCCTTAAATGTCAGTTGCTGGGTAGCCTGCAGCAAAGTGCTCTAAACACAGCCTACATTTATTGCTGGGGAGCTCCAGTGACTCATTCCCCACCTGGATGTGCTCCTGTGTGACCTGGTACAGGTGACCCTGCTCTGGCAGGGAGGTTGGACTGGAAGATCTGCCGAGGTCCCTTCCAACCCCCAATATTCTGTGATTCCTGCTACCTGCCAAGTTGGGCAGCTCACAACTCATTATCTCCCATTGTCCCCTGCTTAGACACTGGCACAGAACTGCAAAACAAGAAAGCCTCTTGCATGACTGCCTGCTCCTGTGATCTCAGGCAAAGGGCCTGCAAAGGGAAATTGTCTTCTTTGCACAAAGAGTTTTATTTTGGGAACAGTAAGGAAGCCTTGGTGCTTTTTCCTGGTGGATAACTGCTCCATTGGATGGGAGGGAGTTCATGAAGGTGGCCAGTCCAGCATGGAGATGTGTAGCCATTTAAGACAGCAATTGGCCATAAGTGATAGCTAAGCAAGGAAGAAAAAGCTCAAGTAATTTAGTTAAAAGCTGGGTGTTTGGGGAAAATGTGTAAATATTGAAAAGATTTCTTCAGTGTTTATTTACTTCTACTGTGCCATAAAGGAAAGAGCAGAGACCACTGCTGTTTGCCTCAGCTTAATGAGCAAAGAATGGGGCAAAACTCATTTTCAAGACCTTGTAAATAGTCCCTCCCCAAGGCAGGACAGCTCTCCCACACCATGAACCCCAAGGATTCTTCCCAACAGGTTTGCAGAAGCAGAACTGACTTTCTGTAGGGAAACTAAAAATGCTCATCACCAATTACTTGTCTGAGCTAGAGGTAACAGCAAATAAGCTGCAGTGGGAGAGCAGCACTGAATTTGGGAACTGGAAATTAAGCTGCAAAAGTCGACAGGGCATCAGGGTGACTCTGGCTAAGTGTTCCTGAACCCAGCTCCTTGTCAACAATCTGAGGACAACTAATGCAAGACAGGATAAAGTAGACTGCTGTTAGTCACTCTGACTGTCCCTTAGAGGCACCTGTGAGTGGTCACTGGTTCAAACAGCCAAAGTACAAAGTTCTTCCTGCTTCAGTGTTTATGATTTGCTTCACATACCTTCCAAAATATACTTAGTGCTTTCTGGATTCCCTGTGAAGGTGCCTGTGAACTGGAAAGAGTTCTGAAAGGAAATCTGACCACACAAAGCATTGTCACCAGCTAGACTCATCAGTAAGCATTAAGGTGTACCTTAGTACTCCCCTCCTGCAAATTTTAAACCAAAAAGATATCTGCCTTCTCGTGTGCCTGCTGAAGGCACGACATCTGCCTGGCTTCAAGAGACCAGGGTTTTAGGAAGCATGCATAACCTGGTATAAAGAGGCATTGTCCAACAGTGATTACTTCATAAAACAAAGATTTGTGCTTAATTTGTCAAAAGCACAACTTGGCTTTTTTTCTGCCTCAGCCTTGAGTCAGGGTTTTTTTTTTTAACAGGAGTTGAGAAACAACTTTCAAAACTTTGAAATCCTTTGAAATAATGGTAGATGACCACCTACACCATCTAGGACATCTGTGTAACTGACATAAAAAGATGGGGAGGAAAAAAAAACAAACCAAACCACTACATGCAATGCAGCTAAGTGGGAGTGAGACATTTAAAGCAGAATGAACAGATTTAAGCCCAACATTTAAGACCCCATTTCAGTCACCTAACGTTTGCATGCATCATCGTGTCCAAATATGCTTTTAAGAACACATTCTAGCAGGGATAGAAAGGTTTTCAGCGTGAGTCTGTAAGTGACTGATGCCTGTGGCATCTTGCAGCTCCAGAAATTGGTGAGAGTAACTCCTCACAAATAATTCTCACGTTCTTGCAGGTTTCGTTCTGGTCATTGGACTGGTGACTTTTTACCGCATCGGACCCTACACCAACCTCTCTTGGTCTTGCTATCTGAACATTGGAGCCTGTCTTTTGGCCACCTTGGCAGCTGCTATTCTGATATGGAACATCCTTCACAGGCGTGAGGACTGCATGGCACCCAGGGTCATCGTCATCAGTCGCACCCTGACCGCTCGCTTTCGCCGGGGCCTGGAGAATGACTATGTGGAGTCACCGTGCTGAAAGAGTGGACTGGGAAGGGGAAAGGTCTCCAAGGGGATCTGCATTAGAATTGTTTTCTATAAATATATGCTATAATTTAAAAGTAAGGGTTGAAAGACATCACAAAGCTCACTCTTGTGGGCAAAGGCCCTCAGCTACTATTTGGATGGGCTCCATCTATATATATATATATATATGTATAAAACACATAATTTTATATATATTATATTAAATTGCCCTTTCCCTCCGCTGTACAGCACAGAACGTTGGATTGTCAGAATCCTGACAGAGCTTCACAGCTACATGCCAGTAGGGTCAGCTGTAGCAGACACAAAGTGTATGCAATGAGAATACAGGGGAGAGGCAACCAAGCACCCTTTATTGCCTGTGTAAAGTTATCCTACTCCCTAATAATAATGTCAAAACGTATAGGAGACCAGTGGCAACAGCTTTGGAGTTAACTGGCAATCTAGGAAAGCAGAAAACTTACAATAGAATAAGTGATGATTTTAACAGCTGTCTAATTTCATGGTTCTTTAGCCCTTCCATCCACCTCTCTTTAAGGAGCTTCTTGTTAGCTGCAACATCTGCTCCCCAGCCCCAGCATAGGCCAGACAGTAAAAAAACAAAAGTAACCTTAACAATTCTAATTGTCAAGTAAGTGAGAGCAGTATCCTGAGACAAAGGTTGGGTTTATCCCAGGTGCAGCAGGTGTGCCATTAGAAACGAGAAGGGTACGCAGCTAGAGCAGGTCACGCATCTGGCTGAAAAGTCTGCTCCAGTGTCTCAGTGAGGGCAGGTATCTACAGAAGGTCACCTGGACTTCCTAATCATCAATGTGCAGTACTGGAAATAATGATTATTGCAGCTCAAATCAATTCCTTTTCTTCCCAGCTTGCTTAATTTGAGATTTGCTGTGGCAGTCGCAGATCAGAGCGCTGTATGTCAGCACACCCAGCTCTGCCCAGCCGTGCTCAGAGGCACAGAGCTCACTGAACGCTGGCAAATGTACCTGTCACTCCAACACAGCTGAGAATAAAACACATACAGAGCACTTAAGCATGAGATTGAAAAGAGACCTGCCTGGTAACTTCATATGGTAATGAAATGGTAATTAGTACCTTTGGAATATGACAAAGTGTTCCTAAGCCTGACCCTCAGAAGCACAGGGACTGACAAATCACAGAACTTTAGAGGTTGGAAGGGACCAACCTGAGGCCTTGAGCGACCTGTTCTAGTGGGAGGTGTCCCTGCCTATGGTGGTGGGTTGGAGCTGGAAGATCCTTGAGGTCCCTTCCAACCGAAACTATTCTATGATTCTATAATTTCAAAGATCTCAAGTCCAACCTCCTTGCCAAGGCAGGATCACCTAAGGTAGCTCGCACAGGAATGCATCCAGGCAGGTTTTGAAAGGCTCCAGAGAAGGAGACTACATAACCTCTCTGGGCAGCCTGTTCCAGCGCTCCTCATGAAAGTCATGTGCGTGGCAAGTTCGAGAGAAAAAAAAACAAAAAGATCAAAAACTTATTATGTGAAATACTCAGGATACAGGAAGTTGAGGCACAATCAGATGTTCCTAAACTCTGAGGATGCTACTGCAAGCACAGTTACTGATGGGTTTGAAGGACCATGAGCTGTGAAGGTCACAGATCCTTTGGGACCATTGTGTTGCTCCCAGCTGAGTGCACTGCCTTTCTCCTTTGTTAAAATGTGATCACCAAGCTGGCTCTTGAGTTCTGTTCTGCACTCAGTTCTGATGTGAAAAGAAACTCAACCCCAACTGCTGCTCTGCACAGTGTTCCAAGTGAGCAAAACCCTGCAGAGACTGATGCTCTAGAACAACGGCATTGCTCTAGACCATCAGGGCAGAAGACCAGAAAACTGACAAAGAGTTTCTTCTAGCAGTAGGTTTGTAAAAACCAACTAAGATTTGTATTCATTTGCCTGCATTACTTCCTGGAAAATATTTTCTAGAAATAATATGCTATGATTAATGGCAGGGTTTGGTTTGGTTTTGATTTGTTTTGGGTTTTTTTTAATAAACTATTGGAATATTTAAGAGACATGATATTATTTCTTCTAATATTGCAATATCCATATTATAATAATGTACATTTACAGTTTAAAATCAGCTATCTGGTTGGAAAATTTGTAATACTCACTCAGTATTACTGTGATTATTTTAGATGTATAAATAAAGGTGTGAATGTTCATTTTCTTCTAGTGATAATGTGAGATTTTTTTTTTGCCATTTTGTGCCATTCAGAGACAGAACAATGTTGCCTTAATCTGTCATGTGTTGGTTTTTTTTCCTGTTTAGTAAAAAAAAGCTCCACAGAGCTTGCAAGGCCTTGCAGACAATGAATAAGCAGAGAATACATTAAAATGTCAGCAGGATAAAGAGATTTCATCTCTTTTGAGAAATGAAAATGAGAATGCAATCAGAGAGGAAAAACAGGAGGGAATTTAGGAGGATCAAGACTTCATACCAACCTTTCATGAAAATAAGCTGTACCCCTGACAAAATCCATGCAAATACATTTGGTACCTTTTTATCAGCTTGATGGATTTGAAGGCCTCATCCATGTCCCCAGCAGTCAGGTAGAAGCTGAAGTTCAGTATGGCATCTCGGGTAGCCTTATCACAGTCTCCCAGGCCAATGAAATCTCTCATGGGTTTTCTTGCAACCATCTGAGAGACCTTTATTGAGCCAGACTCTTCTTGTCCTTTCTCAGCTTCTCCCACCTAAAATGAGAACATTACCATTTAGGTATCAAGTAGGGTGAAACTTGCTCCTTCCTATGTGACACAAATTACATTATTTCCACTACAGCCCAAGTTTTCTACTTCTGTAGGACCATGACCAACAGTGACAACAGCTCCAAAGTTTCAGAACTTTCTAGAAAATGTCACCAAATCTGGAATGTCACAGAAGAGGTCAGCACATTGCAACCAACAACCAGAGGATGTCAGTGTTGGTCTGGAGAGAGCTAAAACCCCACAGGAGAGGCAGCCTCTACTGAACAGAGTTGTAATTATTATTGCTTTATATTCCTTATAAGTAAAATACACATAATTTTATAATTTTGACTATTAAGTCCCCAGATTTCTGGAGATCTCAGATACACATTGTTCTGTGGGTAGTCTCTTCTCAAAAAGGAGTCTGCTTTCCTGAAAGTTAACGTTATAGACCAAATTCTTTTATTCTCTTGCCTTCACATCAAGCTTATGAATACTGAAGCTCAGATTCAAATCCTTCCCCATACAATTGGCAGTTCTGGAGCTACTGCAGCTTCAGTGACACTTTCACCAGTCACTGAAAGGCAGCTCAAAGCAACTTAACCATTATTCAAAAAGAGAATAAATTCAACCATCAATAGCAAATGATCTTTCTAGAGTGAGTAAGGAAACTTGCACAAGCCAAACAGAGTAGAGGATCATCTGAGTCATGAAGGACATCAAACTTCACACATACTCTACTCTTACTGTACAGTAAGATGAGGTAATTCAATATTAAAGCTATAAAAAAAAAAAAATTAAAATACAATATTATTCTATTTGATACAACAAGGAGACAGAAATCTCAAGTGCTTTTGAATACAGCTTGGGGAATTTATGGAACCAGGGCAGAAAAGACATTCTAATGGATAAAAAAGAAACCCTGGAATGAAACCTGTTCAAAACAGACTTGTTGCACCAGCTTCTTGATTTGCTATATCCAAGGCAGAGCCTGATCACATACTAAATCATGTTCTCAAAGTGAATTATTATCTAACAAGTATCTAGTTGCTAAGAGAGAGTAACCTGCTGAGGGGAGAAATGAAAACAGATGAGAGAAAAGCAAAGAATGAAGGAAAAAGGGACCAAAATAATGCAGATACTTACAGGTGCATAGACACATCCTCTCCGAAAAAACAACTAATGGCAGCAAGAATCCAGACAGAGTTTAAAAGCAAAATGGAAAATAGAAAGAGACACAACATCAAAGTAAAATACCATGAGACATGATGTGCCTGTGGCGGGGGGAAATGTTAACAGGCTTCATTTCCTCCAGGATGCAAAGAACTCTTTACCTAAGCTGCCAGCAATTTTGGATACCTATTCAAGTTGAAAGTATTAAAGCTTGGTATTTGTGGCACACAGGCATTTGCTTGATACAGCAAGATGAGAACTCCTCTTCTCTGCAGGGATTAAGCTTCATTCCAACAAAGAAATTAGCTTCAGCAGAAGCAGCCCATAGGAAATGTCCCCTCCTTACCTGTAGTTGCCCAGGGAGGTTGCTCTCCCCCTGGAGGTGTTCAAGGCCAGGTTGGATGAGGCCTTGAGTGACCCGTTCTAGTGGGAGGTATCCC
Organism: Psilopogon haemacephalus; assembly: GCA_013396835.1. NCBI lineage: Eukaryota > Metazoa > Chordata > Aves > Piciformes > Megalaimidae > Psilopogon > Psilopogon haemacephalus. Next base: position 189,508 of record VWZI01014929.1, read on the forward strand.
TGCCTATGGCTGGGGGTTGGAACTGGATGAGCTTTGAGGTCCCTTCCAACATAAACCATTCTACGATGACTACAGAAAGTAGAAAAAGGATCTTCTTCAGATCCTTTTTCAGTTGTGTCCCCTGGCAATTACAGTGTAGCCTGTGCTTAAATGTCACATCCAGTCTGCAATGGCATTAAAAGCCATTTCAGTACAACTCCCATAATCCTGCCAAGTATACCCACATTAAATTACCTTTGTGTCATCTCTACATGTGACGCAGCAGCTGTGACCTTGGAGTTGCTCTACTCACTCAAGAGGCCGTGTTGTTAAACTTGATCCCCTGAACTTAAGGGAGGAGAAAGAAATGTTTTACAATTCCTCACCTTTTTTGCAAAGTAAAAATGTGGCACCTCTACACCCAGAAGGACCTGGTAGGAAGAAGGCAATGGAAAGCTGTCCTGAAGCAAAAGGCCATGCTCTTCAGTACTGAAGAATGATATAATCCAAACATCCACCTGGAAAAGGAAGCGAAGCATTGTTTTGGTTTTATGCTGCAATATCCTTCTTTCATTTTGTTTTTATTTTCCATATTCATTTGGCAGAACCTTCTCTTGAAAATAGCATGACATAGACACACACAGCTGCTGGAGAGGGCAGAGCTGCACGCTTCCTCCCTACAGTAAGTAGCCAACAACCCATCCAATGCTGCAAAGGGGGCTCCATCTCTGCCTCTCGGCAACCACACAGAGGGAAGTCCCTGAGACAGATCTGACTCAGGTGGAAGAAATGCCCCCAATTGTTTTCAACAATTATTTCTTTTTAAAAGTGATATTATTTCTCTTATAATTTCATTGTGAGGGTGACAGAGCCCTGGGGAATGCTGCCCAGAGAGGCTGTGGAGTCTCCAAGTCAAAATGAAGCATTTATTTCCAACTCAAGTTAGCCAAAACTCTAATTTCTTAAAGGATAAGCACACAGTTAAGCATTCTATTGAAAAGGGGACAAAAAGTAAATTGTTCCCCTTTTATATCTTTTTATTTTTTGGCTTTATGTAGAAGCCAAACATTTTTACTTTTTCACATTTGGAATACAAGGTCACGGGCTCACAGGATGTCAGGGGTTGGAAGGGACCCAAAGAGCTCATCCAGTCCAACCCCCCTGCCAAAGCAGGACCAGACAATCTAGCTCAGGTAACACAGCAACACATCCAGACAGCCCTTGGAAGGCTCCAGAGAAGGAGACTCCACAACTCTAAAAGTGTTTTCAAGACTGAAAATCTGCATTTGAAATGAGAGTAAGTAATGTACCTCTGTGTTACCAATTTGCCTATTAACAGCTCCTGGAAAATTCTAGCCCGGAGAGGAGCTGCATTGTAACTGTCCTCAAAATTCCAGCACAAGTAAAGAAATCTCCTTTTTGTCTTTGTCCCTGTATTCAAGCTAGGGCTTAAACAGAAAGCTAATCAGTGACTGCCTCAAGCCACAGACACCAGAACACCATTTCACTCCTCATTTTTGTACGAGGCAATGCATACTACCTACTCCCATATCCTTAATGAAAGGCCAATGATTTTATTACTTGGCCAGAGAACCCCATGTAAAGCAAGGTAAAACAAAACAAAAAAGGAGACCATACTGTGCCCTCAGGCTGGTTTCTCTTCTCATCTGGAGGTTGTAAGCCTGTTTGAAGAACTGCTTCACACACAAAGAGTCTTGGTTCGCTCTGGTCCCAGAAATGGCAAGTAGGGATGTGGCTGTGCAAGTCTGGATACTCAACAACACACCTAGCAGAAGACAGGGAAAAATGTTGTAGAAAGGGAGACAAAATAATCCCAGCCTGTTCAGTGCATGAGTGTAAACAAAACCTCAGGGATGAATTTCAGTTGCTCAGTTCTCTACACCAGCAGCTCTGCACTTCATCCATCACACACATCCTCCTGCCTCCTGCCACTGCACACATGGCAATGCCACTTCCACTTTGTGATCTATACATTAACCATGGCTATGGGTGATAAAAGCTGGTGCTGGCTGCCACATAATACAAGTACCCATGTTCTGTCTCCCCTGAGATGAACCCAGAAATATTGCAACTGCCTCCAAATGATGGATCTTGGTGCATGCTACCAGGGTAGGAACCATCACATGAGGACTACCTCAGCTCTGCCTTCTTGTGAGTTTTACAGCCCAGGTCTTATTGCCAGGTTAAAGAGAATCTGGTACCCTGATGTACCTTTAAATAAGCAGTACAGAAAGTTTCTAGCACGTCTCTCACATTCCAATCCAGACAAGCAGCAGTCACAGGAAATCACAGCTACAGAACTGTGACTCAAGTGTTGGGGACATAACATAAGGAATTAGTTTGTCATTTTAGGCAACAGCTGTCTTTCTGCTGAGAGTTCAGCAGACCTGGACGTGCAGGATGACTGATGCTTTGGTCTGCTGAATTTCTCAGTTCTGTGAGGGGGGAGGGTACTGCAGCAGGGGGACTGCATGCTCTAGGCAAGCCACAGTTCCTTCCCTTTCGTCAGTACTCCACTGGAACATGACGCTGTGGACATGAACCTCCAAGCCCCTGAGAGACAGCACATTCAGCACAATCCCTGCAGCCTGGGAAAGCAGTTCAAGTAAGAAACAGCTCCCTGCTTCTTTCAAGGCATTTGGATGCTTCAGTGTCAGGCAAGTTAAGGCTTCAGATGTCCAGAATTAGACTGCTTTAGGCTTAGGATTCTCTTGAAAAAATACTGAATATAAATAGATGTCCTTAAAAAAACCCAAACAAACAAAAAACCAAGCAAGCAAAAGAGAGGAAGCTAAAGACATTATTAAAATCTTTTCCCCATTTGCTGTCACCACTGCAGGCTGACCACGTTGGGAGTACTGGAGTACGGTGGGAAGGCAGATTAAGGGAGAGGTTCAAAAGGATGCAGAAATACTCACACTAACTCAAGCTAATTACTCACATACTGAAAAACTGTGTTTATGCAAAAAAACAAAACAAAAAAACAACTGTTTAGATGCTGCCGCAGGAGGAGAGGAAGAATGGGAAGTGTAAATTATTATTTTTTTGGTGAGTTTAGAGTACCTCGAAGCTGGAATGAATAAAGTGAATCACAGGTAAATGGCTTCACCACTCACCCATCCAGGATTTACACATCAATGAGAGAGCATTGCCAGCTTGTGGGGGCCTCTGTTGGGCTACCCAACATATTACACTTGAAAGCCATTTCCTCACTGCTCATTATGATGGCATCAAGCATAAAGCTCCAAATTTGCACTGTCCTTAACTTCTGATGAGCTGGGTAGTTTCTTCTGGCTTTCACTGACAAGGAGAATAAATATGTTTTTGCCTGTAGCAGCTATCTGCTATAAAAGCAAACCACCTTCTCCTATTATGCTGTCGTTTTGCCTTACAAAAAGTAGTCAGAAAAATTATTGTAAAACCAGATGGAAATTGGTCCCATAACATCCCATTGCATTTCCATGCAGAATTCCTAGTTCAGTGCTTTTGCTGCCTTGCTACTGGGATTTCTGCTGTACTCACTGCAGAACAGTTTGCATGAACACAAAGCTGTCAGTTCTAAACAGACATCTCATTGGGTTTTATCTATTAAAAAAATCCTGTACTGGACTTGAATTTTTTTTTTTTTCTTTTTTTTTTGTGGTAGGAGGAGCTTCCAAATATCCTCTTTTCAGTTCCTAACCTGTAAATCCATATGGGAGGGTATCTTCCCAAATTTTTCCTTTATTTTAAGATCTGGATGCTGATTCCAGTCACATCATACCTCCACAGATGCCCTCCCCTAACACCCAGCCCTCCTCTTAGACAGCTCCTGAGCCAGAGATTGTTTCCACCTATCTTGTAACTTTCACTGCATTTCTCTTCTAGGAATCTGTCCAATATCTCAGTGAACCTTTCCTTTATCATCTCTAACTTCCTTAGGCAAGGAGATCTCAGCTCTGTGTTATCTGAAGAGCTGCCTCCTCCTGCTCATTCTGAGCTTGCTCTTTGATACCTTCATTTAACACTTCCTAGTCCACATATTGGAAAAGGAAGGGATGAGGCTGCTGGAAATACAATGCACCACTTTAAACTAATCCTTTAGAAACAAAGTAATTAAATTCATACAAGCTCCTACACAAAGACAGAGGAATGTCAGCATCAAGGTCTTGCTTGCATATTCCTATACTAATTGCACAAGTAATACTCCTTGAAATCAAAGTTTCTTACTTGTCAATGTGTTGTCCAGAAGAAAGCTTCTCTCTACCACTTCCCTGTTCAGCCCTGAAATCAAAGAGTGTAGCTTTGTCCATTTCAACATCATAGAAACAGATCTTGGAATCAAGGTTCCCATCAGCCTACAGGAAGGGAAAATAAAAACTGCTAAAGCAGGCAGCCAAAAAGAAGAGTTATCTTCGTCTCATCTGATGCACTCCATTCTGGTCACTGCTAATTACACAAAGTTCTTTCTTTGGAAGAAACAACTTTTGCTGCTCTTCTACTCTAGCAAGTTAGTTTTGATTTCTTTGAAACACTACCAAGTAGCTTTTCTAACTAAAACATTGCCTCATTTTTTGTTGTTACTCTCACAAAATGTACAAAACCTTAGCACAGCTTAATTTTAGTGTTTAGTTACACGCTTGAACGTGACAATGAGGCCCAATACACTTGCACAGAATGTGAAGGTTTCTTCCTGAGAAGTGAATCTTGTGTCTTCAAGATGACTTCTTGATCTACATCAAGCCTATGAAGTGCTGGTCAAGTCATAGGGTGGTAAGCAAAGGCTGTGCCTCACCTTGCTAATGAGGATGCTGACTTTATTGCCGTTGGCATTGCACTTGACAGACGCAATGCTCCCAAGGCCAGGGAACAGCTCGGAGAAATTGATGCTATTGCAGTGCACTTTTGCCTCTCTGTGAAAAGGAAAACACTTATGTCACATAGTGGCAAGCAACTGTCTATACCTACCAGCAAAAAGCATTTTTCCAACTGTGGGTAAGACTTTTACAAACAGCCCATTTCTATGACACCACTGCCCCAGATGTGACCTAGCATTTTTCTTTCTTTATTTCAGCTCTTCTGAGACTAAGCTCTTGTTCAACTCTCCAGCAGAAATGTGACATTCTTGTCTTGACCTTCCATGAAACTCTCCAGTCACAATCAATTCAACACAAACATCCCCCACAATATCCTCTTTTAGAACATGTACTTATCCCACGATCTGTGTAACAATTCTGTGGCTCTTCCCTCGTCTTAGGAGTGGGCCATCAGCTCACACAAGCTGCAGGTGCTGGCTCAAGATTCACAAGAGCTATCGTTTTTCTTCAGATCATAAGCAGCTCAAGATCCACTCCCCAAAAACATGCCCTCACTTATACACAGATGCTTCTAAAAGGATTTATTAATACCTGCGAGAGAGATCAAAGATTTTGAAGTGAGCCAAATCTGTTCCCACAGCCAGGAAATTTCCACAGACATCCAAGAGGCAAGGATTCCCCTCTGCTTCAGAGAACACCAGCAGCTGCTTCACTGTGCCCTGAGAAGAAACATGGAACACCCAGTTTGTATGTTCAGAGTTCAGCTAGAAGGGACTTCCTTTGTCAGCCTGTGTTTCAGGTTGAAAACTGGATATGTAGCTGTCAGAAGTATCAACGTTAAGAGGTATCCTTCTGCACCAATTGCTTCTTCAATAAGACTTTTTTCCCCAACTAAGATTGGTACAGAAATAGAAGTCCCTGAAGGTCCTTAAGAAGGACCTTGAGGGGCTGGAGCAAGTACAGAGAAGGGCAGCAAAGCTGGTGAAGTGCCTGGAGAAGAGCAGCTGAGGGACCTGGGGGTGTTTAGCCTGAAGAAGAGGAGAGTGAGTCGCTCTCTGCAACTCCCCAAAAGGAGGCTGGAGTGAGGTGGGTGTTGACCTCTTCTTTCTACTATCAGGTGATTGGAGAGGAAACAGCCTGAAATTGTGCCAAGGAAGGTTTAAGTTGGAGATGAGGAAAAATTTCCTTGACACAGGATCGATCAGGAATTGGAATAGGCTGCCCAGGGAGGTGGTGGAGTCCCCGTCCCTGGAGCTGTTCAAGAAATGTGTGGCCATGGCACCTGGGGGCATGGTTTAATGGCCACGGTGGTGTTAGGTTGATGGTTGTATTTGATGATCTTAAAGGGCTTTTCCAACCCAAACAACTCTATCATTTTATGATATCTTTATAGTTGAAAAACAAAAATTAGTATCAGCCTTTATTGTGAGAAATATCACCTGTTCTTGACTACAGTATTTATTTCCTGAATAAAATCATGCATCACATAACCCTGACAACCAGAGTTCTCTTTTCGGTTCTTGTGGACTAGCAGAGGCTGCAAAATCTCAGCAAAAGATTTTGCAGGAATACAGACCATGCAGAGGATATTTTTCATTATTTTGTAAGAATAATCAGTATGTTCATTTTCCTGCCAGTAAGAGACATATTTGATCCTCTTAAAACCTGACACTGACAGAATCCTGTTTTCTTTCAAACATTAGACAGTGCAGCAGGCTGTTTAAAAGAACACAAAATGTCAAAGATCTTCTTGCTGAAATACTCAAAATATTTTTTTCCTATGACAAAGTTAATAGATTTATAGAACATCCACTTAAGCTTTGAAATCAGTGAGACATATTCATTGCTTCATCATTTCATCAACCCTTACCTGCCAGGTGCGGACCTGGACCCGATATGGTTCAACTGTGTACAGATTTTCTCCGTGCACGGACAGAACTGGAGAGTCACAATGAAAACAGCCTGGAACAGTCACAAGAAAGCTATCACTACAATAAACAGACTTTTTAAAAGGTGAAAAAAACCCAAACCAAACAATAAAACCCAATAACACCAAGGAAAAAACCCAGCGACAAAGGAATTCTGACTCCCAGCAATTTTCCACTATCTTGCACCAAATCCCCTTTTTTGACTCTACAGATTTCCAAACTCTTTGGTGTTGCAGCCTTCTTCCATTCTGCCACTACAACCAAAATCTGGGACTCTTATTGAAAGCGGGTGTTTTCAGCATGTCACAGAATGGTAGGGCTTGGAAGGGACTTCTGGAGATCACCCAACCCAGCCTTGCCAAAGAAGGATCAAACTCCTTGGTGCTGCAGCCATTCACCCATCACAAATGAAGAGCAGGTGTTAACTTTGAAGCAGAAGAACCACTGCAACCCCATTCAGTGTTCCAACTCCTACCTGCACTTCTGAAGGTATCTCCCGAATACTCAAAGGCAGTAACTTGCTTCCCATTCCAGAATACCACAGCATCCTAATCCAATCCAAAAAAGAAAAGACAAAAGAATATATGTTCACTCAGTTTGTTCTGGAATGATGCAGGAGCTCATGCAATAACACAGCGAGATCTTCCACACAAGAGCCACCATTCACTAGCTCCTCTGCATATTGCCTTGGGAAGCTTCTGGTAACCCAAAAGCCTGCTGGTCAGCAATCAAAGAGTTGCAGACTCACTGTACTATCTGAAACTCAGCTCCATCACAGCATCACTGCTACCACCATAACAAAATATCCATTTTACAATGAACTGAGTACCGAGGAAGGTTTGTATTAAAGACTTTCAGTTTGGTCTCCATACAGCTAAGGATGAAGCTGATCAATTTAAATTCCCCAACTAACCTTAGTAGCAAAGACACCATTAACTTTCATATCAACATGGAGGCTATGTGTGGCTCCTGTGCTGAAGGTGGTCACATTGAACAGGTTGGGAGACACCTGTACCACAGCCACTTGCTGATGAAAGTGAGACAACATGGCCTGCTCGCTGAGGATCACCACAGAGCTGATGTTGTTCACTGCCAGCAGATTTTTTCGGGAGCCCCACTGCACACAACAGGAAGAACAGAACAAAAAAAAAGAGAACAAATCACAACAAAGAATTTAATCTCAGATCTCAAACAGCCCCCCCCAGGACTAGGGGGAATGGAGCAAAGCTGGAGGTGGGGAGATTCAGACTGGATGTGAGGAAGAAGTTCTTCAGCATGAGAGTGGTGAGGCCCTGGAACGGGTTGCCCAGGGGGGTGGTTGGAGGTATTTGCAGCCAGGCTGGATGAGGCTCTGTCCAGCCTAATCTAGGCTAGGGTGTCCCTGCCCATGGCAGGGGGTTTGGAACTAGATGATCATTGTGGTCCCTTCCAACCCTGACTGATTCTATGATCCTGTGTCCCAGGATAGATGACAAGGGAGAGAACAGAATGAAACATTTTTATACATATGCAGAGCCCTGCTATCTAAAAAACAACTACAGGCAATGATTAGGGTCTTCTCTATAATAGTGACAACATTCACCTGTTCCATAAAGACCATCTCCTCATCTGACATTTGTGAAGTCCTACTAACATGTAAGAAGACACTTTCTGGTCTCACCTTTATCTGAGTGACATTTCCTTCAAGTTCTGTAGGTGCCTGGAGCTTCCACTTCTCCTTGCCTTCCAGCGCCCGTACACTCTGATCAGCTCCTGCTGCTTTCCTCCACATAGCTATTCTCCCTCTGTTGGTACCAGCTGCTAGAACACCTGCCATTCACAAACCTTTTAGACATTTCAGATCTTAAACTTCAGACAAAACAAACCCACAAAGCAGCAACTCTAGCCCTGGTTCTAAGGTAACTAGAAAGCCTTTGTCTAACAGCATCCATTCCTCTGTCTTCCTGCAAAACAACATTCTAGTCCTGAGCTGAGGGTGCTTGCTGAGGGAAAAAAAGGCAGAAGCTTCAGGTGGCAAGGCCCATTTATTAAGCTACCAGATGAACTGATCTTTTACATTTATCAGACCGTGATTTAATTTTAACCACTTATTTTTGAACAGCTGGTTTTGTAGTCACCATGGGCAAGTCACCATTGAAAGCCATTCCAGCAGACTCTGGCTATGCCTACACTGGCAAACAAGGTGACATACAGAAGGAGACAACATTAGTTTTAAGGACCTGATGTCCATACTACACTTGTTTGATTAGATCTACTTTGCATCAGCTCTGGTGTGGGCACTTACTGGAGTGCATTAGGTGTACTCCAGGACTACTCATACCAGGTCGGTGCCATCAAAGGGAATCCAGATTGTATGCAACAAAACAACTCCACACTGTGACAAAGTGTGGTGAGCATGGTCCCAGTGCACTTTCAGAAGCACACTCCTGATTGAAACTCCCACATCACATGTTGTTACTGAAACCCTCAGTAAGAAGACAAAAACACTGAAATGACTACGGGACACTGAAGGCTGAGGTGTGACAAGGTTTAAAGATCCAGAGCTCACAGCTGCTGTGTTATTTCTCACCTCTAGCACTGCAGTATGAAACACAGTTAATGCATTCTCCTGCCTCAAAGCCAAACTGCACATCTGGAGAGAGCACATAGTTCTCATCTCGCTCCAAATCCCAGAACCTAAGGCACACAAAACAAGAGTGTTAACAATGCTTTTCCTTCCACTTGTCTTGCTAAGCACAGTCGATAGGATGCTGTACATGGCATTCATTTGCTATTTTCATAACACCCAGATCAATGTACTTTTAAAAATAAATTGCAAGCAGCTGCCTCAGGAATGTGAGTTTCTTAACCATCTCCTTCCTTTTTCCTTTGACTTTTTCATCTGCAGCATGGTTTTTAATATTCTCTTATGAAGAAAGCAGTCAGAAGCAAAGTCAGCTTTGAGAGAAAAGAAAAATAAAAAGGTGGTGTGTTCTCGTTGCAATTTTCCTCCTCCCTACTTATACTTTCTCCTCTATATCAAGAGTATTTCTTGGCTAACCAGTAGTCCTTTGGATTCAAGATGTAATTTCTAGATCAAAACATTTTCATCAAACATATACCTTCTTGATTGCTGGTCTTTGACCTTCAAGAAAGTGAACTACTGATGGCAATGGAACATTAATGGAACACCTCCAGCCTCCCAAAAAAAAGTTAAACAGGTAGAGCAAGTCACAATAAAGATAGGGATGCAAAGAAGTTAAAAACCACAGAGCATAGTGCCATTAGCAGTACAGCAAAGTAACAGGCTTGATTTAAAGAAGTAGGGAGAGAAGTAACCAAAGTACTTCTCCTGTGTTACAGTGACAGAGCAACATCCTGAAAAGCAAGCACTTTTTTTCCCCCTGTTGCCCATGCCAGAACTATCCTAAGAGTCAGACAAGAATGGAAAGAACAGCAAAGTGGCTGTTTCAAGTAAAAATACCAAGTGGATACATTTTCAGAAGAAACTAGTAACAACACTCAGAAACCACCAGGTTTGGGTAGCACTGCCTGACAGTATAGCTATATAGAAACAAAGAACTCATTTCTGCCTGCAAGGAAACAGACTTTGCAATTCTTTATTTTGAGAAATAAAATCAGAACCTTTTGGGAGCTTTTCTATCGCTGGTTTAAAACCTCCAGTTCAGTGAAATATTCAGTGCATTGCAGATCATAAACCTTTCAGCTAACACTTCTCATGGGCAGCCAGGACAGCTTTAAAAACAGGATCCTTACCTCAGGACTGTCTCACCTAGTGCTGTAACAATGAGGTTATGGTCTATTAAAATGATATCTGCACAATGCCCTGTCTTCCCACTCAACTTCACCTGTGAATCAGAAGTAAAGAAATTCATTTACAGAAAAAAAAACATGCCAAAAAAAAATTTAATTGCCTAAGCTGGCTAAAAAGTTGAAACAGAAGAACATCTAGACCTGTCTGTCACTTCAGATAGTGATTAGCACTGAATGTGTGAAGTAGTGGGTTAATTAAGCAGTTTGGGGGTTTTTTTGTCTTATAATAGGCTTTCTCTTACAACTTGATAGATTGCTTTAAAACATGAAATACCAAATCTTGCTCTAGTCAAAAGAAAGTAATGATTAATATCAAGTGGACACTCCTGTTCAGTCATCTTCTACCTCCAAAAGAAAGAGTATTTCAGGAAGGCAAAGGTTTGGGTTCCACCCCCCAAGGTGTATTCTCCAAGAGTACATCATTTTATTTGAGCCAGGCATAATTAAAAGTTCTGGATGAGGTCAGTTAGGGTTTCGCCCCTACACAATAATTTTTGGGCCACCATGTTATCACCTGTGATTCTGTGACTTACAGGTTGCTATTTCTTAAAAGCTTTTTAGCCTTTGCTGTTGTGAGGAGCACTTTGAGAACGTGAGAACTAAACCAGCTCTCAGATCTGCAGGCAAAGACACTATCACCAAGAGCAGGTACTGCTCCTACTAATCTGAAAGACAACACAGCTCTGAGACACTGATAATAAAATCAAGGGTTGGGGTTATCAACTATGCATTCACATGGCATTTTAACAAGTACTTCATTATACTGCAATTTCCAGTTCTTCTCTAATTCAGTAAATGAAGTGTGAAAGGCTTAAGACAGGGTCAGAATGAAAGAAAATAATAAAAAACAGGAAGGCAAGATGAAAACCATCTGTCCAGGTTCAGCAACACATCATTCTGCATTTACTCATCAAGGCATTATCTGAGAAACAAAGATGAGAGTCTATTCATTTTTAAGCAAAAGAAGTGATAATCAAAAAACCCTAACAAGTACTTCTAAAGATTACACATTGAAACTTCACCCTGTAGTCTGACTCTTACCTTCATGAGCTCTTCTGCCTCTCCCTCAAGGGTAATTGCATGCAGAGACAGCTGCAGAGTCGTCGTTATTACAACTAAAACATCTCTTTTCTCCATGAACAGAAGTTTTTGGACTGGACTGTCTGTGGACAGCACATGCCTTGTCTTCCCTTTCTCATTCACATAATGCACAGAACCTGTAGTACGTACAATCAAGGTACAGTTTCTAGTTTACAGTTAAATAAAACCTTCCTCAAGTTGCTGAGAATTTAAACTTTAAATTACAGGTCATATTTAAGCCTTATAAAAACATTAACTGGTTCTGAAGTTCTAACTAGATTTTAAAACTAGGTCCAAAACAGATATAAGACTGAAGGATGGGATAAATCCAGAAGAACAGCCTGGAGAGGTGGGCTGAGGAGAATCTCATGAGGTTCAATAAGGCAAAGGGCAAGATTTTGCACCTAGGTCAGGGCAACCCTCAATACTGATCCAGGCGTGGGGATGGTGAGATTGTGTGCATCCAGAGGAGGCACAAAGATAATCAGGGAGCTGGAGCACCTCTGCTGTGGGGACAGGCTGAGAGAGTTGGGGCTGTCATTCTGGAAGACAGAAGACTCCAGGGAAACCTTAGAGCTACCTTTTGATATCTGGAGGGGGCCTACAAAAAGACTGGGAAAGGATTGTTTAGAAGGGTCTCTGGTGATAGGACAAGGGGCAATGGTATGAAACTGGAGCAGGGTAGATTTAGGTTGGACATCAGGAGGAAGTTCTGCACAAGGAGGGTGGTGACACACTGAAACAGGTTTCCCAGGGAGGTGGTTGAGGCCCCGTTCCTAATTCAAAGTCAGACTTGATGTGGTCCCAGGCAGCCTGATCTTAGTTGGAGGTATCCCTGCTGACTGCAAAGGGGTTGGACAAGACGATCTTTGAGGGTCCTTTCCATCCCGATGCAACCTGTGGATGTGAAGTTTGAAGGTGGCCCAAGAAACAAGATGTGGACAACCACCTGCAGGAGACAGCGCCCGGCTCTAGATGGAGCTGTGCACCACCACACCAGCTGCGCTGAGCCAGGCTACTCGCACATCCTCTCCTTCAACCTTTAAGTGCTCTTTACTCTCTTTCCCATTTAAACAGTTTATATCTAGTCAAGAGGCTTGAAATTCAAAAACGAAATGAAGGCACAGCTCACTGTTCTGCAGCTGACCAGTGTCACTCCCACATTATAGTGGTGTAGGTGATGGGTTTCACTCTTGAGAGCATAAACGGAATCAAACTGCAGAACTAGCATAACTTAGGTGGGTTTTGGAGTAGTTAACACCCGAGAGGATTGCACACTCAAATCATCTAGCAGAAAAATCAACAAAACCACAACTCATTCATTATTTTGAAGCTTTGCACCAAGTGCTGCCAAATTCCAATGTTAGTGTTAGAATTAACTCCTTACACTCATCCTTTCAAATACCTCTGAGTAAATGCCATACCTGTGTCACGCCCTTGGAGAAGACTCACCCTGAAGATTTTAATAGTTTTATTTATTTCTTCTTACCAAACATTCTTCAACTGCTATGAATATTCTACCCTGTTGGATGTATAAATATGATGGGCATATGGTGTCGTGGAAGATCCATGTCCTGGCTTGCCCAGGCATGATCCCATAGTCCCTTGCTTCTGCTGGTGGGAAGGAAGCAGAGCGCAGGGAGAAGACAGAAGGCTTGGAAACCCCCACTTTGAGGGTCCAGGACTTGCCCAGACTTGTTCCCCCCAAATAAGGGCAAGCAAGCTCCTGACTTCACCTAATATGGTCAGGTTTGGCAAAGTGCCATTCTGATTGATGAGTTTGTGTGGCCACGGCAGCCATTTACATTCAGGCTTCTTGCCACAGGCTTTGCTGCTTTCGCTTTTACCTTCCACTTTGCCTGCTCTGCCCTGCCATATCCTCTGCCTGCAATGACCTTGCAGATACTGACAGAATTCCCTTGACATTTGGGTACTGTCTGATACTATTCTGTGAGCAAATATTTCAAAACCTCTCTCTGAGAAATTCTATAACCAGATTCTGTTGTGCCTTTCTGCCTTAGCAGCAGGAAGGAGCCTCTCAAGTCCCCTGATGGGCAAGAGGTATATTTGAAACTAAGAACCTCTGTCCAGTTTTAATGTCTGCATTTGATACTTATTTCTTCAATTGTTCCAGTTCTGCCTGTTCTCTGTGTGTATGAGTATCCAAACCCTGCATTTCAAACTTTGTAAATAAGTTTTCTGGCGAGATTTAACGTAAATAAACACTTTTCATAATTATTATTAGCACTTTTCATAATTATTATTAGCAATCTTCGCCTGGATATAAAAATAAACATTGATTATTCATTTTGCATAATTTGTACCAATGGATATACTCCAGGTGTTGGACTATCGTGCACTGAGCTATTTTGAAGCATTAAAGAAACAAATCTTCACCACCCCAAAAAAGTGGTTCAGCTCTTACCATCTGTCAAAGTGATAAAGAAGGAGAGACCTTCCTGGAGTCCCATTTTCACAGGTGCTCCTGTTCCAGCTTTTTTCCAGTTGAACATATCCAAGGCCTTCTCATCACCACTCACAGCTGCTTTTGCCAGCTGCATCAAGTCCCTGAAAACAAAGACACTTAATTTCCAGTTCCACAGCTAAGGGAGCACTTTCCATCTCAGAGAATGGATGAGTAGATAATCAAACACATCATAAAAGGAAAATAAAGACATTTCACACAAAGATTGAGAAAGCACAAGCTCAAAATGGCACAAAGCAGAATTTTAATGCTCGTTATCATTTGCATTGTTTCACCTTTTTTCCATAAACACCATTATTATGTTTACAGAGACTGCGAAACTGAAGTGGCCCACAGCTGTTCCCTAGTTCTTGCTTAGAGAGGAAAGAAATAATGTTTAAGAACTGACTTCTAATTTAATTATTCTTGCCAATAATTTTATGAGCAATTGTGTTTTCAGTGTGCTTTCTGCTTTTCAATCAGCAATGCTGCTAATTAGAAAGAATTCAAGGAAGAAGACTCAACAGCAACAGAGAGAACAGTACAGACAAATGGAAAAGATCTGTGGCTGCACACAGGACATGAATAGCCAGTGACTGGAGTGGGAGAAGAACCTGCACATAAAGGACAGATAGGAGAAGGACTTCTTTATATTTTTGGTCTGGTGAAGAGAACACTTAGAGGGGATCTTATGTTTATAAATTTCTGAGGGCTGAGTGTCAAGATGGAGGGGACAGGCTCTGCTCAGTTGTGCCCTGTGACAGGGCAAGGGACAACGGGTATAAACTACAGCACAGGAAGTTCCACCTCAATGTAAGGAAGAGCTTCTTTGCTGTAAAGGCCACAGAGCACTGGCACAGGCTCCCCAGAGAGGTTGTGGAGTCTCCTCTTGAGACTTTCAAGACCGGTCTCAATGCCTTCCTGTGTGACCTGCACTAGATTATGGTCCTGCTCTGATAAGGGGGTTGGACTCAGTGATCTCCAGAGGTCCCTTCTGAACCCTAACATCCTCTGATCTGTTTCTAAAATGCTTGCCTGCAAGTAGGATTTTCTCTGGGGAACAAGAGGAAGTAAGTCCTGGTTTGCCAGTGCTGTTCCAGGGCCCAATACTTACTCGCCAGGAGGAGGTGGTCGAAAGACACAGTGAGAAAGACCTTTTCCAAACTCCTGCTTCAGCAGGGCAGAGCCCTGCACTCTGCCTCGCTGGTCCATTCTCCACAGAACCAAGACACCATGCTACAAAAAGGCAAGAATTCACTCATTGCACTCTGCACACAGATGATGAGAATCCTGTGCTCAGTGCACCAAACAAACACGTTTCTGATGGAGCAACACCTTTCCTTTCATTTAGTTGACACACACAACTATTCCCATTTAAAGCTAAACCACAAGGAATAAAAATATTTAACATTATACTGCTTGCTTCAAGGCAGGTTATCTACAAAAGCTTGTTGGGCATATCCATTCTTAGCAAAATGACACTGTCAGAGCAATTAAATGGAACTGCCTCGGCTTTCCTCTGCAAGTAGCATGTGCTTGTTTACTTAGCTCCCTTTCCATTCTTTTCTGATTGTTAGAAGAAAAGATAGTGAGTTCAAGGATAAGATATGCAGCCCTGAGTAAGCATATATGACACTGACATAGATGAGCGTGGGCATGTGATTAGACATGTGAGGTCACAGGATGCAGGAAGCCTAAGGAAAGAATTTCAGAATTTCTCATGCTTGATTTCTTTCAGAACTGAACTGTTGGAGTGAGTCCAGAGGAGGGCCACAAAGATGCTCAGAGGGCTGGAGCACCTCTGCTACGAGGACAGGCTGAGAGAGTTGGGGCTCTGCAGCCTGCAGAAGAGAAGGCTTCCACTAGCTGAAGGGGGCCTACAGGAAGGCTGGGGAGGGACTATTGATAAGGTCTTGTAATGACAGGACAAGGAGTGTTCATGTCAACACATGCAGAGGATTCATTTTGTCATGTTAAGGTATCCCCTGAAATCACTGCTTCTTCTACTTTGCTTCATACTCTCATGAAATGGGTTGGAAGGCACCTTCAAGATCATCCAGTTGCAGCCTCGCTGGCCCAGGCACGGACACCTTCCTCCAGATCAGACTGCCCTAAGCTTCATCCAATCTGCCCTTGAACACCAGCAAGTGACCATGATTTGCAGTCCAGAAGGACAATGGCACCCAGTGGCTGAACATGTTGCAGCTGGAATTTGTTTCTCAACATTTCTGCTTTATTCTTGAGTTTGCCACAAAATTTGTGCACAGGCAGGAGCAAATAATGCAGACTGTCCAGGTCTCGATTACCCCACATTCATTAAATAGCCTGAAACCCTAATTTCAGCACACAGAGATTAGAGACACTTTAATTTAAACTGATAAAACAGCAATAAGTACTTTAGAAGCTGAAACATAGATTTGATTTTCACTCCCCAATACTCTTCATCTGTACCTAAAGCAAGGAAATTTATCTCCCCCAGAACTATCCTTTCCCATCAGAAGGCTTGCAACACCACATTCCACACGTTTGGCATTCCAGCTACTCACCCTATCACCAGATACGAGGCAGGTACCATTTGTACTCCAGTCCAGGACTGTAATTTTGGCATTGTGATTGAGTGGTACAGTGTGCAGCTCCTTGTCTTGTTTGTTAAGTATCACAACTTCTCCTGTCTCCCAGCCTGCCGCAAGGATGGGTCTGGAAGGGTGCCAGGAAAGTGATGTGACATGAAAGCTTCTCTCAAGGTGTATGTCTGACACATGTTCTCCCTGTGAATGGAAATAAAGTGCAACTCTCAGGGAAAAGATGCAGCTAAAGCTTCAGGTACATTTCCCAATCAATGAGATATTCTTCTGTGACAAAGGACTGGCTTTGTCACAGAAACAAAGAGCTTCCTGCAGGAGAGATGAAGTGGCCACACAAATTCTCTTTAAGGTATTTCACAGACATAAAAAGATGCTACAACAAGCAGCACATCCACTTGGAAACTGCTGATGAAAACACAGCAGTGTCAAGTGACTGCCTCATTCTGCTCTTCATTCACAGCATACACAAGCAGTGCTCACTGGGTACTAAGCTTTTACTCCTGTAGGAAGCAGAAGGCAGCTTCAAGCACATTTCAAGAAAAAAAAAAAAAAACAACCCAACTCTTGAAAAAGACTAAGAGTTCTCACAGAAGGCACAAAATAAGCCAATGCTCAAACAGCTCTTATGGTAGACCATTCTTCATAAAAGGTTTGCAACTCACTCACCCTCCCCAGGCATTCATTTTTCCATTTCTAAGAGCTGGATGGCAATTTTTCATCACATGCTTTGAAAAGCAGGTATTTTATAGGCTGCTCAGATTAACAGACCTCAGCCTTGCCAGTGGCCCTGCTATAGTATCATTGCCTTCAGCATCACACTTTGTTTCCCGAAAATTATGCAAAGCCAAGTCCTACACAAGCCTCTTGTGTGAGTTTCAGAGGGTGCAAAGGAAATATCCATCCACGGGCAGAAACTCTGCTAGGAAACAACCCACTCAGATGGAACAAGCTGAGTCTGGCAAATCAGCTCAGTCTCAAAGCAGAGAAATTATTTTTTCAATTTACATTTCTTAGTGCATTTTATCCACTTAGAGCTGGTTTGTTTTTTGGTTTTGTGTTTTTTTTTTATTTGAAGAGAGTGGTGTCCATTTTATTTATAAGCTTGCAATTCTCTTACCAAGCTAAGCAAAAAAGCAAATCAGTAACCACCACAAACAAGACTTTAAAGTCTGTAAAAACTAAATTTCAATGGAAATATGAATTTAAAGTTATGAAGACCTCTTCATAAAATGCATGTAGTCAGCAGCTGATGAATCTGACATGTCCTGGATGCCATGGGACATGGACACAGAGAGGGAGCCTAAGTAAGACTGCAAATATAAAAAAAATTAAAAAGTGAAGCTTCAAAGCAGTAAAATGATACCAAGTCCATTTTGTTGGATTAATTGCTGATTATTGACCTGTTCCAGGTAGATATCCACACGGCCCCCAGATGATGTGGTGATGGAAGCAACTGCCAGGAGTGGATGAAGTGGGTGCCAGGCTATATGGGAAGGGGAGGCAACTGACTCAGGAGCTTCTGTCCAGTGACCCACGTACACAGCCATAGCAACTGCAGCTGTCAGACTGCAAGCCTGTGCAGGGAGAAGAAACACTTCCAGCACCTGTGCTTGAGTACATGGCACACAGACACCACACAGAACAGACAGGCACTATATATACACCGAGCTATCAGCTATGTGCCCTGCTGGCCAAGAAGGCCGGGGTCTCCTGGGGTGCATTCAGAACAGCGTGGACAGCTGGTCAAGGGAGGTTCTCTTGCCCCTCTAATCACATCTGGACTTGAAATAGTAGCACAAATTAACCAGCATGACCAAACCTCACACTTGCTGTGGTATTTGAGCTACTTTCTGTATTTTCAGTGAAGACAACCCAGGGAGAAACAATCTCCTGCACCAGTGCAGCTTAGGGGTGCACCTGCTGGGAAGCAGCTCCATGGAGAAGGGCCTTGGAGTCCTGGTGGACAAGAAGTTATCCATGGGAGAGCAACCTGCCCTTGTGGCCAAGAAGGCCAAGGGTCTCGTGGGGTGCTTTCAGCAGGTTGAGGCCTCTCTACATATCCCTGCTGAGACCACATCTGGAGTACTGTGCCCAGCATCGGGCTCCCCAGTTCAAGGGGGACAGAGATATGTTACAGAGTGTCCAACAGAGGCTACAAGGATGCTAAAGCGACTGGAACATCTGTCTGATGAGGAAAGGCTGAGAGACCTGGGGCTGCTTAGCCTGAAAAAGAGAAGACTGAGAGCAAATCTTATTGATCCTTATGAATATCTGAAGTGGGCAGGAGAGGGGACAAGAAGAGGCCAGGCTCGTTTCAGTGGTGTCCTGGGATAGGACAAGGGGCAACGGACACAAACTGGAATCCAGGAAGTTCCACTTCAACATAAGAATATGAAGAACACAAATAAAGAACATTTAAAATACAAAGCTGAGTTGTGACACAAAACACGCGTTAACTAGCGAAATATCGAGAGCAAATAGTAAACACTCGGTTAAACGCCGAACCCGCACGGCGAGCGAGAAACACCTCCGGCGGGGCCCAGCCTGACCGGAGCAGCGCTGCCCGTGGGCCGAGACTCGCGTGGGCCCCGCCGAGCGGGATCCGTCTCCGCCAGCACGCAGCAAAGCTGCCTGCGCGCTCCCGCAACCGCCTGCGGCTGCGGCTCCCGGCGCGGGTCTCGCCCGCTGCGTCCGCGCTCCCCGGGCGCGCCGCCGATCCCACCCAGCTCCCGGCAACCGCAGGCGGCGGCCTGGCTGCCCCGGAGCCTCGGGCTCACCGCGACCGACGCCGCTCTCACAGGCCAGGCCCAGACCGACCGAGAAGCCGCCGGCCAAGCCGCTGTGGGCTCTCGGCGCCTTCGCTCAGGCCAACCCCAGCGGGGCCAGCGCTCCCCGCCCATTCTTACCTGCCGGCGGCCCCGGAGCGCGGCCCCAGCCCTGAAGGCCGCACTCGCTCCAAGATGCTTTGCGTTACCCCTGACAACCGGGAGAGCCCCCGCAGCGGAAACTGCCGACTTGGAGCCGAAGAGCCACGGAAACTACCGAAGCTGCCTGCGGGCGCAGCGGAGAGGGACGGAAAGTGCCGAGCGCGAGGGGAGCCGTGCGCGGGCCCTGCCGCCCGTGTCCCGCCGGCAGCCCGGGGCCCACCGTCTCTGCTCAAGTGAGCACTGCGGCAGCTTCCAGAGCTGCCTGGCTCACTCCTACGCTAAATTTTGTCCGATAACTGAACTACAGAGCCCTCCTCACGCAGGCTTAACTGGAAATGAAAGATCCCTGCCTCCGCATCCAACACTGAAGTCTTATTGTAAAGGATTGCTATCCCAGATGGACAAATCAGCAGGGCAGCCCCGTACCCCAAGATCTTCCCTCTCAAGTGCTGCACTCCAAAAGATTCCTGACAGTTGAGGGCCTCAACAACCAGCACAGGCATAAAGAGGCTCCAGCCGGGTAGTCAGGCACAGTGCATTTCTCCCCTTCCTCCAAGGGGAGGGATGTTGAGGAAAAAAAGAAAACAAGTTCTGTGATTAGGTGGTCCCCTTTTAGTAAAAGGATTAACTACAGAAGCCTGACCTTTGGTTTAAATCCTCTTACCTGAAGGGGGACGATCTGCTTTAGCAACAAAGATCAACCATTATCATTCGCCAGATTAAACAACTTAAGAACCCTTTTAAGAACCAATGAGTTACGAATGAAATGTAGCAGCACCTAGGTTACCCAAAAGGAAAATACAGGACAATAACCACTATATTGATGCCTTTTGGATCTGAGATATTCAGAAAAATATCTTTCTGTTATAATTAGTATATTATTGTGTTATAATTAGTAATAATGCCAATTTAAAAAAAAAAAAACCTCAATATAAACCTCAAAGTATTAACTTGGTGCCTTCTGCCAGATGGTTCTGCGTCACTTGCTGGATTGGTAAGAAGCACCCAATTTGTTATCCTTGCCTTAAAACTACACAGGATGTGCAGCAAATCGAACTCGACGTTCTCCGCTAGTCTTGAAAACCATGGCAATAAAAGTTGAAAAGTTGCTTCTGTTTTGTGTCTGTGCAGGTCTGCCAAAGCACATCTCAACTATCAAAAAAAGGAACCAATGAAAGCTCAAGTGTCTTTTGACATCTTAACCTACCCCCTGCCTCCCAGCTCTTGTCTGACTCCCTTTTTATTCAGTATTTCTTTCACGAACATTTACACACATGAGCAATTACACACCTTAACAGTCCACTTCAGGCAATGGAGTTGTTCAAGCATACAAAGTTATTTATATACAGAGAGAATGGAAACCTTCAACTCTGAGCTCCTTGGGGAGCTGAACATACCTTCACGCCTCTCAGCAAAGCACCATGGAAATCTATGGCACTGTTGAGACAGAATGCATCATTTCCTGCCACTGTTGTGAGATTTGGATGTGGTCAAACCAAGTGGCAAAAATGAGGCACATGATCTGGTGCTACGTTATAAAAGAATTGCAAAGTAGTCTCTCTAAAAAGCGCCAAACAAAACAAACCCAACTTAATTAAGATGCAGATTCAAATGCAAAGCTCTACAGTGAAGAGAAGACCGTTAACCAATTTAGGTTTTTTTTTCCCCCTTTTTCTTACGAATTCCATTTATAGCAATACATTTAGTTACAGATCTAGAATCAAAGAGTGGTTTAGGTTGGAACGGACCTCAAAGATCATCTAGTTCCAACTCCCCTGTGCCATAAGCAGGGACATCTCCCACTAGAACAGGTCACTCAAGGCCTCATCTAACCTGGCCTTGAACACCTCCAGGGAGGGAGCAGCCACAACGTATTTATAGAGGATGCAGAGCCCAAGGCACATTCAAGTTGAGATCACCATCATAACTATTTCCAACACTCTCCATGGGAGCCCAAATTTCCAGAATTTAGATGCCATTTTGTGGCCATTTGAGCTAGATCTCTAGCTCAGACACAAGAGAAAAAAAAGGAAAACAGAGAAACTTAGCAGAGGAAGCTCTGAGTGAACATTATAGGGATGGGCCATATAATAGCAAAAATGGATACATTAATATAATCTCATTGGAGCATCAAGAGCTTTATGTCTGGAAGCACAGCTTGTACCTTCCCCTTGCTGCTTCTGCTCCATCTGCTGTTATCTTCCCCCACTGCTGTTCTGGCTGCTGCTGCTTCTTTTGCCTCTTTGCTGCCGCTTGACCATCTTCCTTAACCTTATTGTACTTCCATTGTAGTTTATTCTCCTTACACTGTTCTGTTTAGTTTAAAAATGGCCTCCCAGGGAAGAGGGGTCTCGACGCAGGACACCTCAGCGCTGTCCCAGGTCCGGCCCGGGAAAGCACCAGGAGCTTCCGATGAACGCAGCTCCAGGGCTCCCCTTCACGCTCAGCCAGTGGGAGCAGAAAGGTCCGCACCGCGGTCCAGAGCTCGCCTGCGGAGGCCCCTGGGCGAGCGGGTGCGGCCACAAGAGAGCCTCCCGCTGCTTTTACCACCAGAGGCGGCAGGGCAGCCTGGCTGGGCGGTAAACCGAACCGCCGACAAAACTGCACCACCTCGCCCTGAGAAGGGCTCCTCAGCCGCAGCAGCACCCAACAGAGCGGCTCCTCGCCGGCAGCAATAAACACAGCGCCGTATGCAAATCGCCAGCCTTGCAGCCAATGGAAGCCTGGAACACGTCCAGGGGCCCAGCTGTAATGCCCTCGATTGGTTTTCCCTTTGACCAATCAGCAGCCAGCTTTGAGGGCTCGTCTCGCCCTCTGACCAATGCCCGCCCCCGCCTCTTCCTTCGCGTCAGCGTGCGTCACGCGCCCCGCGCCGCGCTTTGTTTGGCGTGCGTGGGGTCCCTGCCACGCCCCTCGCCTCGCTCCCGCTTGCCGCCAGCCAATGGGAGGCACCGTTTGGGGTCCCGGGGCGGGGAGCGCCGCGCGCTCAGCTGGGGCCGCGCGCCGCGTCGTGTCCCGCCCCCTCGGCCCGGCGCAGGGTGACGAGGAAGCGGAACCACCGCAGCTGGGACCCCATTGCGGCCCGGACCCCATTGCGGCCCGCTCTGCGGCCGGCTGCGGCGGCGGGGCGACGGCGAAGTGCGGCCGAGCCCGGGGCGTCAGGGAACCGCCGCTCCGGCCGGGGTCGTTGAGGCCCGACGGGGAGCCGACGGTACCAGGGCCGCGTTCGCGATTTTGGAGGAGCCCAGGGAAGAGGTCGCTTCCACGTCCGGGGAGCGGGGCTGTCACCACCAGCAAAGCTGGTCGGGCCGCTGAGGTCCGTAGTGGTCGTAGGACGTGCCGGCCTGCGCCCGAGCTGGCGGGCGTGGGGCGCAGCCTGGGGGCGCCTGGGACTGCGGGTACCGGAGGACCCGAGGCAGCCGCCGGCGGGAGAGCTGGAGCGCGGAAGCTGCACGGCGGCATTGATGCGGCAGGTGAGACTCGGGACGGGGAAGGAGCCGCCGCGGGGGCAGAAGAAGCTGCTGTGGAGGGGGCAGTAACATCGCTTTGGGCCCCCGCGGGGCGTGTGTGTCCCTGAGGGCACCGGCCCGGTTCCGGCCCTCTCCCGCTCGCGATGAGTGTGCGGCGGCGTGGGAGACAGTGGAGAAAGTATCCTTGATCAGAGCCGGGCTTTTGTAGCAGGCAGAGTGAAAGAACGGCGACTAAGCATGAAGGTCTAGGGGACTCAAGCAACAAGGCTGAGATTTTCCTTTGGAAGAGAAAGGAAAAGCAAGGGCAGGGGAAAAGCGAAAAGAGCAAGCAGCCAAAATGGGTAAACTGAGTGCAGGGCACTGCCGGAGAGCTTAGACAGGATGCTGTGAGGAGCCAGCTCACGTGGAGTGGGGCACATACTGGGATTTCCTGCCTTACCTTGTAAGCAACTTTTCCCCAAGATTAATTTCTTTCGTATTCCCTTATTTAATTATTGGGGGATGCCAATGGATGTTTAATTTGAGGTAGTTAAACTTGAAATCGATACCAGCCTCAAGTCAAGGTTTAGAGCAAACTGTAAGAGCTGGAAGATTTCTTTCCTGAAATTAATCCAAAAGGTTTTGTTGTGTGGAGAACACGTTTGTGTTTCTAATTTAGGGATTTGTCAGACAAGTACTTAAGCAAGTTTTCATGTGGGTTTAGATCCACAGTTCAAATCAGTGAATTGCACACTGGCAAAGAATGGAACATCACTAAGAGATCATGAATTGGTGGATTCAGTGCTGAGAATCACTAGAGGGAAAAGCATCATTTCAATAGCAGGAATTGAACTGTACTGTCACAAGTATGGATGCCATATCATGCTGCTGCACCTTCCATATTTTAACCACACAATTTCGGTGTCAGCCTAGTGCAAAGTAATTCCATTCTTAATTTGTGATACTCAGGATTTCATTTTCTCCTTGGTTTTCACATTTTCCCTTAATTAAAGCTGGACTGTGGGTCTTGCTCTAGTGATAAGCTGGCTGCATTGCAACTGCAGCTTCTTTCTCTTTTGCTGGAAGTGGTTTCTTTCTTGGAACTTGACATCTTTTAGATACGGCCTCAGTAACGTTTTTACTCTGCAAGGGGGGGAAAAAAAAAATCACAGTCGTTGGGTTTTAGCCGATAATATGATTTAATACTTTATGCTGCCGTGTGCGTATCTGCCCTTTTGTTCCAAGTATTTAAAAAGAAGCCTTTATAATTGAGAGGGTTTGTGGAGCTGGATACAGAGTAAACAGTCACCCCAGGAGCCCGGTGTCAGATCTGGAACTAAAAGCGCCAAGCAGTGCTGCTAGGGAGGACCAGGAGCGGGCCTCTGGCAAGTGACGGTTGAAACTTTTGTCTGGCCAAGAGGTCGCGGCGTCGCCGTGAGTTTCAGGGTCCCCAGCCAGGCGAGGGGAGAGAAGCTGCAGCAGATGCCTGCCGAGTTGCTTGCCCATCAAATTGCAAGAAAGGATAAGGAAGGGGGTCGCGTTAAGTTGAAAGAACCCGGCTGGAAGGTGGTGACGGGGCCAGCCCGGAGCCGGCGGCTGCGGGGCCCAGGCCGTCTCCGGGCGCGGGCCGGTCCGCAGAGGCCGGCGGGTGACAGCGCTCGGCCCGCGGCGCGATGCTCCTGGCCGAGGAGGCAGCCGGGCCCGGGGCTGCCCGGCGGGGAGCGGCGGGGAGGGGCCGGGGCTTTGGCGGGCGGGGGGGCGGAGGGGGAGCTGGAAATCTCGGTAGCCTCGGCCAGTCCCAGCCCCAGAGACGCACACACACACACAGAGGAGGAGAAGCCGTCGCTGCCGCAGCTAGGAACATGAATCCCCCCTCCGCGGCAGGTCGGATCACCTCGGCTCCACGGTGAGGAGGAAGAAAAGCCCCCCCGGGCCCCGGGAACGGCGGAATGGGTAGGATGGGGGGCGAGCAGCTGGCCCGGCCCGGCCGCGCTGCCCTGCTCCGCTCCGCCGGGCTTGGCGGCTGCCTTTCCTCTCAGCGGCTGTTGAGCGCTTCCACACGCCCGAGTTTGGCCGGGCGATTTCTCCGCCAAAGGCGCCCCGAACCCCTTCGGGAGGGTGCCGGAGGGTTGCCGGGGGAGCCTGGCTGCCTTTTGGGCCGGTTTAGGGGGGGTTCCGGCGGGGCTTTTCCCCTCCCGCCTTCGGCACAGGTTGTTGGGTCGGGACAGCAAACGAAAGGGGATTTAGTAACAAACAACGGCGGCCATGTTGAGAGGAATTTCTGCAGCTAAACTTCTCCCTTCTCAGCCCAGGGATTTCTCTCCCTCTCTGGGGGGCTCCCTGGCCTGACTCTGTGCCACTCTCTTTTCTCTCTCTCCTCCTCAACAGGATGACAGTGAAACTGGGAGAGAGCAGCGGGGAGGAAGGGGTGAAAAAGCTGGGCAAGAGAGCAGGAGGAGATGAGGAGTCCCTGGAAGAAGAAGGGGCAGGAGGAGGAGGAGAGGCAGCTCCAGGCAGCAGCAACACAAAGAAAGAAGAGAAGATTATTAACAACAACACTAACAGCAGCCCCCCACCAAATCCCAGCTTATCGCAGTCCCCGGCCTCCCTCCAGCCCTCCCACAGCCAGGACCAGCATCATTTTCTCAGGTCCAGCGTCAGACCTCAGAGCAAGAGGCTGAAGAAGGATTCCCAGGCATCCTCTTCAGTTGGCAGCAGCACTGCTGCAAAAGGCAAAGGTACTGTGTTTTAGCACCCTTAAAACACGCAGGCAAGGGAGATGTGTGTGGGGGGAGTCTCCTGTGGGTTTGGGGGCTGTCATTCTCCTTCTCTAGATGCCATCTTTTGTCTGCTTTGGGGGAAGGTGTTCTGGGGCTTGTTTCTCACAGTAGCTGAAATGTTCTTTGTGTCCCAAGGCTTCAGCTTCTTTGCTGCCTGCTCTTCTCTTTGCGCTTGCAGAAATGGGGGGTGTGCATGGAGGAAGGAAAAAATGTCTATTCCTGAACCAAGCCTTTGATTCCTGCATTTCATCTCTCTTGAGTTTTAGGAAATTCCTGTATTTTGATTAGGAAATTAGACTGTAGCCGTCTGTGTAATCAGGTGGCTGCACTCTCAGCTCTTTTCTTGGCTAGTAACAAAATGCTCACTGGGTGCTGTTTAAAAAAGGGAGAAAAACAACCTGCAAGACATTGTTGATGTGCCCCAATATTTCTGCAACCATTTTGCCCCCAGAGGTCCTGTGGAAGTAGCTATGAAGCACACATTGTCGTGCTTGCTTCTCGGCTTTGATGAGTCCTGCGTTACTGTTTCAGAGCAGTTTGGGCCTTTGTAACTAATTTGAGTTTTTAAGGTGGTTTTGTGTGCATCTGAATCTGAATGTCTGTCTGTAGGTGCATATATCCACATGCTTTTTCCCTCTAACACCGGGGATAACGGCTCTGATTTATTTCAAAGCTGTTTCCTACTTGAGTTGTCAGAAGACAGCAGGGATTTTGAATATTTTGGTGCTATTGTGTGTGCTTAGCAGCTACTGGATGACACCTGGCACTGGAGTTGAGCTGTACTTGAGACAGATACCTCGTGCATAAGTACTCAAAGTGTTATTTGCTGTTGACTTTAGAGGAAAAGACAACACTTGGAGATTTCTTCAACATTTGAAAAAAACCCCAAGATTTACTCCTCTGCTGAAATGAAATGAAACCCCACTTAGCATAAATGTGTCTTGGAGTTCACCTCACTTTATGGTCTATTGGGTAGACATTTTGAGTTGTGATCATAATTTTCTGTTACAGTATTAAAACAGTACAGAATGTGATATTTTAGCTCTCACCACATCACAAAAATACAAAAAACCAAACTCAGTTGCTTGGCAGTTAGTTTATGTAACTGACTGAAGCATTTTTTTGATGCCTTACTAAATCCTCTTTACTCTCTTTAACTTTTTAGGTGAAAAACTCATATCTGTGATATTGGAGGCTAGAACACAAAGGACTACTCTTTTTTATCTCCCAGTTGTTCCAAGCCAAATAAAAAACCCGGATAGAATATCCAGGAGCATTTAGCTAGAGATAATTATTTCAAGGTTTACAGATAATTACTTCAAGGTCTGTCAGTCTAGGTTTGAGGAGGTGTTTCTTTGGAATCTGTGTTGTCCATGACTCAAAGACGTGCATTGGAAATGATTCCACTGCTCTGGAAGTGGATACAGGTGTGAACAAAGCACACACACAGCTTTGTGCACGTACATACTCCTGTGTGTAAGTTTGTACACGAACAGAATGGTTTATAACTGGGTGTATAGACAGCTGAAAAGGAAACTTTGTTTGTTTTTCAGTTTGGATTCCAAAGTAACCCTAATAAAACCGCGTGTGCAGGATGGAAAATGTCGTTTCGGTAATCAGCTTGTAATCACTGTGCCTGACTTCGTTGTCAGGTTTGAGGGAACCTGTTAAATCACAGAGGGTGACAGTCAGTGGTAGAATTCTGGTTATGCTTTCACGTTCTGAATTTTAAGAGCAACCACAGCTCTGCCTGGCTAGTTTTGATGTGAATATATTAAAGTCGATGTCTGACGCAGCTGAGATTGTAACTGTCGGATCTTGGAGAGCAGAGCCGCTGAGTGGGATGCTTTTTAATTTAAGTTCTTTGTGTTCAAGAAAGCACTGAGAGGTTTTCCAGGCTCGTCCCCATTCTCCCTAATGGGATGTCCTGTGATCAGAATTTGTAGGGCTTTACATTCTGAGTGAAGAGTCTCATAGAACTAACTAACCTCTAATAGGGAACTAATTCAGGGGTAAAGATTGAGGATAAATCATTCCACTTGCTGTTTCGTCAACTTTCTCCTCTCCCCCTAAGTACAGAAATGATAAAAAACTCAAATGTGTGTGCCTTAGATCAGCTCTGACAGCTGGAAGAGTTTCCATTTTGCGTGACACAGGTGAGGTGATGGCTGCAAAGGTAATTTTAACACTGGCCAGCAGGAAGGGGTGACAAGACCACCCTTATGCCTGGTCCAGTAAAAACCAGAAAGCTGTTTTTGGTACAGCCTGACAGTAATATTATGCAACACTTAGAATTTTACTGAAGTGATCCTGCTGTTAGCATCTGTATTCTAAAGTGAAAGCTTTTTCACAGGCTATTATTAAGGAGTGTAATCGATAAACTTAATTTCTTCCAAATTGTAATTACTCAGCAAGCATTGGCTTGTTCTAATCATATCTTTGAAGGAGCTTTAGAAATACTATTTTTTTTTCTGTTACAGATCCCCTTTTTACTTTAAGGATTTATGCTTTCAGGATGCTTGTTTGTAGCAGGCATGTTATCAATGCAGTAAATTTTACTATAAACAGGAGAAAGAGTTTGCCCACTCAGCAGCTGCTGACTTTT
Source organism: Psilopogon haemacephalus (assembly GCA_013396835.1). NCBI lineage: Eukaryota > Metazoa > Chordata > Aves > Piciformes > Megalaimidae > Psilopogon > Psilopogon haemacephalus. The sequence goes on from VWZI01014929.1 coordinate 217,935, forward strand.
CAGCTTTACCTTACTGTAGTTCAGGGAAGATTGTTAATAGCAATAGTTCTCAAATTCTGCCTAGTAGAATGTATAAACACATTGATGGGTTTTGGTTTAGCTTCATGTAATCTTTAATTGAATCTTTGGATTCCGTTTCTGAGTGGATTCTGGTTCCGAGTTGCATGTTTTGAGTTTATGGCAAAAATGAGGGAAGAGCATAGTAAAAGTTTGAAAAGTATTTCACTCCAAACAGCCAAGCTGAATGTTTATTAAATTTCCTCTACAAATACCTAAATCATGCATATTTTTGTTTCCTTAGGGTGATTATTGTCTTCTCTTCAAGTGGTGGTTATGTTTTTATTGCATTTTTGCGTTTGTAATGCATACGTCAACTGATGCATGCATTTTGAACTGTGAATGCTTGGGAGTAAGTCTTGAAATACCTTAAATTGAGAAGAGGATATTGAAGGAATTGAGAGGTAGAAGTGGTTTATTAGGAGAGTTTAGAAGCTGGACAAAGCACAGTATACAGCCACTGAAAAAGAGGGATTTTGGAGAGTACTTCTCAAGCACAAATGCACTACAGTTGCTGAGTACAGGTTTTAAGGTGCCTTTTGGGGTTTTTTCCTGTGAAGCAGGAGTAGTTATGTGTACGTATACTGTGGCCACACTGTGCAACACCTTGCCTTTGTGTGCTGTAGATTCAGTTTGGACTGGAGTGTGCCCACTTCTGCCTATTTTCTGAATGTGGAATGAAGTCAGTAGGATATAGTAGCAAAAGCTAATGGTGAGCTGAAGCTTGAAAATGTTTGATTCATAAAGGGAGCACTACATGGTCTAACCAGGCAACATGCCATGGGACCCTTCTAGGAGTCAAGCAAGGTAGATGTTAGTTTTCATATTATAATGTTGGCATTCAAATGAAGCATTGACTTGCAGGGAATGTGCCTATCTCTCTCCCTCTTTCATCTGTATTCTCTTTTCAGCTCCAGTTCTTGGAGGAGAAAACAAGTTGGATCTGCCCTGCAGCTTTGTTTGGTTGTCCTTCCACCCAATAAGTGGCCTTACTTGAAAGCCTGGAGTGCACTCATTCTGTGGGATCACTCAGTCCATTTTTGCACTGAGGTTCATGATGTGATCTCTGCTGTTAGAAAGATCCATGACTAGAAATGGGACTTGGTTACCAAGTCAGATGGATAAGTAAATGGAAGAGTGCTCTGCCCTCAGACTAGCAGAATGTGCTTGAAGCCTTCTGGAAAGCATACATCATAGCACCTTAGCCAGCTTTGCTGACAACAGGGGGTTTGATGGCCATTTCCTAAGACAGCTGAGCTCTAGTGCAGGTTTTTGAGAATAAGTCACTTGGAAGTGCTTTCTGGCATGGCCTCCTTAATGGCAGTCCTTATCAAAACTACTTTTGAAGGTGGTCTTGTGTGGTTTAGCCTTGTTGATGTCTCCTGTAGAACCCAAAAGAGAAGAAGGAATGTTCTGAAGTAAACTGCATGGCGTGTTACAAGTTGGCATTTGCATCCTGCACTTGGGGGAGCAAGTTTAGTATCCTGAGACGGCACTTGGCCCATAGCATACAAGAGTCTCTGAAAGTGCCACCTCATTTATAAAGATACTCCCTGATAGGTGTTCCACCTGCAGTGGACTGGTGACTCCTGAAGAAACTGAGATTTTGCCAGCTAAGCCTGTAAAACACCAGTAGGAGAACCTCTAGTGAGGTGCAGAGGGGATTAAATCTGTGGATGTGGAGTCTGTCATAGAAGATGTGAATCAGCTGGCACGTAGGAGCTGCCAGTGGGATATTGAAAACTAAACACAGATGTTACCTAGAGCCTGGAGGGGAGAGCTTAGTGAGGCTGCAGCTCTAAGACATGGGTACTATCAATGACCTGGTTATTTGAGATGTGTCGTGTGCCATTGTTTGCTCTTTCCATATCAGATTTGTAAATTGTAGTCTTCACATCCCTGTGTATAAACTTCTGCAGTTGTTTGTGTTTGGAATTACAAAGACAGCTTCTTCTGCAGAAAATGTAGTTTGAGGTGATGCTATTGCCATCCACAGATAAATGAAGCTCTAATAACAGAGTGTATAGGTGAGGAGAGAACACTGAATAGAAGGAATGAATCAGTATCTCTGAAAACACTGGTGTTCTGATCTGTGGTTTTGTTGGGAGTCACAATTCAAATCCCAAGTACAGAAACTTGATGCCTCTGCAAACTGTGGGTTGAAAGCTGAGTGTAAGTCCTGAGAATTAACAAGTCCCAGCTTGGGGGCTTTGTTCTGGTCTGCTCTGCCCCAATCCTGGAGCGGAGGGAGTAAGTTGTAGCTTTGATTGTGTGGATGTCCAGGGCAATGGCTGGGTGATGAGTGAGAATGACCATCTTGTCTTTGGCTCATCTGCACTGTTCTTCTTTCCTAAATTATTTTACTTGCCATTAGTCATCACTGCCATCACATCCTGTAGAATATTAAGTGTATATAAGGGAACAGAGGAGCAATTACAAGCTATGGTTCACTTGCAGAAGTTTAATGCGGAGTCTTTAGTATGTCCTTGACAGAATTGCCCTCTTTATTTCATCTTTGGCATACAACTAAAAGGAAGTCTGCTGATCTTAATAGAATTTGAAGTTCTCACTGATACTTCTGCTTCTTACAGTTTTTAATAATGAAAGCATCAACATCTACCAAGTGTGCTGTACAAGCTTTAGAAAATCCATGAGAACTGAACTGAACTGTAGACATCCAACTTTAGGATTTTACCTATTGGAGTAGGTACAGAGTGCCCCTGTTTCATCACCCTCACTGTAAAGAACTTCTTTCTAACATTGCAATCTCCCCTCTGCCAATTTAAACCCATTCCTCCTCCTCCTGTCATTACAAGACCTTGTCAGTAGTCCCTCTCCAGCCTTCCTGTAGGCCCTCTTCAGATACTGGAAGGTACTTTAAGGTCTCTTCGAAGCCTTCTCTTCTCCAGGTTGAAGAGCTCAGGTTTATCTTACCCTTTCCATTTTTTAAAAGGATTTGCCTTTACAGTATCAGAATAAAATTGCATCGCTTTCGATTTTTGTGTTTGTGACTGATGAAGGCTTCAGGAAACAGCAAAGCTGTTGGAGTTGTCTTTAAGTGCATTTTGTTCTGGATGTCCAGTTCTTTCTCACGTTTTACCTAACATGCTTCCCTATGATGACAGGAATTTTTTTTTCTCCAAAATGATTGAATAGTCATTCCTAGAAAGAAACACAAACCTTAAAACTGTCACAATATCAGAATTTGTATCAAGTGAATATTTGTTGTATACAAAGGGGGGGGAAAAAAAGGGAAGTATTTTCATCTTTTAGTCTCTTCCAGGTTTGATTTCAGATGTTCTTTGTTGTTTCTCCAAATCCTAAACTAACTGTTCAAATATGATTTTATCATCCAAAGGAATTACTTTCAAATGGTAACTGTTAGGATTTAAGCCATAGAAACCTTCCCTTTTTTTTTTTTTTTTTTTTTTTTTTTTTTTTTTTTTTTTTTTTGTT
>VWZI01014929.1:221462-267868 GCA_013396835.1 Psilopogon haemacephalus
CCTCTCTTTGAGGTTATATTTCAGGTAAAGTATCTTGTAAAAAAACTGGTAGAGATGGGAGTGGTGAAGGAGGAAAATACTACTGAGTTCTTCCCTTATTCCTATCCATGAATCGTCTTTGGTCTAATGTTCGCTCTGGTCATGTTTGTGTTTTTGCAGCAGCAGATAATGGAGGGACTACAACTGGTGGCACATCGGGAATCCCTCCCAGTAATCCTGCAGGGAATTCCAAGTCAGCAGCAAGGAACCTGGGATCTGCAGCTGGAGAGAAGGAGGAAGGAAAGAAGGTCAGACGGCAGTGGGAGTCATGGAGCACGGAGGACAAAAATACTTTCTTCGAGGGACTGTATGAGGTACATGCAAGAGAAGACAGCAATTTTAGATGCCTTCATTTAGCATCTGAGCTTTCCTTAGGAAGGTTGATTTGATTGAGGTTTCTGGGTGCAAATTGCATACCTACACATGCAGGTGCATATACAGTTGGCTATAAAACAGCTGCCAAACAAAGCCACATTTCAGAAGTCTTAAGCTTCTTGTTTTGAAGTACACAGGAAAAGTTTGTGAGGTTTATTTATGAATGTTTCATTATTTTTTTCAATTATGAGTCACAGAATAGTTTGGGTTGGAGGGGAACTTGAAGATCATCCAGTTCCACCTCCTGCCATGGGCAGGGCCACCTCCCACTAGCCCAGGTTGCTCAAGGCCTCATCCAGCCTGGCCTTGGACACTTTGAGGGAGGGGTCACCCACAGCCTTCTTGGGCAACCTGTTCCACTGTCTTACCACCCTCACTGGAAAGAATTTTTGTGTCACTACCTTTTAAAAGAGGTTTTCACACTCTGGATTTAAATCAGTTTCAACCTTTATTGAATACTAAGGTTTCTTGTGAGAGCAGAAGTTCAGTGACAGTGTACAGAAAATGTAATTTCCCCTTTTACTCTCCAAGGAATTAGCTAAAGAGACACTTAGGTGTCTGATTTTTAATTTTAGCTTGACAGTAAACTTCTTACAGAAAACACATTTTTATCCTGTAGATCACCCAGAAGTTTTTTACTTTTTATTAAGGAAAAAAAAGCAGAACAAACCCCATTTTCCTTTATTTGAAACACAAATCATAGAATCATAGAGTGGTTTAGGTTGGAAGGGACCTCAAAGCTCAGCCAGTTCCAACCTGCCTGTGCCATAGGCAGGGACACCTCCCACTGGAACAGGTCGCTCAAGGCCTCATCCAACCTGGACTAACTCCTCTCCAAAATCCCTAAAGTCCTTCCTGTCATTTGAGTTGTCTTACGACAAGAGAAGGTTTGGGTTTATCTGGATTTCTCTTATTTATTCTTCAGCATGGGAAGGACTTTGAAGCTATCCAGAACAACATTGCCCTGAAATACAAGAAGAAAGGCAAACCAGCAAGCATGGTGAAGAACAAGGAGCAGGTTCGCCATTTCTACTACCGCACCTGGCACAAGATCTCAAAGTACATTGACTTTGATAACGGTTAGTATGCGGCCACTGGTGTCTCTGTGCCCCCACGCAGGGGAGGCAGGCATGGTGGAGACAGAATAAGATGTCTGTGACCATGTCCTGTTTTCATTAGCGTGGTTAAACTGAGGCCTTTTGAAAAACGCTTCTTAGGAGCTGGTGCTTTTATCACTGCTTTCACGTGAGGTCACCGCACCATCTAAACGCTGATGCCACTGTTAGTGCTGGGGAGAAGCCAGATCCAAGGCCATGGTTTTCTGTTCTCACGAGCATGTTTTGGAAGCTTTTTTGTGTTAGGCCTGACTTCTTTGGTTAAACTTGACTCCAACACTGCTTTGCGCTTCTTGTGGGAAGGCAGAAATGAGTAAATAGTCTGATGCAAGCGTGAATGGTGAAATACCTGCTCACGTTTTAAATAAGCCTGAAATTGTATCAGCAGTTCAGAAATGTTGGATTCCCAGCACCACATCCCCCCCTGTTACCCTTTTCTTCCCCAGCTAGTTGAAGGAAATGGGCATTGAGAAGTCACATGAACTGCTAGTGCTAGCACAACAATAGCGCTAGGTGATCGTTAATGACTGATTTTGGTCAAATGCATACTGTGCAGTAACAAGCAGTGAGAATTCAAGTCAGTTTGCAGGTGTCCTGATCCAAAGAGTGTGTTAAATTTATTTGAGAGAGCAGATTTTGCTGAGACACAGCTTTTCTGACTTTTTTAAGTTACGAAGAATGTCAGTTCTTCTGTTAGCTTGTCAATGAAGTAAAGGTCTCCAGGGCTTTTCTGTCCTCCTCCTGCTAGATTCTACAGTGCATGAATTGTGGCAGTTTCACAGGAGTTGAATGTTTTGGTCTCTAACATTGGCAAAATGTGGAGTATAAATTTGTCTGTACAGTTCGTGGCCAGAGCCTCTAAGATTAACAAGAACTCATTAATAATTAGAAATGGATATGACTAAAAAAAATGCTGAAGGAATGCAAAAGTAGTGTTTGATCCAGAATTAGTGCAGGAGTGTGATTATCTTTAGTACTGGTACAAGTAAATGTGCCTGGATTTTGAGATGAAGTGAGCCTGCAAGTCAAAGACACCTGAATTCTTGAGAAGTAGACAAATATTTTCAGCTGAGTTGTTGCACTGTCTTTCCTTGCTACACACCTGCAAGTGTGTAGATCTGTGAGCCATAATATCCACATCCTGTGTGATGATGAGAAAAGAGGAATCACAGAAACATTCAGGTTGGAAAATACTCTCAGGATCACCAAGTCTAACTGATAACCCTACTCTACAAGGTTAACCCTAAAGCACCACATCCAAACAACTTTCAAACACATCCAGGGTCGATGACTCAAGTACCTTCCTGGGCAGCCCATTCCAGTGCCCGAGGAAAAAAAACCAAAAAAATTGAATCAAATGTGCATAATTCTTCAAGTGAAAATTTGGAATCTCGAATTTGCATTTAACCTCTGTGGTGCATTGATGTGCACAGAAGACACACTCCTTTCTTCTGGAAAATTCTGACCTGCTTCTTAGGTTTCATATATGAAAGTGCTGGGTATGCATTTTCTTGGGGACATTTAGAGATTTCCTTCAGTGATTGTGAAGACCTAAGTGCTGTTAGATTTAGCTGTGTTGTGAATTGGCTTCATTTTGCGTATTGAACTGTTGTGTATTGGTTTAAATTCTGTGAGAAGCTGCTTGGTTTTTTCACTAACCTGAGAAGTGTTGCATTTCTCAGGTATTTAAGTCACCAAAAGGACTCACTCACTACACTGTTTCTTGAAACAGAACTTAGTCTTACCCATGCTGTTTCTCACACAAATCACCTCCCTTTCAGGGTTGTGTATCTGCAGTGTGGTTGTGTGTGAGTATCTGCAGTCTCCATCTCACTTACACCTTTTCTGCTTTGCAGTTTTTTCTCAAGGGCTGAAAAAATCCTCCCTGGAGCTTTACGGCTTGATCTGCTATGGGGAACTGAGGAAAAAGATTGGGGGATGTGAGTACAACTGACTTAAGATTACTTCTGTATGGTAGAATCAGAGGTGGTTCATCCCTTGAAGCTGGCAGTGTCTAGTACAGTTTCACTTTTGAGTTGTTCAGAGTTTGTGTTCCTTGTTTTCTCTTGCAGTGATCTGTGGTATCATTTTCTCATTAAATGTAGTTTTATTTTAAAAGCCCTCCTTAGCTGGCTGCATGAGTCCCCTTTCTGGTTGACAGATTTATTTAGCTTTTACCATCTGTGGAATGCAGTGGATGTAATGCCCACAGATGACAGGTAAATGGATGTGCAGCCTGCATTATTTGCTTGATAATTCCTGAAAACTAAGCAGTTCCATGTGTAGATGATAACCATCTGCACTCATTTCCTGTCTGCAGAATGAAATTCTGGGATGGTGCCTTTCTCTAAATTATTCCTCAGATCTTTACTTACTGAACCTTGAAGATAAATAAGTATTAAAAATCCTAATCAGAAATACCAGCTTCACTGACCAACTAGGACAGTCCTAGCCTTGTCAGTCCTGGAGGCTGGTCTTCCTTAGAATGAATGTAGACAGATGAGTCTGTGCCATAGCAGTGCTTCCTCATTCACTGGAATTTGGTAAGTTAGGTTAGCAAGATGCCTGAGCTTGGGCTTAGTGCTATGATCAGCTTGCTCAGAGCCTCAAACAACCTGAGCTGGAATGATTTCAGGGATGGGGCACTGACTTTTTATCTGTTTGTTCAAAGAGCTCCAGTGTGTTAATTCATCTGGGAGAAGCAATTTTGAACTGTTTCATGACAAAGAAGGTGCAGAGGCAGGACAGATTGCATTGTCACTAGAAATCAGTGTTTCTTTCCTGTATCTACATCGTGTCTTAAAAGCATCAACAGACCCTCCTTGCTATGCCTGGGAACAAGGTTTCACACAGTCACCATGGCAATGCCTGCATGCTCAGTGCTCCTGTCTTTTTATAACTTTGGTTCCTGGTTGTGGCTGTTACCTACTGTCACTTGCAAAAATTCTGGTCTCCAAGACCAAAGAGCTTAGGCAGCCACCCTCTCCACACCCAGTTTGAGCTGTGCATCTGTGAAAGTCACTTCTTTCTCTTTTTTCTTTTCTTTTTCTTGTGGTATTCACCAAGTGCTGTCTTCCCAGAAGTCGAGAGGACTTACTGGGAGCTACTGAGACAGGAAAACATGTCAGGAATACATCCAGCATTGCCACAGAAGGTTAAATTGCTCATGAAACAGGTCTGGGCCTGGCTGGCAAAGGGAATATTAATCAAGTTAGCATATTGTCCTTAAAAAAATGCTATACAATGCTCAGGAGCAAAGTGTGGGTTGCATATGCACTGTAGAGGTTTAGTTACTCAGTATTATTGCGTCCAACACAGCTCTTTCATTGTGCTGTGCTGCCTTAGCAACAGAGGTTGAGCAGGAAGATGAGGAAGCTTTTTGATACTGCAGTGTCAGATTAATGCCCAGCAATCCAAGATGACTGTAGCACCTAAACTAGGGTCACTTAATCTGTGAGTAAAATTTAACTGTCGTGGCAGGGATTGTGTAAACCTTGCATATTATGAGAAGAGAAACTTTCCAGAAAGGGTATTTTATAGCTCATTTGCCAGTATTCATCCTGTGTGAGAATAAAATGGAATAATAGTTTGGAAAATTGAGCAAGACACACAAAAGAGGTCGTGACTATATTGCTTTAAATTCTAATTCCCTTTTGTCCCATTCCATGTAAAGGTATGGATGACAAGAATGCAGCTAAGCTCAACGAGCTCATTCAAGCTGGGTAAGTAACAGCTTCTTCCTGCAGAAGTTCCTGACTCTTTTACTGTACATAAAATGGATACTACTTGCTGTGCCTTTCTCTTTTTCACAAGCTGGGTTTCAGGATGAGTTCTTTATGGTCTTTGAACCTTTGATCTCCGGGGAGATACACTTTGTGTTGCAGGTCTTGAATGTGATGATTTGTGAAATCACTCATTCGTCTTTCCCTTAACTACAAAGGGAGAAATGAGAGATTGTCATTTCCTTAGGGGTTTGTACACTTAAGAAAATCTTAGCAGTATGTTTATTTTCATACAATGAAATCATTCTTAAAGCAGATGGCTTCTTTAAATTGGAATTACCAGTTAGAGCAGGCCTGGGATAAGACATTTTTCCATAGCTCTCCAAGTATCTTTCTGAATTCTGGATACAGGCAGATATCTTGGTCTGTATTGTGCTGAAGAACCTTTCTGATACATCAGCCAAGTACACTAAACCATTATAAATGAAACTGATGAATTTTAGCAAGCTAAGGTCATCTAGAGCTTTGCTTGATTAAGGCCTTAGTTCTTCTAATTAATTGTTAATGAGAGTTAATGATTTCTGTGAAGCGTAGATGTTGGCTCCATGAAAGCTAGTCTTCTAGTGAGATGTTCTGGGAAAACGGAGTCTTGGCATTTGAAAGTATTCATGCTGATCTTCTGACCAGAAACTGGGGTCTACCTAACAAGCTGTAGCAAACAATTAACAAAACACTGTAACTGCACACCAGCTAAAGAGCAATACAGCTCAGAGCCTGTTAGCATGTGCTAATCTGTGGCTTAGCATCCTACTTCAAGGTGCTTTAGTGGATTTGTGTGGGGCTGCTGTGAAACTTTTCCACCAGAACAGGAGGGAACTTCTAGGCATGTCTTCCCTAAGCAAGGAACAGTTGTACCAGTTTTGATTGCTGCAATTAACTCCTTGGTAGAACAAGGAGGACAGGAAATCTGGCACATTCATGCAGCTACATCCTATCACATTCCCTGTCTTGATGTTTTGTAATGATTGGGTGCATTCATGCTGCTTACCTCAATGTGAGCTCTATCAAATTATTGCAATGAACAAGCATTAGTGGAAGTAGAGTAAGTGTAGCTTTTATTGAATGCCTGTGGTTACAGGCAAAAGGTATTTGTGAATCAGGGGGAGGTGTTAACTTTGGTGTAAACCCGTGTAACAGGAAGAGAGATTTCTAGGAGTAGTCAAAAGTTGAAGAGCTCTAATCAGCTGTTTTTTAAGTTACTGTTCTTGGAGGAAGTAAGAATCCCTGGGCAAAGATAGGGAATATGTATATGGAGTTTGTATTTACTGGGTGTTCTCTAGATTCTGCCAAATCCTTCAGGTTTTGTACCAGCCAACTTTTACTGTTGCTTCTGACTGTTGGCTGAGACTGAAATGGGGGCTTGTGAAGAAAAGTGGAGATTGTCCACCTAAAGATTCAGTACTTCCAGCCTTCCTGGACTCCTTGGCCCCTCGGGGCTACTTCCCAAGGGACCCTGTCCACCAGTCTCCCAAAGCTGCTGACAGTCCCCGGTGCAGTTCTGCTTTCCTCCATCTTCACTTCTCCCAGACATGAGAACTCTGCCATTCATTATTGCTGTGCCCAGGACAGTCCCAGCTGTCACATCCCCACCAGTCCTCCTCAGTTCACAAACAGCAGGTCCAGCAGGTGCCTTCCCTAGCTCCCTCACCAGCTGTGTTAGGAAGTTCTCTTCCACATACTTCAGGAACCTCCAGGACTGCTCCTTCTCTGATGTGTTGTATTTCCAGCAAAGGTCAGGGAAGTTGAAGTCCCCCAGGAGCAGGAGGGCCAGAGGTGATGAGCTGTGTGTACATGTGTGGTGTGTTCACAAGCTGCTGTTAATGTGCCTGTCAATTCTTCTCTCCAATCTGCTCAGAGCTACAACTGTTCGGTACAAAGGCAGAAACCTTCGTATCAAAGCTCCGATGTGCAGGGCCTTGAAGAAGCTCTGCGATCCAGATGGTAAGTAAGAGACACTGGAACACAAGAATTTTCACAGGCTCCTACAAGAATATAAGAAAGACTAGGCCTGTTCTGGTCTGTGCATCACTGGTAGGAAAATTGATGCTCTTTGACATTTGTGTTGGGCGTAGACGTGTCCATGTTGCCTGACTTACCCTGTCTGCGGATATGAGCCAAATAACTTTGGTGACTTCAAGACTTTGGAGTCTTGAAGTGTGTTGCTAGCCAGACTGAAAAGGGAGAAGCTGCTCGAGGCAAGATTGCTGCTGCTTTTGCAGTTGTGCTTTCACCATGGCAAATTTAGTCCCTCATGCCAGTGAATAAGCAGCAGTGTGTTCTTCAGCACCGAGCACTTCAGACTTTTTTTTCCCCCTTCTCCTGTTCAGCCATGTATGACTTTCTCTTTTTTTTTTTTTTCCCCCCTCCCCCCTCCAATAATTAGAATCAATGCAGTTTAAATACTGTACCTGTTGAAAGTTCCCAGCAAACTGATTTTGACCCTGCTTATTCAACTGCAGTGTCCAAGGTAAAAAGTAAACGTACTGGACTGGGAGATAATGGAAGGGAGCAGGCTCCACTGGTGGAGCTGAGCTGCCTAAGTTGGCTGCAGGTGACACTGTTGTTTCCAATGCTTTTTTTTTTCATGTAACTGGGTGTAGAGTGTTATGACAGGGTTGTCTTGCTTTGACCCATGCCCTTCAGGTGTCAGTGATGAAGAAGACCAGAAGCCAGTACGTCTTCCTCTCAAGGTCCCTGTGGAGCTGCAGCCGCGGAATAACCACGCGTGGGCTCGAGTTCAGAGTCTTGCCCAGAATCCACGGCTTAGGTAATGAAGGACTGTTGTGGTACTCAGAACAGGCAAATGTGAGCAGCATTCTAGCATCTCCATCTCTTCAGGGTTCTCTTTTCCCTCTGGTCAGTCTACATTCGATCATGCAGTTTTGTACTGACTCTGAGGGCTTTGTCCAAGCAGAGTGTATGATTGTTGTGAGCGTGAGATACCAGGCTTGAAAATTAGTTGAATCTTGTTGCTCTTGATGTCTCTTAATTTGAGTAACTATAGGAGCTTCTAGAGCTGGAGATTAATACACTGCTGCCACTTGCACTCTGCTTCGACAGCTGGGACTAAGTGCAATGGAGATAAGCAGCACTTGTTGTAAAAAATATATCAAATGCACCACGAGATGAGGCACAGGAACGGGAAGTAAACCCATGGTCAAAGGTACCTGCACCAAGATTCTGAACGTGTCAGCTGCAACACAGAAATGCTAGCAGAAAGGAAGGTGTTTGTGGTTTTATCTCTTCCTTGTGCGATGTAGTTGATGCTGCTGTTTTACTGTCATCCATGGCTGTTCAAGCACTTAGATCTAGCCCAAAATGTGGGGCAGAAAACACAAGGCCTCTGTGCTGTTGATTGTGCTTTCAGGTGGAGTACTGCAGTATGGTGACCAAAGGTCATGCAGAGAGGCTAACAAGGATCTTTAGCATTAGGTTTATTTTATGAAATGCTCTGGGAGCAAAAAGTAAATGTCTTGGGGGTCTTTTTTGTGCCCCTTTTCCCCTTCTACACTTCGCGTGGTAGCCTTCTGCCTTCACTGCACTTCTGCAGTTTCCCTGCATCTTATAATCTCTTCCTTCATCAGGAGAAACTGATGTTGTGACTCATGGCAAGCAGATTTATCTGATAAGCTTTTAGATCTTTCTCAATTGTGTTATCTCAATTTTAAAGTTGTGAGATGACATATTTCTGCCTTTCTTCTTGGCTTGTTTGTTTTTCTTAGAATTTGTATTGATAGGTGAGTTCCCTGCACTTGTATTGCAGGATGCAAGTTTCTTCCCTGAATTCTCTTGCTATCCTCAAGGCTGCAATTTGGATTTCTGCTGACCTTTCCCTGTCCCCTTGCCTTGTTTTCTCCTCCATACAGGATGATTGTGGAGTTACATCGGAAGGTCTCCAGCCTCATTGAGTTCCTGAAGCAGAAATGGGCTCTTCATGAGGTGCGGATGGTATCCTTTTTCTGCTTAGCTTCTCCTGGGTGCTGTGTCCTAGGAGCACTTCTCTTCCCATTTTAAATTATTTTCTGTAATAGATCTGTGATTCTCCCTCATAAATTTACCAGCCCATGCTTAGGAAAGGTAGAGGTCAGTATCTCAGTGTCACTAATGGAGCCTTTCATGGGAAATCACATCATACTCCACTTTCACCTCAGCTCTCCTCTGTTATGATCCCCTGAAAAGCTGTTAGCAATAAAGGAAGCTCCCTCTCTCTATTCCATTTCCTTAAGTGTAGTGTGTCCCATTGGAGATGGGTGACCACCACAGAAGCCACTTTGTTTCCACGTTCAGCAAAGAGATTAAGGACAGATCTTCCCACTTGGCTCCATGCAGCTCAGTAAATGAAGGCTTAAGCTTCTTGTCTTAGTAGCTCTGCTACCTGGTCCCTATCTATACAGTCTGAGCCATACAGCTCTGACCTTTGATCCATGGAGCAGCCATTCTGTTCTGATGACTGCTATGCTACCTCCTATTCTTAGTCCTTTCATTCAAGCTTTTCTTTTTACTTTGAGAACTTGGAAGTAGTAACAGCACAGCACTTGAAACTTAAGAGGATGTCAAAACAGGTGAGGTAGAGGTTACTGCACAGAAAGGAGAGTCTCTTCCTAAGCAGTGGTGTTGGGGGTTTCTTTGAGGTATGTCGATTGGATTTTTTTACAGTTACATTGATGTATGAAGCAGAGAGAAGTAATTTTGCCTGGAACAGAGATAGTGCTTGTAGCAGGCCTTTATCACCACAAAAGGACTTCGTTTCTGAATTGTGGAGTCTTCATATCTGTGCTGAGTAGAGAACAGGTCCTCCATCAGCTACTTTTTTTGGGGGGTGGGGGAGGTTAACTTGCAAAATAAGCTACCAACTGCTGGTTTGGAAGAGGCAGATGATTGTTGGATCCTTGACACAGCTTGTGTAGCGTAAAACACTAGAAGAACGGCAGCTTCAGGACTCCAGAGATCCAGAAACAAGAGGCAGCCTCTCAGAAGAGAAGGCAATGCTCCACCTCTTCCCAGGAGAGAACTGCACACTCACTCCGCTGCCTGGGGTGGCCAGGGTGGTTCACTCCAAGGCTTTCTGTACAGTGCATTGGCAGGAAACTGGCAAATGCAAACAAAACACAAAGGACTCTCACTTGCTGCCCCCTGCACAAATCCTGGGCATACAGAGCGGTCAGGGGACGGCGAGGGGACAGCTAAAGTACACGAGGGGAACAGAAGGTAAGGGTGTTGGGAGGGCAGAGAGCACCATGGAGTCAAGCAAACCCTCTCAGCCCACAGCTGAAGTTTCTGCAAGCACTGAAGATGGCACCCCAGAGCCTGGCCTGGCAGAAGGAACAGCTTCACATCTCGGCATCACTAATTCTCTCCAAAAACTCTCTTCTGGGCTTCAGGATCCAGGAGGTAACCATGAAAAGCTGAGCTCAGTGGCCTTCTGTGTGGAGGGCAGGGAGGCCCAGGCTAGTGAGCAAGCAGCTGTGCTCCCATCGTGCAGCACCACTTGTGCTTGCAGTAAGATCCCTGATGTGGAGGAGCTCTCTCTGCTCGATCCATTCCCACGGTACATGAAGTCCTGTCAGGACCTGATCGTCCCAGAGAAGTGTTCTTGCACGGACAAACTGCTCGGGAAGGACTCTGCTCCAGCAGCTGGTGATACTTCTCCTGTGGCTTTTCCAAGTGGGAGAAGTGCAGAGACGTCTGACTCCTATTCACAGCTGCCGAGAAGTGGCATGGCTTCACCTGTCAGTGGCCCATCCAGATGTGAAACTCAGGGTAGCCAGAGCCAGCAGCTTGATGCTTGTACCAAGGATATAACAGATGCAGTAATGGAGGATTCTCAAGAGAAGCTGGGCTCCTCGTTTCCACCTCCACCTCAGGGACAATCTAGTACAAAGTCTCTCAAGGATGACCCAAACCGGCTCTCTCAGCAGGTTAGAGAAGAAGGATGGAGTCTACGAACTTCGGAGAGCCTTACCCTGGCTGAAGTCTACCTCATGATGGGCAAACCGAACAAGTTGCAGCTAGAATATGACTGGTTGGCTGTCTTGGAGCCAGAAACCCAGGATGCTAGGGAGCAAACATCTGAGTCGAGTGCTGTTCCTGCATGTAACACCTTTCACAAGCAGAAACTCCTAAACTGCCTTTTAAAACTCATCTCTACTGAAGTCAATCCCAAACCAGTAAGTAGCTCTTGTTCATGCTTCAGGTGCTAAACTGTTATTTAATCTGGGAAATAATTGCCCAGTAGTGTTTTTGTGGTAAATCAATGACCAGCCTTGTCAAGAGCTTTTCTTTCAAAAAGAAAACACAGAACCACTGAAAGCAACCTAACCCAGCTTGCTACATTTGCTTTCTACACTACCTTGCTGCTCCTGGTTTGCTGTTAGTCTCGGTGGTATTGCAGTGAGTATTTCATGTGACTACTGAAAAGATGAGTCATGAGGTTAGGTTGGGTGAATGCCTTCTATTTCTCTCTCAAGTTCATAAACCTCTTTAATCAAAGTAGTGTAGTGCTACTGAAAGCTACAGGAGCTCTCTCAGATACATGCCATGTTGTGCACTCCAGTAAAGCGAAGTACCACAACCTTTTATTTGTCAAATCCCACTTGATGCTCAGTGTTTCAGAAGAAGAGACTCTTTTCTTGCAGCAGTGAGCATAGTGGGGACTGAGAGGCATTCAGGAGGCCAGGATGATGTTTACTGTCTGATGGAAAATACTGCAGAGTTTCTGAAAGCTTGGTCTTTTAGATCTTCTGCATCGAATAATGGCAGGAACCATCACGTTTTTGCCACAGGGCACTTGAACAGAAGAGTTGATTCCTTAGATCCCTGCTGTGCTGTCATGCTAGCACATAATGAAGCCAAGATGGCCAGCTACTCTGCCTCTTTCCTTTAGATGAACATAAAACCACAGCAAAGCCCATTGCAGTCAGGTTTGGTGGAAATCTTAGGCCTCTGGTTGCACACAGATCTCTCAAAAAGAGGGTTTAAGCAACTTAAGGAAAAAACTAGATGGGTGTGGAAAACAGTGAAGCTCTTTGCCATGTGCCTGCTGTTATTGCTGTGTCAGTGTGAGATGGGAGAAGTGAGAGCACAGAATTCAAACTTGTTGTCCTGTGAATTCAAACCTAAGAAGAGCTAAGAGCTTCCAAGCAGAGGAGCTCTCTGCATCTAGAGTTTATGCACATTAGTTTTGCACTGAACTAAAATCAACATCTTTTCCATTACTGTGACATACTTCAGTCTTTTTTTTTCTCTTTTTAAATGGTTCTCCTGGGCCAGCCCAGCACACTGTGTGAAGTTTGAGGGTTAGCTTGATTGTGGCAGAACTTAATGATACTCAGCCCATGGCTGCTGAATGCACAGGAGGGAAGCTCCGCTGCCCACCACCCACATCCAAGGAGATTGGTTCTAACACGTAAAAAGATTCTGTGGTGTGTCAGATGGGTTTTTTAAGTTTCCTCAGCAGGCTGAGTCTGGCAATGTCTGTGGTAGCAGTACACAAATGATTTAATGTCTGGGTGCATTTTCAGACACCAGAGATGAGCTCTGTTGCCACATCACCTATAAAGCCTGCTCAAGAGGAGCAGTCCCTGACTCCTCCAGGAAAGGTGATTGCCATCAGCACCAGGAGTCCAGGCTGTGCACGGAATCAGGCTGCCCTTCGCAACAAGGCTTTTTCTCCTGGTGCTGCCTCCAGCTCCTCAGGTGAGTAGTCATAAAAATCCATTTGAAGAGCTCAGCCCCCGTGATGGCTGCATCCCAGTGGTGTGACGCTGGGAAAATGAATGTTCCTGCTCTTAGGAGCTTCACTGCTTAAGAACATCATTAGCATGTGTTAACTTGCGTTAAAGCTGTCCCAGATTGAGCTGCAGGTGACAATGCAGGAGAGCTCACAAGTCACAGGAGACGCTGGCGTTTGTCAGGAGCTGGCTGATACAAGGTGTGGGAGCTCCAGAGAGCAAAGGGTTGCAGAGCAGGCTGACAAATATGTAGTGTAAAGCTTGGTGATAAAACAATTGCTGGGCATTTTCTGTGCCATTAAAGAACAGGGATGGTGATGAGTTGCCTTTCCTTTTAACAGAAGCTACAGCTGCTGGGGCTTGTGAGCCCCAGCATGCAGACCAAGACTGCAAGCTTTAGTGTGCAGCCCAGTTGGATTTTCTGACTTCAGAAGATTCTGTGACAGTGTCAGGGTTACTGGGAACAATTGTGATTCTTACACTGCCGTTTTCACAGCCATGCTTGAAGAAGCAGTGGATCATAAGCAATTTTTTAACTGAAGGCTGTGTGTGGTTTTTTATTTTTTAACTGACATTACAGCAACTTCATCTTTGTGTAAAGCTTCGCTGTGCTTAGTGGCAGAAGCAAGGATGGAGTTATCTAGTGAAAGGGCAGTAATATAATAGATCAAAGAGAAGTTACTACGTTTCAGTGAGATGTACAGCTTTTAAAGACATAGCTTTGTAAATCATACTTGCAAACAGAATCAGCCTTCTTTAGTTCATCACATTCCCCTTCACGAGCTTGTATCTTATGCTTCCCTAATGCTCTGGTAATCCTTTCTGACCATCCACTATGGATACCATAAAGAAACCACAAGAAGGTTAACTTTTTGTGGTCCCCTAGAAACAGGTGAAGCACTGTCATCTCTGGTGCTTAAAATGCCATTATGTAATTAGAGCTCCATCCCTTGATTTATCTTTTTTTTTTTTTAAGATAATACTGTGTGTATTATTAACAGTTCCAATTCCTGTCAGGTTCTGTGTTGTTCTGCATTTCATTGTTTTTTAGATACCTTGGCACAGTGTAATTTTAACTCATGTTTGGAAAAACAGCAGAACCTAAAGCAGCAGGGTGGAGGTGGCAACTTTGTCTTTTCAGTAGGAGTATGATAAAACCTTCAGTTTTGTTTGCTGGGTGAATGAAGTTCAGTGTTCTTCAAAACACTTCTCAAACGCTGCTGTGCATCCCTATCCCTGCATTGGTGTGGTCCAGGCTGGTGCTGGATTGTCTTCCTGCCCAGGGAGGCAGCAGGCATGACTAAGAATTGTTACCTACTTGACTTCCTTCCTCTCTGGGTGAGTCAGGAGCCTGCTGCCCCCCAGCTGGGATCTCCAGCCCATCAGCAGATGCTTGAGCCCCATGCCAAGTGTGGGCGCAGTGTGAGTGTGGCAGTAGCTGTCGCTGTCTATTGTGACAAAGCCCCCGTGGTATGTGTGCAGTGAGCACTGCTGTGGGAGAGAGGCAGGTATGTATCTGGGTTATCTCAGAATGACCTGCTAAAGACTCTGCTGTTCATCCTTCCTGTGTGCCTGCAGAGTGAGCAGGGCACTGAGAAATCCAACCACCCTTTTTCCAAGTCAGATGTAACTGGAGAAGTTCTCCTCAGACTAGATGCCATTATTTTGATGTGCCAAATGTATTTCTAACACAATTCATCTTTTGGGAGGCATTTTGCCAAACCGATCCCTGCTGTTTCATGTCTCTATCTCCAGAAGCATTTTATTGGGGTTGCACTTTGAATCCTTATGGGGAAGGGGCAAGGGGGTGTAATCAAAGGATGAACAGTGTAGGATGAGTTTGTGTTTGTATTATCTTCCCCTCCCAAAGGAATGATGGCTATACAGTTTGTTTAGTGGGAAGGGCCCTCAGCTATTTCAGTGACAGAAACTGCTTAACAAGGTCTGTGTGAGGCTTAAAGTATCTGCTGAAATTCTAGTTTCTATAGTAGCATAAAACTGCATTTAACTCACTTCTTGCAAGGATTTCAAGGCAAGGGAGTGTTTGCAGTGTCCTTGCGAAGCAGGTAAATGGAGAGCTCGTGATTTGAGATCACTAAAAGGTGCTTTCACTTCATTTAACTTGCCCTTAAAATCTTCTAGGTTTGAGAAACCTCCCTAGACCTCTCTTGGTGGCTGGTCCTTCAAATTCTGGAAGCACTGATGCTGATGGTGGACTCTTTGCAGTTCCTACAACTCTGCCCCCCAACAGCCGCCATGGGAAACTGTTTTTGCCTAGCAAAGAGGCAGAACTGACCTTCCGGCAGCACCTGGACACAATCAGTGTAAGTGAGGCAGCTGAAAGAGAAGGAGCTCATTCTGCCTCTGACAGCTTCCAGCTGCTGTTACAGGATGGTTTGCTCTCATAGAATGGTTTAGATTGGAAGGGACCTCAAAGCTCAGTCAGTTCCAACCCCCCTGTGCCACAGGCAGGGACACCTCCCACTAGAACAGGTTGCTCAAGGCCTCATTCCACCTGGCCTTGAACACCTCCAGGGAGGGAGCAGCCATTTTTGTCAGAAAGTATGAGCTTCTCTGGGAAGCCTGTAGTGATGTTCAAGCATAGCACCAAATTAGCTGAATTTAGTCAGATTTTGACGGTATAACTGTGTTTTGAAGTGACACCACCTCTTCAGATCTGAACCTGCACCCCATCATGCACCCCATGGGACTGCTCTATTCTCTGTTTAGCAAAATCTATCCTTAATACAACCTCACTGCTATTTGTAATTCAGATACTCATTTTTACATAAGTGGTCTCAGGAACAACTTCATAGCAAGCTATAGTAGTGAAGTAGTGGAGAGGAAGCTTTCTTGGAACCACCCTGAGGCAAGTGGCAAAGAATGATTATCAATATACAGATAGACACTTCAGATTGATGCAGATATAGAATATGCTTGCTTTATGACTATAAAGCTTTCTCCCCAAGTTGTGGGAGGAAAGGGGGGGGGGGGAAAAGTAGAAAAGAAAAGAGAAAATAAAAAAAGAATACAAATTACTGCACCTTTCCATGTTCCTAGTGGGAAATGTTTGTGCTTTAACAGAAAGAATACTCCACTGACTGAGCCACAACTCAGCATTGTAGTAAATACTTACACTTTTCTTGAAAAATAGAGTCTGGGAGGGGGGTATGATCTATTCTGTATCTGCATGCTTAAAGTGCCTCCTAATGCATTTCCTGTTCTTGTCCAGATGCAGTCGGACTTCTTCTTGCCAAAGCCAAGGAAGCTACGGAACAGGCACTTGCGGAAGCCTTTAGTAGTACAGGTCAGAATCCTTTGCTCAGTGAGAATTGCCTGCTTGGCTTCTGGAATAGGCAGCAGTAAGGCCACAGGGACTTGCACCTAACTGAAATAAAGTCTGAATTCCTGTGTGCATCCACTGGAAAACTAAAGCTGAGCGTAGAAAGGAGCAAGTCTTTTAATCTGTATTTGCAACCAGCCTATACGAAGGAGGGCAACAACTGAAATAATAAACCTTGTTTGGGGAAGCCAATGCTTCCATGTATCAATAGTAACCCACTTGTCTTTTCTGCTCTGTGTGAGAGTAGGAGACTGCAGAATTCCATTTGTACTGTTTTTCACCAGACAATCCAGCTCAGGGCACACAGCAACACATCCAGACAGGCCTGCAAAGGCTCTAGAGAAGAAGACTCCACAACCTCTCTGGGCAGCCTGTGCCAGTGCTCTGGGACCCTTCCAGTCAAGAAGTTGCCTCTTGCGTTGAGCTGCAACCTCCTGTGCTGCAGCTTACACCCATTGCTCCTTGTCCTATCCCAGGGTGCAAGTGAGCAAAGCCTGTCCCCCCTACCCTGGTCAGCCCTCAGATACTGATAAACATTGATTAAATCCCCTCTCTGTCGTCTCTTCTGCAGACTAAGCAGCTCCAGGTCCCTCAGCCTCTCCTCCCCAGGCAGTGCTCAGTCCCCTCTGCATCCTCATCACTCTCCACTAGACCCTCTCCAGCAGGTCCCTGTCCCTCTGAAACTGGGGAGCCCAAAACCAAATGTTAATTCACATTTAATTGTAAAGGAGGATCAGTTTGCACACAGACAAGATTCTGCCCTTGGGTTTCCTTCTGTAACCCTGGGAGATTGGAAAATGGCTGCTTGTCTGATCAGAAAGGAATATAGTTCTAGCAAGCATTTCTCTACATTTTCCTTTGTAGTAGGTAAAGAAAGCCATGTGATCCCTCTTGCTTCTTAAGATTGCATAGACCTTATCAGTGTCTGTTGTGTGATAGTCAGGTCATATAAATACTTTGCTTATTTTGGAAGGCACAGTAAACTTCTGTGCCTTGAAAAAGAACTTTACCCTGTGTTCTGTG
Source organism: Psilopogon haemacephalus (assembly GCA_013396835.1). Classification (NCBI taxonomy): domain Eukaryota; kingdom Metazoa; phylum Chordata; class Aves; order Piciformes; family Megalaimidae; genus Psilopogon; species Psilopogon haemacephalus. The sequence goes on from VWZI01014929.1 coordinate 238,870, forward strand.
CTTAAATATCTTCTGGTTTTCTCTTATTTCTCTCACATAGAGAACACTGCTCCCCAGGCCTTCTGGAAATCCGTCCCAGCACGTCTGCTCCTTTTCTATCTTATCCAACTCCTCTATTACAGGTGAGTCTCATTCTCTTCTAGCACCAGATGTGGTCTCAGCAGGGCAGAGTAGAGGGATGAGAACTTCCCTCAACCTGCTGGCCACAGTCTTCTGAATGCACCCCAGGAGACCCTTGGCCTTATTGGCCACAAGGGCAGGTTGCTCTCCTGTGGATAACTTCTTGTCCACCAGGATTCCAAGGCCCTTCTCTGTGGAGCTGCTTCCCAGCAGGTGCACCCCTAAACTGTACTGGTGCAGGAGGTTGTTCCTCCCTGGGTTATCTTCACTGGGAATATGGAGAGCAGTTCCAGTAACACACCAAGAGTGAGGTTTGGTCACGCTGGTTAACTTGTGCTACTATTTCAAGTCTGTTCCATCAACTCCATTGTTTTGCATTCCTGGAACTTGCTGCTGCCTGGAATTAGTTTGCCTCCACTGAGCTGTGTTGCACTCTGCTTAAAGGATGTTCAGTTTCATTTGCTGAGAGCTCTTCAATCCTTCCCCGCAGGGAGAGGCTCCTTCCGCCCAATCCAGTCCTCACTGACTAAAGCTGCTGTTTCTCGTCCAATCGTGCCCAAAGTTCTTCCAACACAGGCTACCAACCATCTGTCCAGTAAGTGATGTCTTAAACAGCACGAGAGCCATGGTCTGTTGTGGTGTGTAGCGTTCCCTTGGTGGGGCCTGCTGCAGTGCAGGGTGCAAACCAGCTGCGCCAGCTGCGCAGGACAGTAGCGGTCACTGGGGAACATTCTCATCTGACTTCCTCCCCGCTGGCTGACCTGCAGGCAAAGCAAGGGGCTTCTAATTACGGTTGAGCACTTTGTGATGTGTTGTAAGAAGGCTTTGTTCTGCCCCTGGGTGCCTGGCAGCAGAGCCCAACCCCACCTGGCTACAACCTCCCTTCAGGTAGCTGCAGAGAGCAATGAGCTCTGCCTTGAGCCTCCTCTTCTGCAGGCTGCACACCCCCAGCTCCCTCAGCTTCTCATAGGGCTTAGCTCCCAGCCCCTCCCCAGCCTTGGTGCCTTTCTCTGGACAACTTCCAGCACCTCAACATCTTTCTTAAATTGAGAGACCCAGAACCGGACACAGCACTCAAGGTGTGTCCTAAGCAGTGCTGAGCACAGGGGCAGGAGAACCTCCCTTGTTCTGCTGGCCACACTGTTCCTGATCCAGGCCAGGATGCCATTGGCTCTCCTGGCCAGCTGGGCACGCTGCTGGCTCATGTTCAGACATTTAGCTGAAAGAGCTTTTTACTTTGTGACGAGGACGAGCTGCCCCAGCTGATGAGGTAATTGCCATTGTCACTTTTTGCATGTGTCCAGTTTAGACTCTGGGCAACTTCAAAAAACACCTTTTAGATGAGTAACAGCAAAGTCATTGCCCAAAGAAAAGCCTTGTAATGTGGTTTTTTTTGCTTGTGTTTCACAACAGGTGCTATTGACTTGGCAGCTAAAAGTGCTGGTATTATCCCTGGTAGCCCTGTGCCAGTCCTGGATGCAGATGGTTTGTCAGGTGTGTCTCCGCTGTCACCGGACAGAGTGACCACAGTGGTAACAGGGCAGGAGGCAACAGTAGCACATCAGAATGGAGGCTCCATCAGCACCGTAGAGGTCAGAGACTCTTGAGTGTGGGTTTTAAACTGTCCTGTTATTTGCTTGTGTCAATAAGCTGTAGTATTAATGCCTTTTCAGTCTGTTTTCTCCTGGAGCTTGCTGTTGGACACTTCCATCATGGCAAACCCAACCTGTGTTGCACAGTGTGTGTTTTGGGGCTGAGGGATCAAATCATCATAAAATGGTCTGGGTTGGAAGGAACCTCCAAAGCTCATCTAGTCCAGCCTCGGTGCAGTCAGCAGGGGCATCCTCAACTAGACCAGGCTGCCCAGAGCCCTGCTGAGCCTCACTTGGAATGTCTCCACAGATGGGGCCCCAGCCACCTCCCTAGGCAACCTGTTCCAGTGTTCCACCTCTCAGCGTGAATAACCTGTTCCTGATGTACTGAACAGGGGTATTTGGAACTGAAGCTGTGATTCCTCCTTGGGGTTTTTGTCAGCAAGACCCAGATCCACATCAGTCTGTGTCATTTTCTCAGGGAGCTGATGGGTGGTTTGGAAAGGTGTGAGACATTAGATGAGCAGGGGTGAATGGTGACAGGCACTTATCTCTTATCTCCCCATCTGGTGTAAGCCTTTGTCACTCACAGGATTTCCATTCTGCTTCTAGGGCTCCAGCCAGGGGTGTCGGGTTCCATTCATCAGCCTGCCAACACGGCCTGAGCAGGAGGCAGTTCCTGATGGCTTCCAGGTAGAGTATGTGTTGAAAGAACAGCTCTGAACTGGGCAGTGTTCTGAAAACACTTACTGGTATTACTGCTTAAAACCCCTGTGCCCTCGAGTAGCTGCACAACATTGCTGCTGTTCTGTGGGATTTGAGATCTCTAGCATCTGAAGAAGTTTAAGAAAGCTGCTTAAGCTTACATGAGTGCCATTCTCTAGAAAAATAAAAGGGAAGCTGACAGGCTCTGCCTTCTGAAGAACAAACAGGTTTTACACATTTCTTGAGTGCATTGAGTGTTCCTTGGAATGTTGCAGCCTCATTTTTTTTTAGATGATTTGGCAGGATACAGGCTGAAGCACATTTATTTATGCTTACAGATGTTGTTAATGAAAATAATCCAGATTTATTAAATAATGCTAAAATTTTAGGAGTATTATCTGCTGATGAGTAGTCCTCTGTTTTAATTTATTTTTTTCTCCTTAAAGTCTGATGTAACCTGATGCTTAGGATCTAAGCTCTTGCTTTCCAGACAGATTTCCCAGTACTTCACAGATTTCTGAGCAGTTAACTCTGTTTCTTGTACAGGGCACATCAGTCCTTTCTCTGACAGAGCTGTCCAAGACTCCCCTCCAGAATGGTCTTTCCACCCCTCCACTTCCCTCATCAGAGGCTTCCAGCACCCGGCTCTCTCCTCCCAATGTTTCTGCTCTCTTGGATATTTCTCTGCCTGGCCCACCTGAAGATGTGCTTTCTCAAGGAGAGCCTGCCACTCAAATCAGTGATTCCATCATTGAAATAGCCATCAGCTCTGGTCAATACAGTGAGTCTGACCCTACCTAGCATCTTCCTGTTGCCTTAAAAACAATCCCTGTCATCGTACGTTCAGCAGAAGCTCTTCCAGGAGGCAGTTCTTGATTTGGGTTTGGTTTTGTTTTTTTAAAGTCTATTGGAAATAAAATGTGCCCAGCCTTTTTTATTTTTTTTTTCCTAACATATAAAGGTGGAGGCTTTGTTGTTGTTGTGGGGTTTGTGTGGTTTTGAACTTTGCAGTCATAAATTGGTGTGATATCTTCTAAGTTTACCCCGTTGACTGAATCAGTGATTCCTGATGTTGGCTTGCAGGTGAAGGTGTTTCCCTCTCTCCTGCAAAGCTGAATGGCAGTGACAGCTCCAAAAGTCTTCCATCCCCATCCAGTAGTCCTCAACAGAACTGGATTGCCTCTCCCACCCATGATCCCCAGTGGTACCCCAATGACTCCACAGACTCGTCTCTCAGCAGCTTGTTTTGTAAGTGTCAGCATGCAGAGAACTGCAACAAAAAAGCTCTTTCCTTCAACAACACCAATCCAGTGTTTATTAGAAGTGAATAGTTTGGAAAATCTTAAAACCAGTAGGATATTTGTGGAATTCTTCCCTTATTTCTTGCTTTCATTTCAGTGGTGTTGCCTTCAATCCTTTTTTTTTTTTTCCCTGTTGGGGGTTTTTTTGTTTTGTTTTTGTTTTGTTTTCTCTTCACAAGTCTGTTCCTGAAAAGATCATGATGCTAGATTGGGGCCCACACCTTGGGACAAACAATTCCTTGGCTGTTCTTTGTAGTCTGTTTGGAGCCTGACTCATCAGTCAGATTGACTCATTTTGGCTGTTTTGCCAAAGTGAAGATGCCTGTGGCTCAGCTGTTGGAAAAGCAGGCTTTGTTCTGTGCTTGGTGAACATGATCTCAAAGACTTGAGATCACTGCATTGGTTTGGTGGGGTTTTAATTAATACTTAATAGGGCCAATGCAGTCAGTCTCTGTGCTCCCAGGAGATTGCTGCTGGTGTTCATGCTGGTAACACATCCTTAAGAGACAGAAGAAAGAGTTTAACATTTTCCATTTTCTGTGCCCTTGTCCTCCCAGTCACCAGCATTCAGATAGTGACTTACTGCTGTGCCTGTTCTTTACAGCAAGCTTCATCTCCCCTGAGAAGGGACGAAAAATGTTGCCAACTCCTGTTGGGACTGCCAGTGGCACCTCCTTACTGGGACCCAGCCTTCTGGATGGAAACTCGCGGGACTCTTTCGTGTCGCGGTCCCTGGCAGACGTAGCAGAGGTACATCATCAAACTGCTGCCTCGTCCAGTCTGGTGTTACTCAGGGCTGGCCATCATCCTCAGCTGCATCAGGCAGAGATGCCTTGACAGCTGCACTTGGGCTTAGTAAAATAGGGTTGCAGTCTTAACGGATTAAGATGTACAACAACTTGAGGATGTAGGCACCAGAGGTAGTGCAAGAACCTGTATGTGAGCACCTTCGACCCAGGTCTGTGCTGCTTGGTTGTGTTTACCTTGTTGGACATATTTGGTTTTTCAAAAGCCTTCATAAGAAAACAAGCTAAACCACCATTTTAGGCACACCAGAGCAGCTGTTGTGGCACACTTGGGTTTCTGTGGGATTCTTCAGAGGAGAAAGTATAATTTAAAAATGGTTTTAATGGTGGGATCATTTTGAAAGGCCTTTTCTTTGGTGTCCTGCAAGATCAGGTTTCATTTACAAATGCAGTTCTGTCAGAGGTAGAGGTTTTGTACGATGCATCTGGTGGTGCACCTCATGCTGCTGAGTTAAGGATGGGCAGGTAAGGCCCTCTGAGACCATGGGTTACTTGAAGAGGCTTCCACTGAGCCACAGATGAGGGCTGTTCTGTAACTCAGATGAAGGGTATCTTTCCTTTGAGGAGAAGCTGGGAGTGAAGATGAGTGAGCCAAAATTCTTGAGAAGCAGCAGTGAGCACAAACTGAAACAAATAGAATTCCACCTGAACAGAAGAAAACATGTTCAATGTGAGGGTGGTCAAACACAGAAAGAGGTTACCCAGAGATTCCAGAATTGCCATTCACGAAGACACTTGAGCACCTGAACAGACAAGGTCCAGGGCAACCTGTTCTAGCTGAACCTACTCCCACAGAGCGTTTGGCCAAAACGACCTCAAGATGTCCCTTCCAACCTAACCAGTTCTGTGATTCTGTGAAATTTCCAGTGACATGTAGCTCTTACTTTTTTCTCTTGTGTCTCTCCTAGGTAGTGGATTCCCAGCTGGCTTGCATGATGAACGAGAACAGCATAGATTACATAGCACGTTTTAATGACCTTGCCCAGGAACTGTCAATACCTGAGCCAACCCGCAGGGAGATTCTGTTTGATGGAGGAGCTGGTGGGCCCCCAGTTGGGGATCTCTCACAGTGAGTGTATGAGACCAGCAGGCTGGTGTAGACTGTTCAGCTAAAGTTGGAGCTTGCAGTGCTGGCTCATGGCAAGGGCAAGTTGTAGAGAAGCAGCTGAGGCTCGGTCGTCTCTGTCTTCTGTGCTTCGTTCTAAAGGTGAAGCGTTGCCTTCGGAGGTCTGCAGAAGTACTTGCCAGTCCTGGAATGTGCAATATACTGGGAACAAGAAAACATGGAATGGTATTAGAGGAAATGGTATGTCCCCTGCATCAGTGATGTCAGATGGCAAGTTTATGGGATGGTCCTGGACTTGTACTTGGGAGTGGCCTAAGCAAGAAGCCCAAGCAGGAAAGGTTATTGCCAGAAGCTCCCCTGTGTGATTTATTTTTTTGTGTAGTAATCAAACTGCCATGAGCTGGGATCCACATTGAAGTTGTGAAGGGTGGGGATGGGTATGGGAACCATTTTGCATCTTGATTTGTCCTAGTTGGCACTCACTCAGTTAAACTGCAGTTCCTTGCACTCTCTTCAAAGGCACCATGACTCTGCTTTGTTTTGATAGACCTTTCTGTTCCTTGGGCTCTTGGTGCACTTCTGCTGTTTGACCATTCCAGCAGGGGCACCTGCCTGCTTTCTTGTTTGCCCGGGGAGCTCTGATTCACCCTACACCCAGACTGCATGGATCCTTGAGGAGTTTCTTCTGTTTCTAAACCCTGTTCCATGTCATAGTCATCATCATCCTTTCTGCACTCATGTTCTCCACCTTTTGAGATAGTTGCCCACATTGCTCAGTTCACCCCACCGGCAGGAGGCTGCTTTCTTGCTTTCCCCGAGGAATGGTTGCTTTGTAAGGCAGGTAACACTTCAAAAGACCTTACTGGAACCACTAGGAAAGCGTTGTCATAGTTAGTCTTGGCTTTGCTGGAAACCTGTATATATTGTGCCATCTTCCCTCACAAAAACTGAGGACTTCCCTGGGAGAGGAAATAGGAAAGAATTTTGTACCGTAGAGCAACAAATTCTCTAACGCTAAAGTTGTGGAGATCTGTTTTGGCTCACAAAAAGGAGAGATGTCAAGTACTAGCTTAATCCTTTAGTCCTTCCATGTTTCCTCCTTGTTCTGTGAATGCCAGGTACTGGGTAGTCCTTGGGGTATCATTTTCATTAGTCACTCCCAGGCACTGGTGGATCTGGTACTCCCTGTACTAAATCCTTAGGTGTTTAATGTTAATGTTTTAGTATTTGAAAGACCCAGATCCTGATACCAGCAGGTTCAAAGGAATATAAAGTTACTTTTTCTAGAGCTGGTTGCCTGTCAGTTTTACCTTTTTAACTCAGGAGACTTTTCCTATCTCCTTTCCTACTGGTGATGAGGGAGAATTCCTTTATTGTGCCCCTTTTTCAAGCACTTGTCTGCTTTTCCAATAAGAGGATGTCCCTCAGCTATTTTGAGTAGCTCCAAACTTACCTAAGGGGCTTATCCTGTATAAACCTCAACTTAAATAAGCAAAACTTCTCCATCTCTTAACCTATCATCAGGGGTTCATTTTCCCAACTTGCACTATACTTGGTGGATGTAGTTCTACCTGCCTTTAGCTACTTTTACAAGGCATTTGACTGGGAGTTTCTTCTTGTAACCTTGCTCACGATGCACTGACTGGCTTTGCTGGTTTCCCCCTCACTTGACCCTACAGCATGTAGATGAGATTTTTTAACTGCTCTCTAGTTTGCCTTCTGCTTTTTGTCATTAAGCGAAAAGGTAACCAGTTTTCCTTCATTACTGCACTCAAAAAGTAGTGAGATTTGGATGGCATTGCAGGACCCCATGTCCCAGGTGGCTCCTGTGACATAGGAAGCACAGGGCTGTGTAAGAGCAATGTTGGTACAGCTGAGTGTGCCCAGCAAGGAGGCAAACCTTTGTTACTAGCAGGAAAGTGATCATGAACTAGAAGAATGGAGAACCTGATACCTCTGAGCTAACTTCCTGTTCTGGCTGCATGTCCTGTGGGATACTGAGTCCTTCTGTCATGACTTCTCTTTCACTATTCTCCCAGAGCCTTGAGAATTCTGATGCAATTACCAGGAAGTCATGTAAAGCTAGAATACAAAAAGTTGAAGGCTGTCAGAAAAATTGAATGCTGAGGACTCTTTGTTCTGAGCATTCAGCCTTGGTGTGGAGAAGATGCCCATTAACCTCAAGAGCCACTCGCTCTGAAACCTCTCAGTTTTATTTAGAGCTGAGCTGCATTTTGGTTCGGTCTTTCTCAGATTGTTTCCTCTTATGTTTGGCTTCTCACATGCTGATTGTCTTACATGCTGTTCTTTGGACTTCTGGCAAGAGTAAAGGGCTCCCACTGTGGCTGTGGATTACAGGACTTGCAGGAGGAGATGTGATACATTCTAATCAAGTACTGTATTGAAAAAAAGAAACCCTGAAATCTCATTCTTAAACTTTTAATATTAGCAAAACCACCCTGATGGGTGTTTAGGTAGGATAAACCCTTCATATTCCTTACCCATGCAGATGTGACACTGGGTTTGACTCTTAGGTTCCCTAGAATAAGTGCCAGTGCTGCTGCAGCTCAGAGCAGAGCCCTTCATCGATATCTGGGAAGACTTTCTGCTGATACAGGGAGCTGTCAGGCTGCGTTTTTTCTGTGCCTGGTCAGTTGCCACAGGGCAATTAATGAAGTCGTCATTGTGGCTATTTTTGTTGACTCCATGAGATCAGAAAACTTTAGTATACTAAACTTCTGCAGGTAGATTTGGAGCACCAAAATAATAACAATGGAAATGACAAAAGTCAGTTCAGCACCTGGAATTTTGTGGTTAGAAATGTGTTCAGCTCCAGCATCAGCCTCTAAAAAGCTGTCATTATGGGACTGAATTTGAGTTCAGAAATTTAATGCTTTGCAAATTGGAGTTGAATAATAAAGCCCTTTCAGGACAAGCAAGTCTTACCAGGGGGAACTTAAAAATAACCTAAGATCAGTGTGGTAATGTTGAGTTGATGCAGACTTCGTTATCCTTATTGTGTGGAGGCTCACTTAAAACATGTCTCTGATTCCACCAACTTGAGATTTTAGGTGGATGTGCTTATACAATACCAATCCCCATCAGTTTGTGCCTAAGACTGCTAAGTGAAAAGCTGTGGGGGGAAGGAGAGCTGTGGAGGTGTGTGCACACACACATAGGAATGCATCTGTGCACGCAGGCTCATAGGTGTATGCTTGTGTGTGAATATTTATTGCTTGCAGAACACACAGGTTTTTTCAGTTCTTTCAGCTTCCCCACCAGAAATACTAAACTGTGTAGCAGTATCAGCCTGCCCCAGCAGGATATCCTGGAATGCTCACAGGACTGGCTTAGGCAAACCTGACTTTGAAACCTTGGGGCACTATAAGGTGGCTGGAGAGGACAATGGACACTAACAGCCTTCAGGTCTAATATGCTTTGGGCTTTTCCCACATTGGTTTGGTTACTCTGTGCAGGAAGCAAGATCTGAGGAGGTGAGCAAGGTGGGGGGCAGAACGTCCAGGCTGGGTGAGCGGCAGCGCTGTGGCCTGCACTGGAGCTGCCTTGCATGTGCCTGTGCGCAGGTAGGGTCTGCTCTGGGGGCTGCATCCTGATTACCCACACAGCTTCCTCTCTAAACCTCATCAGCATAGGAATACTAATTGACTTTCTTGTGGCACCCCTCTTGATAGTTCTGAATGAAACTAAATGGCTCAGATCAAATCTAATCCACACAGACATCTCCTTTACCAATGCCACAGATCCCAGAGCGGAAATTTCAGTTGCATTTTGGTTTTTACACTCAAGACTTTGGATGAATTTATAAGGAAAGTACTGCACTTTTTTTTTTTTTTTTTTTTTTTTTTAAAAAACCTTTCCAAACCTTTGAATCTCTTAATTTCACAGCGATTTGTAAATGTTAACTAAGTGAAACCTTGGCAAGCACTACGGCAATAAGTTATCATTAATTATTGAAACGTGATAACTGCTTTAGAGCTTATGGTTCTGGCAGCAGAATTTAATGCTGTTTCTCTTAATAATAGTTAAGCCATATCATCTAAGGTTTCTGGCTTGTTTGAGATGTGAATTTGTTTTATAGATTATAAATATGCCTATATAGTGTATGTATAAAGCAGAATGCCTGTCCTTACTGATTATTTTTTTGTACCATATTGTAAATTATATTATTTATTCTTTACCAATTTTGGAAAAAAAAAAAAAGGTGTTTTGGTTATTTAATATAATATACAAAAAGCTGTTAAACTTCCTCTGTTTAAATTTCCAATTCAACTTGTAAAGCCGTTTTTATTCTTGTGCATAAATACATACTAATACTTGGTCTAATTTACATCCAGTGTGTTATTTCTCATCCAGATTTTTCCATTTAGCCTTTATTGAATGGCCTCTGGGGAGGGGCAGGTGGGATGCTAAAATTACTGTCCAGAAAGCCAAGCCTGCCAAGCCAAATTGTTTTCATCAGTGGTGTTAAGTTCCCTTGATCTATCTTGTCCCAGAATCTTTCACCATGGTGAGAGAAGGGTTTGGTTGGGGTTTTGGGTTTGGGGGTTTTTTTTGCTTTGCAGCTTCCATTCCCAAGTGTGTCTGCTGATTGTGTGCATCTTGCATTCCCCCTGCTGTGCCGTATGAGGCTGAGAGGCAGCGCTCTGCTCTGCGCAGGGTCAGCCGTCAGAGGTCCCGACGGATGCTGAAGTCAGCAAGTTATAAAGTCGTCTCTGAAGTTATTCCTCGTGGTCTTCCTCGTTTCTCCTTCCCACCGCCGTTTTTGGATGAAACGCTCATAACGAGGTTCCCTGGGGCACAGCTGAAGCACGCACTGGAGCCTCCCCTCCTCAGGGCTACCGCCTGGCGGTGGACAAACCCCGGGTTTTTCGCCCATAAGCGAGGGCTGCCTGAACTGGGCGGAAGATCCTGCGCGCACTGGAGCCAGCCTGGGCAGCGAAGGGCTGCAGATGCACGGCCGAGAGTCAGCTCCGCCTCACGCTGCTGGCCACGGCCCTACCTGCTCCTTTAGGGGCCCTCCCGCTGCGCGCCCACCTCGGCCTCCCAGCCAATGATTCTGCAGTTTTCCCTGACGGACGTTTCTGCTACCAATAGGAGAGGGCCAGGATGAAGGGCGGGGCGGGCCCTGTTCAAGCTTCCCTCCCTCTGCGAGGCTCAGCGGGGAGGCGGGATGGCGACGGGGTTGCTGGCGTTCGATTGGCTGCTGGCTGTGATGGGCAGTTGCGCCAGCCAGCGGCGGGGCACGGCGGGGCCGCGGCCCTACCTGCGGTCCAGGCAGCTGAGGGGGAGCGGCGAGCCGCTGCGGAGTTTCGCCAGGCGTCCGGCACCATGTTCCAGGGACCCGAGGCTGACTCGGCCAAGCCCAGCTCCAGGTGGTGCAGCCGGGTTGGATTTGCCGTGCGGGGCTGAAGTGGGGAACGGGCAGAGCCGCGTGGGCGTGCGGAATCCGCGGCGGGGCTTTGTTCGGGGCGCGGAAGGTGTGGGTTCCGGCTGAGGGCCGGGAGGCAGAGGGAGCGGGAAGAGAGCTGAAGCCGAGGCACGGCGCTGAGGTCCTGGAGGCCGAAGGCGGGCTCCGGCTGAGGCTCGGCGCTGAGGGCCGGGAGGCAGAGCGAGGAGCTCCGGCTGAGGGAGCGGCTCTCTACCGAGGGGCCTTTTCTGGCCGCTGTGTGCGGGAGCGCGTCTCCCATCCCTTTGGCAGCAGCTGGGCTGCGGTGCTCGGCGCCAGCCCAGTGACCTTGCCCTGGCGGCCCGAAGCTGGGGCCGGGGCGGGTGGCAGGGCCGCGTTCCCCTCCCTGCCGTGCGCGGTGCCCTGGGCTCCAGCGCCGCGTTTCGGAATCGTCGAAGAGTGCTTTAACTTTGCCTTATTCCAGTCGCTCTGATCTATGTCCTGGTTTTAAAAGGCACATGAGAACGCTTTGCCCTCGGTGTAGTCTCGAAGATGGTTGATGGCAAGTTTGGAACCACGTTTAACTTGGGTTCCTGGCTAGGGTGTGGAACGCAGGCCCTCGTAACTTATGGTCAGCGGCAAGCAAAGGTGATTTTGTCACGGTTAGTTCGCTGGCGGTGTGGCAGTGATTTCATCGTGCCGGAGAACAAACTACAGCAACACACCCAGCTACGCTGCCCGGCACAGCCTGTGTGTGCTGCAGTGCTGCAGCCTGCTGCTTGCTGGCGTTTGTAGAGCGCTCTGAGGTGGTCCCTTTTGACGTCCAGCCTGTGCCATCAAAAGCAAAAAGTACTTGGTTTAAGGATACTCGCTTCTGGAGTTTATTCTATTAATTCCCTAAAGAAAAAGTTATTTGATGGTAATGCAAGCGCTTTTGCTTTCTTGAGGCGTCTAAGTTTCTCTTAATTAAATCTGAGCCAGATTCAAAAGCCCTGCAGCAGCCACCGACGGTTAGAAAAGTGAGCAAAAGAGAACTTCCTAAACCTGAAAATCTCTGTGAACACATTCTGTGTGTTTTGAGAACTTCATAACACAGGGGTACTGCTGTTAGAAATAAATTATGCTAAAAATAGGGTAAATTAAAGCTTCCCCTTATGTAATTGTCCCCTGAGATGCACCTGGAGTGGTCCTATTCATGTATACAGTGGTACAGAGAACAGCTCATTTCCTGACTCGGATGAACTGCCTGCTTTTAATTTTGGTGAACTTTAATAATGGCACTTTGGATGCTTATGGAAGTTTTGCTTTTCCAAAATAAAACAAGGAACTGGGTGTCAAAGAGGAAGCAAAGCGGAACAGGATGCTCCATTCCACTGCTGGTGCTGGCTGCACTTCATTGCCTTGTTGTAGCCTCCATATATCTCCTTGCGTGAGCAATTTCACAGCTTCTGTATGGAGCTGGAAGTGCTACATGTAGCCATCTTGGAGCCGCAGTACACTTTCTCCTGCTGCAGAAGGCCACAGAGCTTTCAGATTAAGAGCATAAAGCTTGCTCTGTGTTTATAAAATGAGTGAACTGTTTAAGGGGGCAGCACTCTGTAGTGGTCCAGCCGCAGAAGAACCCCAGTAACTTTATGGTGCTCCAAACTTAAACAGCTGCTTTCTGCCAGGCACCTCAGTGGAGGTCTCTTTTGCATAATGCAGCTCTCCTCTGTTTTATTTGCTTTATTGGAGCTGGCTGGAAACTGGTAGGATCTCAGGGTTCAGCTTTAATGAAGAATTAGGAAAATGTTTTTATATGTATAGCCAGTGTGCTGAGTTAATGGGTGTGTCTGGGCACCCCTTCCCTGTGTCAGCTGAAAGATTTCATGAGGAAAAGGCTTCAAATTCAAGTGTGTTAAGAGTGTAGGGGGGAAAAAAAAGGCTGCAAGAACTCTCTAAAATTGTTCAAGCCAGACAGAAGAGAACTAAACAATCAGTGGAGGCTTTTAAACTTAAAGGATGTAGAGTTCTTAATTTAGCTCTTGTAGATGATGTGATAATAGTCTTCTAGTCTGCTAGAGGGGAAGGAGAGAAGAGACAGATTTAGATTGCCAGAAAGCAAAGGGGGAATTTGTTACTGTTTAAAATAATAAAACAACATCTCCCTCATCCCAAAGGAAGAAAGAAGGTCTAACGTGCCTGGCTACCAGACACAGTAATATCTCTGATGTAAACTGTTGTAATAGCAATATCAACTGAAATTACTAATTGGACTAAAATGAGTATAAAGTGTGGCTTGAACTTCCTCGCACTCCGTCGAAGCAGCTCACGCTGGCTTACCAAGGTGAGCTTGCTGTTCTCCTCTACTAGGTTCACAGGCTAAATCCTACTCTGATCTCAGGAGGGGATGTGTTGTATTAATGCACTGACATTTGAATTCTGCTCAGGTAACAGTGGAGTTCTGCAATTTCTGTCCTCTTGCTGTAAAAGTAAAGGTCAGTTTAGGTGCCAGGTCAAGTATTCAGACTCAGAGAGGTGTAATTCAGCTGCTACTACTGCTCAGCTGCTAAGTTGTGGGTAGGTGGTCAGACAGACTCATCTGCGAAGATCATTTTCAGTGCCCAGGTATTCATTACCTTCCCCTGCTTTTCTTTTCACTCTCCAATTAACAGTACTGGTTCTTCTCCTAGCTCCTGGGTCGGTTCCTTTTCAGGCAGGACCTGAACTCAGTTGAACAAAAACATAGGTATTAGTTGTGGACTTGGTGCTTAAGGACAGGGATGAGTTCTGGCAGGTGTTGGAGAAGTCTGTTTCTGTTGTAACCTCCAGGTCCTGTGAGGATCTGTTTGCTGTACCTTTGGCTGTAATGCATTTGCATCCTGACCACTACAGATCTGGCTTTTTGGCATTCCTCCTTTCCGTTCTCATGCCTGTAGCAGTTGATACAATAAGGGATGGTTGGAACTGGCAAATATTTTAGCAGTTATGAAATGTCTGCTTTTATTTAAAATCCATGGGCTTGAATTTGTCAGAGGTGCAAAGCTGGTTTGTAGACTTCAGCAGGAAGTCTGCCTCTGTACCAATTGTTTTTAAAATCCTAACCAGAGTTGTGTCTTCTCTTAATCTCCTGTCACTTTTGGAGCATCACAGACAGCACAGCTTTTTTGTTTCTGGTGACACAGTTATGACTGTTCCAAGTAATGGTGGATACCATAAAGACCAGGTTCAGGGACTAGGAGGCTGGCAGTGTTTGTGCTGAACTTGAGAGCATTTTGTTGCAACAGCTCTTGCTAAGTAGATACCTCACAGGCATAGCAGAATTAGCTCAAGTGAGATCTGGAGCCCCCAACACAGGAGGGACATGGAACTGTTGGAGCCCATCCAGAGGAGTGCACAAGGATGCTCAGAGGGCTGCAGCAGCTCTGCTATGAGGACAGGATATGAGAATTGGGGCTCTGCAGCCTGGAGAAGAGAAGGCTTGCAGGAGACCTTGGAGTGGCCTTGCACGATCTGAATGGGGCCACAGGAGGGCTGGGGAGGGACTATTGACAAGGTCTGGTAATTAGAGGAGGAGGAGGAATGTGTTTGAACTGGCAGAGGGGGGATTGAAACTGGATGTTAGGAGGATGTTAGGGTGGTGAGACACTGGCACAGGTTGCCCAGGGAGGTTGTGGCTGCTCTGTCCCTGGAGGTGTTCAAGGCCAGGGTGGATGAGGTCTCAAGTGACCTGATCTAGTGGGAGGTGTCCCTGCCTATGGCACGGGGGGGCTGGAACTGGCTGAGCTTTGAGGTCCCTTCCAACCTAAACCATTAGATGATTCTGAGTTCACATCAGAATAATTATTCAAAGGGAGAATGGGGAAGGGACATCAACTATATTGCATGCTGAAAATTCCAGATGGGCTTTTGTCTCTTGTTGTCTCTTTCTGTAATGGCAGGGTGCTGAAGCCCCCAGGAGGAGGTTCTAGTAATCTCTTTGGGAATACAGAAGAAGTTTCTGCTTCAAGCAGGCCCCACCGGATGGCATCCAGCATCTTTGGAGCATCAGAAGAACCTCAAAACATTCCAAAAAGAACAAACCCTCCAGGTAAGAGCAGCCACCTACTTGAGCATGACTGAGCTCCAAACTGCAGCACAGAGCTGGGTTTGTGTTGCAAACCTGAGACTCTGGGATCTGTTTGTCCTTTTATGTTGTATTTTGGTGAAGTGAGCGGGCTTGAATAGTAACTCTCTTCAGAGTGCATAAATATTTCAGTGATCTGTGTATTCAGACTTTTAAAAAGGCACATCATCCAAGTCTACGTCTTTCCAGGCTGAGGCCTAGGAAATGATGAAAGGGAAGCAGGTTCTGTGTTAGAACTGTGTCATCAGTTAGCTGTGGCGAGTACAGCTGCAGAGCTGATTCCCTGGTGAATTCTTGTAACAAAGGATTTCAGCCAGTGCTGTCAGGCAAGCAGAAGTAAGTCTGTAGGTAGCAGGGTTCCAGAAGTCTTAGATATTTTTTTTTTTTTTTTAGTATAGTGTGTTAAAACTGAAGTAATCTAGATTTAAAAAAAAAATGAAAGTAACAACTGCCTTGCAGGGGGAAAAGAAAGTGGCATTTTTGAGGATTCTGGTTCTGCTCAGCCTCGTCCACGCCTGAATCCACCTGGTGGGAAGACAAGTGATATCTTTGGGTCTCCTGTGTCCACCAGTGTTGTGCGAGCACACCCAAACAAGCCCAAGGTAATTACACCTCTCTGGCTGCCAAACTCAAGTGGTCAGCACCTCCAGGAGTCATCAGGCAGCTTTGTCACAGGGCAGTGTCTGCGTTCTCCTAAGTGTGACAGACCTGAATTGTGCTTAGGCTGGCTTCAAGGTACGCAGCTATTCCCAGGGTCTGTTTTTGACAGCTTATTATCTTTGGTGTAGCAGATCTTGGCACGCTCTGTAGTCTGCATTAAAAAAATATCAATTGGTTTGTGGATGTGTGCTTAAAAAAAAAAAAATTCAAGGTCGGGGGGGATGGGGAAAGGTGTTTCCAGAGCCTTTGGTTGCAAGTGAGGTGCAGTTCTTGACACCCAGCCCAGAGGATTTGAGCTAGACTGGGAGAGGATACTGCTCTTTATTCTGCACTTTGGCAGAGGTTACCTAGATGCCAGCTCTGGATAGCTAGTTGAACACCAGTGAGCTGCCATCAGATCTTCATGGCCTGGCTGTGCCCTTCACCTCGTAAATACATGTATCAATGGTCAGCATGGGAGCACTGCAGCAGCAGATGGAGCTTAAGTGATGACCCTGAAGCTAACTCAAGATCAGCTTTGAGTGCTGGGTGCTCCCTGTACTTGACTTTGTCACAAAACTTTGTCTCCTGTATCAGTGCTTCTTTATTCTGTCTTAAATCAGGGGTGTGGAATAGCTGGAGAGACTTGCAGCTAAGGGCCAGATCTGATTCTGCAAAAAAGGGGGACACATTGCCAGCTGCTTTCATTTCTGTATTTAAATGGCCTATATTTGGGCTGGCAATCTGCTGCCTTTAGTATAAGTAGATACTATTAAGTGAGTAGCTACTACGTTGTCAGTGCTTTTAACTTGTCGGATAGCATGGAAACTTAACATCCCATGAGACACAGCTCATTGTCCTTCTGCTGAAAAGGTCCAAGCAGTCTCATTTGTCCTGGAACCTTAGGAAGAAAAATTAGTCACATTTTGATTTTTTCCCCCTGTTTTCTCTCCCACCCCCCCTTAAATCTGAAGGTGCTGGTAGAGCCCTTTTGCCTATCTTTTTACACAGACTCTGGAGTGTATTGGGGGGAATCTGGGTCATGGGAAAGGAAGAGGCAAAAATAAAGAGTGGGAGCATTGGAACTGTGGGAAATAGAGGAATGGGATGGAAAGGAGATGGTGGATCTGCAAAAATGACTGCGAGCTGGATTTCATGAGTGGGGAAACATGCATGCTCTTCTGTTTCCAGTGGTTAACTGGGATTGCTAGGAAATGCTCTAAGAAAGTTTTGTTAATTACCTGACTGGTTACTGTGGATACTGGCAGAAGACAGTAACTGCTGAGTGTGGATAGGGTGCTCAAGGGGTGCTTGTGTTCTGCTGGTGAATACCAGCTTATGGGTGGTACTGGGTACATGACAGGAATGGCAATTCCAGATCTTGGGACCAAATTGCTTATCACAAATAAAGTTCAAAGCATGTGAAGGGCTAATGTAGTGTTTTCATCTGTGCTTCAGTGCATCTTGACCTACTGTGGGAGTTACTTCTACCAGTGATTGGGAGGTTTTCTGGCCGTGGAGAGGATGAAGGTCTGCACAGTGCTTGCAGCTGTTGGCTTTTGCCCTGATAAAACTATAACCTTGGATAGAAACCAAACATAATATTGAGAAGGATTTTGTGACAGAGTTGCCATTTGAGAACAGTGCTACACTAAGATGGTTTGTGGTTTCTTTGCAGGATCACATTGTCTTGAAAGAAGATGACACGCCAAAGAAGCTCGAAGGTCAGCAAGAGAAATTCCTTTCTCTGTTCCCTTTGAGAAGATAAGCTTTGAGGAATAGTTTCTTACACTTCTTAAAAGCCAACAGTAAGGCTGGTGTTTAGGATAATATAACTGAGAAGTTTTCCCTTCTGTTGGTCAGAAATTGAATCACTTGTCTCAGGGAAATGGTTCTCTGCCTCTTCTTGAGGAGAATACCACAGGTGTAAGTCTTGGTGTGTGTGTGTCTATGCTTTGCTACCACATGTGTGTATGTAGACATACATGGAATGTGAGCATCCCATCAGATGGCTTCCTCCTCCTTTGCCATCCCTTTCAGGTCTGAAATCTTGCCTTGCTGTAGGGTTACCAAACACCCAGCTGGCTGACAGGCTGTTACTGCCCAGCTAGTTGCTGCTCAGGAACAATGAGAATGCTGCTTTTAAGCTCAGTATCAAAGGACTCGTCAGCGTGCTCTGTCTCTTCACTGCTGGAAACTGTCAAACCCCTTGAAGCTATATTGCGCAGCCTACATATTCCTGTTAGAGAGATTGCTGCAGGAAAAGAGGAACTGTTGTGAGCAAGTGGAATTCTTCCTCAGCATGTTACCTTCAGGGAAAATGAGCAGATACAAAGAAACCTTAGTGTACTGTGGATGGAGACAAGGGAAGTATCGTAGACCCCAGAAGATGAGGCACTTCGTGCGCTACAGAATAGCAATGCGCTACAGAATAGCGCTTGTCTGCTCCTCAATTTTGTTTTATTCAGCTACAGAAAATATCAAGCCACAGCTGGAAGATGGAGGTGAGAA
The DNA here is from genome assembly GCA_013396835.1 of Psilopogon haemacephalus. Classification (NCBI taxonomy): domain Eukaryota; kingdom Metazoa; phylum Chordata; class Aves; order Piciformes; family Megalaimidae; genus Psilopogon; species Psilopogon haemacephalus. The sequence continues at coordinate 257,122 of VWZI01014929.1, forward strand.
GAAAGATGTGGGCAAAGAGGAGCAGCGCAAGGAGCCAGAACCCAAGATAGACAATCACGAGCCCCGCCTAGGGCCCAGGCCACGCTCACACAACAAAGTTCTCAACCCACCAGGGGGCAAATCCAGTATTGCCTTCTACTAGGGGCATCTCTTCACTAATGGAGTCCATACAGAAACTGTGGTCTGTGGGGGTGAGATCAGTTGGTAGACTATTGTTTGTGGGTAGATCTGTAGGCAGAGGGATGAGGGTTATGTTAAAGGGTGTAGGAAGGATAACCTGGTGATCTGGGGAGGGAGGGCTGGGGAGGGAGAGGGTGCCCTGTGGAAGATGTGAGTATTGGCCTGCCTGGGTGGGTGTCAGAGGGGGACATTAGTGTTACTTTGTGAAAGATCAGTGTGATTTTGTGGTGAGTTCATCAGACTGAGCTTCTTTGTTAGCAAATGGCACAGGACACTTATGGAGTCAGGCTCATCCTTACAGTCAGCACACAAACCTTGTAAATGGGTAGAGTCCTGGGGGAGACACATGAAAGATTGTGAAGCACACACAGCAAGTGGCTGTGTGTTCCTCTAGGCAACAGGGTGCAGCCTCACTGCATGAGCCAACCTGCAATCACTCCAGTGTGAATTCAGTTCCACTGGAACAAGTAGTGCTACTGTGCTTCGGAGTGTCCACTCTGCTGCCTTCTCCTTCATGCTTTGCAGTGTGTGCTTGCTGATTAGCAAGGACAAGACATTCTTTTATACTCATAAACCACCATATGTTAGTGGCTATTGTGATCTCTCCTCCTCAGAGCACCCAGGCCTTGCTGCTGCCTTCAGTCAGCTGCTGATGGCTACAGCTAGCTCTTGGCAAGTGATAGTCTCAGTCCAACATACTGTTTCACATCGTCGCTTCTAGAAGACTTCTTTAAAGTCTTCTAGGCTGTTTCCTGGGAAAGATGAGGAGGCAAACAGTAGATTTATGGTTGCTTTTGAACAGAAGCAGCTTGAAATGTTCAATTACCATGGAGAATGTAGGGGGGTGTCCAGCCAGCTAGCTCAGACCCACCCTGTGTAGCAGTGTCTTGGCTTCTGCAAAGGTTCTCACTTTGTACCCTGCTGAAACCAGCACTGTTCTGCTGTCTTCACCGCAGTGCATTTTTCTGTTTGTTTGTCTGTGCTGACTCTGTTAGTGAATTGTTTTGTCTTCTGGGCAGCTTTACATTTGCCTTTGCCTGCCTCAGATTTTGTTGGTAAGGTTGAGAGAACTGTGTGGATTCTCCCCAAACCATAGCTGTAGTTGTCTTCAGACTACCCTATGTGGAGAAAGAAAGGCTTTAGCAATACAAACTTTCTGGTTGTGCTGGCTCTCTTCAATCATGTTTGGAAGGTGTGCATCTCTTGCACAAACGTGTTAGGGAGAGTAGCTCTCATCATTTGTTTTCTGAATGGACTTTCTGATCATATCCAGAGCTTTGATACACAAATGTTCACATTAGGTGCTTACTCTTCAATCTGTTTAATAGTGACTTTTAAAATTTGCCATGTAGACACAGAATTTGTTCAGGTGCACACCAAAGAACAAGTGGCCTTATCTGCGTAAATCCACTGCTGTTCTAGCCCAGGCTTCCCCAGAGCTGCTGATGTTCAGAGAGGGCTGCCTGGGCCGGGTGCTAAAACATGATTGTGGAGCTTACTGGACCACTCAGCTCAGCTGATGTCAGAAGTGGTAGGTGGCTACATGAAGACTTAGTTGCCTTTTCAAATGGTGAAAGTGAAATACGTGGCCAAGGGTAGAAATAGCCATGGCATGTAGGGATCTCAGTGCCCTTGTATCTTTCAGACAAGGTTTGGAGCTCCCTGCTATTTGGCCCTCCAGGAGAACAAGGCAGTGATTCCAGCTGCAGCCCTGGAATGGATTTGTATTGCTTCCAAACATGTATCCTGTAGCAGCTGTTCTTGAGCCTGTGCTGTCTGGCCTCTGGCTGAGTCTCGGACATCTCTCAGTTTCAGTTCCTTGTCCCAGTACTTGACAGGGCTTTAAGAAAAGTCACCCAGAGGCTGGTTTTTTGCGTTGCAGGGTCTAGTGTGACAGATGCTGTCTGTACTGCTGAGCTTAGATTCGGCAGCTTTTGTACCTGATGTGCATTGGTTAACAGTGCCTGCCTTAAACAGCAACTTCCAACTAGGCCTTAAATTAGTTAAACTATGTCCGTTTTTTTGCTTGCTTTTAGAATCTAAACTATGTTTTCAACTCACCAAATTTGATAAGGGTATTTCTCCACAACAGAAGAGGATTGGAAATCAAATGATGAATCATGCAATTGTCAATAAACCTCTGTATTTTGTTACTTCACTGTGTGCTGTAGATGTCTGCTTTTATAACTGAGCGAGTAGTTTAGACTGATGCAGGTACAGCAGAAATGCTTTGTTTGATGGAAGTAGAAAAAGGGCACAAATCTATTTAGGCCCTTGATACAGTGGAGAAGTGACATCCCACTCAAGGCTGCTCATGAGACAAACACTTCTTGTCCCTGCAGAGGGTGAAGGGTTCAGCAGTACCTCTTTGTGGGCACCGTTCCATGTTCTGTTTGGGGCAGGGATGTTCTTATGCTTTTCAGAAATACTGTAAACAGGTTCAAATACTAAATTATTTACAGTGTTTCAGGCTGTATAACAGCATAGTAATGCCCTTTCAGCTGGAGGGTTCATACCCCAGTTCTACAGTTCCACCAGTGTGTGAAAACTCTCCTTATGTGCTGCCTTGCCTTGGCTGGCAGCATGGAGGCAACCACAGCTACAGAAACTGCAGCTGGGTGAGTCGGGTGTGGTGGCCTCTCAGCCAGGGTGGTGATGTGCATCTGCTGCCTTCATCCTTCACAGGCTGCAACGCCCTGCAGAGTGTCTTAGCCAGCACTGTGCTGTCCAGGAGGCAGAGGGAGCACAGCCACAAAAGAACAAAGCAACTGCAAGAGGGAGGCTGTGAACTTAGAGCAGCAGAGTGAGTAACCCCCAAGCAGCCTGTGCTGACCAAGGGCAGCACAAATGCAGATGTCAGCAGAGTGAGGAGGGGCAGAGCCAGCAGCAGAGAGGCCTCTGGGCCCAGTGCAGTCCTGGCAGAGGAAACTGGCAGAAGGTCTCTGACAAGGGCTCCTTGCTTCCCACAGACCTTAGTGAGCTGGGCGGCTGCCCAGAGTGGGCTGGCAAGAGTGGCAGTGTCGTGTCATTGCCTAGCTGGCCCTGCAGCAGACAGACTAGCTCCTGCTTGTCTGCTCCTCAACCCCAACTGGAATCAGTGCCCAGGGTGCATGTGGAATGGCAGGCTGTAAGGAACGGGGAGCAAAACCAACATCATGCCCTGTCAGTGATGGAGATGAAGAGTCTGACAGAAAAGGGACTGACTGCATGCAGGTTGTCCTTTCCCATCCGGCTGTAGAGCTTATCCTGATCCATTCTGTTCATACAGCCATTTGCCATGGACTGGTGCTACCACAACACAGTTAGGGGTCACAAGGAAAAGCCACTTAACCTTATTTCTTGTCATTTAATTCAGACCAAAGTGCATCTTGCAGTTTGCAAGGAGCTGAAGGCCTGCTTGTTCAGCACCAACAGTGCTGAAGTGTGGTTGAAGAGAGCTTTTAAAGAGCGAGGAGAACATAAACAGCAAACACTTCTGGATTTGGGCACTCACAGCATGCCAGCTGCTGCAGAGAGAGCAAGGGAGCTGCCGTACACTGCCCCAGCAATACAAGCAGCTGCCTGCTGACTGCAGCCAGAATATTTATCCTGGATAAACCTGATAAAAATAAAATGAAAAGAGGTGGGGGGGGGGAAAATTACATAATTAGGATTCTTGATCAGGCTGTTTTGACAGCAAGTATGGCTGAGCACAAACAGATGGACAGGAAACGCTCTAATGAGAGGACTTGTAAACAAATTTGATTCCACAAGCCTTTGCTGTTTTCTTTTTAATTAGTGCACACCATAGAGAAGGTGGAAGCTTAATGGCCGCTTTCAAGATGCTTATCCAAGTGCAAGTTTGGCACAACACTATTGTATCAGCACAGCTCCCAGACAGCAATTTGTCCAAACCGTGGCTACACTCTTTGAAATGGCAGAAAGCAGCATCAGCCCAAGGGTGAGAGCGCTGAGGGGCAGCAAAAATGCTTCAAGCTAATCCAGCATCAAAAATCAGCGTTTAAATTGCACACCTGCGTTTTAGAAGTAGTAGGAATTCAGCCTTGGGCATCTTCAAGGAGGCCTGGTTAAAGCAGAGGTCATGCAAGCCAAGTTTTGGTTTCATTGTCAAGAAGTCAGCCCTTGATGTTTGTTAGGGACACACACAAGTGGCACTAAAACCAGCTCCAGTTCTTCTCAGAAGGTACAGTTGTGCAGTCCTAACAGCTTAGGAAGATGAGTTTCTTTAGGCATCTTGTAGCTACTTAAACCTGGTCTGGATACTGCTTAGCAGTAGTACTCATGAGTCTTCGAGGCCTATGCCATCAGCAAAGCATGGAACAAGACACTGCCATGCAGAGCTACTGCAACAGAATGCACCCAGCAGCAGTGTCCTCAGGGCCATCATTTTTCCAACTGGACAGCAGCACAGCATTTTTGGCCAGAAGATGTGTGAAACATGACACTTGGTACATGGACTTCTGCTCCACAGGGAGCTAAAAAAACCTAAATCCTGCGAGGAAGCAGAATTGCAGCAGTGAGGACAAGGGAGTTTATTCTTCCACTGTACTTGGCACTGGTCAGGCCACACCTTGAGTGCTGTGTCCAGTTCTGGGCCCCTCAATTCAAGAGAGATGTTGAAGCGCTGGAAGCTGTCCAGAGAAGGGCAGCAAGGCTGGGGAGGGGCCTGGAGCACAGCCCTGAGAGGAGAGGCTGAGGGAGCTGGGGGTGTGCAGCCTGCAGAAGAGGAGGCTCAAGGCAGAGCTCATTGCTCTCTGCAGCTACTTGAAGTGAGGTTGTAGCCAGGTGGGGTTGGGTTCTTCTCCCAGGTAACCAGCAATGGAATGAGGGGACACAGCCTCAAGTTGTGCCAGGACAGGTTCAGGCTGGATGTTAGGAGGAAGTTCTTGACAGAGAGAGTGAATGGCATTGGAATGGGCTGCCCAATGAGGTGGTGGAGTTGCAGTCCCTGGAGGTGTTGAAGCAAAGCCTGGATGGGGCACTTAGTGCCATGGTCTGATTGATTGGCTAGGGCTGGGTGCTAGGTTGGACTGGATGAGCTTGGAGGTCTCTTCCAACCTGCCTGATTCTATGATTCTGTGTGATCAGCAGACAGTGTGTTCAGTTAAAAGGAGAGGGCACGTGATAGAAAGCCCATGCCATCAGGGCCTTGGCATCTGCAATGTCCTTATTTCACTGATAAAAGGTCATGTGTACATTTGTCAGGACAATGTGGATGACATTCCTTCCTTCCTGATTCCACATCCCTAATGAAAAGCTCCCAAAACGATGTGCTTTTTTCCATGGCAGGCCTCTGCTAATACAGACGTTCATCCTTGGCATATGACATCCAAACAGCAAAAAAACCCAGCAAGATGAGAGATCTCTGGCAGAGCCCAGGCCAGAAGCAAGAGTCCCAATTTAGGCAGGCAGGCTGCTGCTTTGTTTTAAGCAAACGAAGGCATAAAAGTCTGCAAGTTCTGCAGTGTGGTGCAAAGGCTCCCTCACTCAACCTCAGGGCTCCAATACTAACACCCACCCCAGCCTCTTTGTTGCACCATCACAAAGGTGGAATGGCTGCAGACGAGTTTTTAGATAAAGTATTCCACCTCTCCCAAATCCTTCTGATCCTCCTTTGGCAGTGTTCCAAGCTTTGCCTATTGGATGAATCATTTCCCTTGAAGTTATTTTTGCTTGCCTTCAGAAGCCTTGCTCATCTCTGGAGAGAAAAGAAGGTCGGAGAACCCTCCTGTCTTTAACGAGGTATTAGAGACACATTTCTCTGGGTCATGAGTGGATGGAACAGGCATGTTACCCCGATTTTCCAGTCAGCCAAAAAAGTCAAGGGCCTGCAAGGAAGGCTGTGACAGGCATGTCACCAGTGGGACTGCAGCCGTGCAATACCTGGTGCCTGCCACAAAGGGGAAGACTCTGCTGTAGCACAGCATGATGTGAGAGCCAGGAGCCAGCAACCAAGGAGCAGTCGCTGGACATCCTGCAACTGCTGCTGCAAAGACAGGATGTACCCTTACCAGGAAACTGCCTTCAGCTTCACAATGGAATGGAATGGAATGGAATGGGATAGGATAGGATAGGATAGGATAGGATAGGATAGGATAGGATAGGATAGGATAGGATAGGATAGGATAGGATAGGATAGGNGAGACCTCCAAGCTCATCCAGTCCAAGCTATCACCCAGCCCTATCCAATGGCACTAAGTCCTCCATTCAGTCTTTTCTTGAACACCTCCAGGGGCAGTGACTCCACCACCACTAAAGTCACTTTCTGCAAGCTGGTAAAGGTCAAAATATTAAGAAGCAGTAGCAGGTAAAAGGGCACAGAAAGGCAGCTCCTGTGCCTCTAAGCAAAAGTTGGCATGTGCTGGCTTCAAAGCATCCCTTCTTTAATGCTAATCAGTAACAAACAAACAAACTTTCTTAACTTTTATAAAGGTTATGGCTACAAGAAACTATTCTAAGCAGGCTCTAAGAGCCCACTGCAAAACCTTAAGTGAAATGCCAGGGAAAGATACATCTTGAACAAGAGTCACATCAGTAAGACCCAGAAACCAGTAAGATAATAGTTCGAAATGAGAAAAGAGTAGATTTAGACTGGATTTTAGGAAAAAAGTTATTTACAATGAGGGCAGCCAAGCACTAGAACAGCTTCCCCAGAAAGGTGGCTGAGGATCCATCCCTGGAGATATTCAAGGTGAAGCTCGACAAGGCTCTGGGTGACCTAGTTGAAGATGTCTCTGCTCACCCTCCAAACTGGGTGATTCTATGATTACTGTCATGAGAAGGAAGCTGCCTAATAGATTTTAATTCCATTGAAAAAAAAATTCGACCTATTGCCTGTAACGCTTGTTCCTAGACAGAAGAATGCAAGGAGGAATGAAAGAAAGGTGATGGCAGAAGTTCAGGACTGAGCAGATGAGCTATTTTCTGCCACAGACCCTGTGATAAAGAAAGCCGTTCCAGAGACAGGCCACCTCCGCTGAGCCACCTACAGACAAGAAGCAAGTGGCTGAGCAAAGCGATGCCGTTCCGAGTGCTGACTCAGCTCGCTGGAAGGCTGCAAGGGCAGCGCTTGGCTGGCGGCTGGCGGCTGGCGGCTGCGCTGCGCCGTACGCGCAGAGCTGCGCTGCGAGCTCTCACCGAGCGCTGCTGTCGCCCCCTTCTGGCCGGCACCAGCTGCTGCTAACCGCCTGCCTCCCTGCACTGCCAAAGTTGAGACGGCAAAGCTGCCGCGCACCACAGACCGCTGCTTCGGCTCCTTCCTGCAAGCCCAGCTGCTTCATGCCCGCTTTATCTAGGACATCGACTGCGAGGGCTGAACCAAAACCAAGCGTACAAGCAAAGTAACAAAATATGACGTAGCCTTTCCTTCACTCCGCATAAATGACAGGTCTCTCACAGGCCTGCAGAAATTGTGGAGGGCCGAGGAACAAATACTGAGCTATTTTCTTTCTTTTTATTCCTGTATGCAATGTCAAAATGCACCAAATTTAGCCTGGAGTTCTCTGTCTCAATTTTGTGCTTTAACTGCATGTGTGTGCGGGCGGAAGTTACATGCAAGCTACTGAAGTATAAAGGACAGGACAGGGACCCACAGTGAATCTACCTACAGATGGCACAAAGGAGTGAAACAATGTCTCAAAGCGTGCTGGAATGCCAAATAAATGAGGCAAGTCTTTTCTAGTCTGCTGCGTCTCAAAACATGCAGGAATGCCAAATAAATGAGGCAAGTCTCTTCTAGTCTGCTGCCTCCATCATTGGTAGCCTTCAGGTGGGCAGTGTGGGCCCCACATCGGCAGTGCATCTCCACCCTGCTGCTGCTGAACTCCACCAGTGGAATGAAGGCTGGTTTGGCTGGAGAGCTGACAGTCATGGAGCAAGGCCTGGCTTTGGATTTCCAGTTTTCCACACGGCAGTGAGATCTCAACCCCCTCATGGCTTGTCCCAGCTGTGTACGTGTTCTTCACAGCAAACATGCCAGTAGTAATCCCTGACCAGCCAGAACATAAGGCTCTGGCACATGACTCCTATACTGACGCTGTAAGTAAAGGTTGGAGACTCTACCAGCAGCCAAAGCCTCCTTTTTGCTGTTTCTGCTTTTTGTTGCCTGCTCCAATGCCATATGCTGCCCAAAGGCCTGGCATCCACCCCTGGAGCTGCTCCTGCAGGAGCAGGAGGAATATCCCAGAAATTGAAAACTGAAGTGTGTCAGAAACCTGATCACATTTATGGAGAAAGAACCAAACCAATTCAGGCAATAGAAAGAAGAGAGCTCTTATTTTATTGCTGCTTCAAGGAAGAGAATTAATATTTGATAGGAAAGAGGTGTGTCTTGACCAGTGCTGAGTACAGGGGCAGAATAACCTCCCTTGTCCTGCTGACCACACTGTTCCTGATCCAGGCCACAATGCCATTAGCTTTCCTAGGCACAGTGCTGGCTCATGTTCATGTCTTGTATCGTCCCAAATTCCACTGATCCTAACTTGAACTTGTCAGTGTTGAGTCATTCTGATTTTTATTTGAATGACCACCTGGTTCCCACGTGCATGCATCATCCTAACATTTGCCTTGATTGTAAATTTGTTCCAAAACTGCAGAGCTTTTGTCACCTCACGAAGCTCTCAGAAGTCCTGGGCTTAGTCCTTTCTTAAGCTGGAAGTTTACTGAAGCAGTGTTAGATCCTTCTCCCACCCTTGTTCTCCTGGCCTTTTTTTTTTTTTCTCCTGATTTCATAGCTCCAATCAGCTATCCTAAAGAGTCTCTTCTGGTACATGTTTGCTCTTTTTATTTGGATTTTTTATTGCCAAGATCTCAGTTTGAGAGACTCCTCAAATACTGTGGACAGTCCTTTGAGTTTAATGCTTAACTTAATGAAGCCTGTGTCACTATTTGTGTTGTTTCCAAGTGATTGCCTTAAGTGAGAGAAAACAGTGAAGTGTGGTCTGTGACGAGCTGTGCTAAACCCTTTTGAAATTGAGTCGTTGTGATCTCTTCAGCCAGAAATTCAGGTAGACTACAGCTGTACAATGTGTTCAGGCAGGCAAATGATTCTGTCAGGGGTTAGACTTCATTTTTGGGATGAATTTTGCGTTTCTTCCAAGAGCAAACAGGAGCATGAGCAGGCAATCAGTTAATGTACTTTGCCACATCCCTCTCATGACTCCGTATTTTCTTCTTGACAAGGCAATGCCTTCCTCCAGGCTCGTGGGGACCTCTGCTGTTGCCAAGCTCGGAAGCAGGCTCGGGGACCTGCTGCTGATGCTGTCAGAGGCTCTGTCACCAGATGTGTGCTGCTCACCACCGAGGCTGAGTGGCTGGCAGAGGGCAAAATCCCCAGGGCAGAGGCCGAGCAGGAAGACCCACACTTGTCCAACCTTCATGTTGAACAACATCCAGTTTAGATAATGCTTCTTAGGCTTTTGTTAGTTGACGGAGAAATTGAGAGTGTGAAATAGAAACAGACTCGTTCGTGACTTCCAGAACATTTACTTTGAATGCCTCTCCAGTTTGCAGCTTGTTAACATATCCAGGCCTGGGACAACTTTTTCTCCCTGAATCCTTTAGTTTGGGGTCCACATCAGGAAGTGTTTGCCCGGGTTTGAATCTGGGTTAGGATGAACTGAAGAGAGCAAAGCACGGAGCTGGATCTGCCCATCCTTTTCTGCGGGTCTGAGAAGATGGTTCCCGTGTGTCGCGGAGATGTCTCTCCGGCACGCAGTGCGGCTTGCGGCTCGCCTCCGGCCGCTGCATTTCCTCGGTGCTGCCGGTAGCCCTGCCGCACGGTGCTCCGCAAGGCCGGGCACACCGTGAAGAGCCCCCGCGCTGGATGTCGGCCTGTGGGCAGCGAGCACCTCAGCGCCACCGCGGCTCTGGCCACAGCTTCTAGCGGCGGCAGCCGCCCGCGGGCGGGAGCGAGCTGCGGTGTGCGTATGCGTGAGGAGGGCTCCGGCGGGCAGGTGCTGGCTCTGCGTCTCCCAGCGGGAACGTCGTTGCCGGCGCTGAGGGCTGCTCCCGGCATCCCCGCTCCCGCCCCTCGATCGCGCTCCGGTGGGCGTCCTGGCTCCCGGGGCGGTGCCGCCGCGCTCCGCCCCAGCCGGTCCCCGCCACCAGTGACGCGGCGGGCGGGGCGGGGCGGCGCAGAGCCCGGCGGAGGCGACAGCGACAAGGGGCTCGGCAGCGGCTGCGGAGGAGCGGTGCGGGGCTGTCGGGCCGGCAGGATGCTGGAGATCCAGCTGGACGATGGCGGCGTGGGGGGGTACCCGGGCGACGATTACTGCTCCGGGTCGGTGATGTCGGAGCGGGTCTCGGGCCTCGCCAACAGCATCTACCGCGAGTTCGAGCGGCTGATCCACTGCTATGACGAGGAGGTGGTGAAGGAGCTGATGCCGCTGGTGGTGACGGTGCTGGAGAACCTGGACTCGGTGCTGACCGACAACCAGGAGCACGAGGTGGAGCTGGAGCTGCTGCGGGAGGACAACGAGCAGCTCCTCACGCAGTACGAGCGGGAGAAGGCTCTGCGCAAGCAGGCCGAGGAGGTGAGCGCCGCCGCCGCCGCTGCGCGACCATCTTG
>VWZI01014929.1:267899-324878 GCA_013396835.1 Psilopogon haemacephalus
GGAAATCACTCTGTCTGTGAAGAACTTCCTCCTAATATCCAACCTCCCTGGACAAAGTCTGATAGCAGAATTGCTACTTAAAAACACTAAAGCAAGTTCTGGCTGTATTGCATCTTTTCTGTTTGTGTCTATCCCTGTTATGCCATTTTACAATAATTTGACCAGAAAAAAAAAAAAAACAACAAAACAAAACCAAAATAGCAGCAGTTCTGTGGATTTGAAGCGTTCGCTTTGGACTGCCATCCCCACAGGAGAGGTTTGGCGTTTATGCTAGTTCGTGGTTTGAAACACACTTGTCAAAATGGATAAGGTGTGTGCAGCTGGACAGCTTTTTCAACGTAAGCATTAAAAGGCCTGTAGTTGTGGCAGTAATTACCTTCAGAGCGTAGCATCTGCTTTGCCAAACCCTTTTGCCAGCACTGCACATTGAGCCTTTACTGAAACAGTTAGCCCGAGTTAGCACCGGCGGTTTCCCAGAGCATGGATTTGCTCCGTGAGAGCCACGTTGGAGCTGCTCGGCTGGGAGGGGGCTGTGGAAGTGGATCAGGGGAAGAACGAGCTGCTGTGATGGGAAGGGAGGAAAATCCTTAGGATACAAATACTCAGATACAGACCAGAGAGGGAAAATAACTTGCCCTCTGCTCTCTTGTGTTCCTGCATCTGCACCTGTCACTGCTGAAATCAAGAGCATCTTTCCAGCTGTGAGTGAGGGTTGTCAACCATGAGGTTTGCTCTTCAGCCTCTTGAAGTGATAGTCTGTGAACTGGGGTGAAGCATTGGTGCTGGATGGAGTCCATCACCACCACGTCAGCCTTGTCTTGCTACACAAATTTTCAGTGTTTTTTTTGTGGGTTTTTTTTTGTTCTTTTTATCTTTTAGACTAAGAGCAGAAGATGCAAGTTTCAGTGGCCTTGCTAGGACTCAAGTTGGGATTTGCCAAGGAGGAATTAACACAGTAGCTTTTGAACTGGGGCACGATGTAGAGCACCATGCAGTGTTAACACTGTTCTGCTCCTGCTGCTTCATAATGATGTGCAAGGACCATGCCAACTCCATGAGATGGACACTTGAGGTCCATTAGCAACACTGAGAACCAGTCGACTAAAGCTTTGGTCCTGAGTTTTAGTTGTGTATTAGTGGACTAGTAATCTTTCACATAATCTTTTCAGATTCTTCTGAATGCTCGTAGGGATTGAGAAATGGCTATCGAGTATACTAGGCTTTGCTTACTCAGTGTTGCACAGAGCATTTTGCAGCTCCTGAGAAAAAAAAGAAGTGTATTTATGAGAGAAAGAAATGGGGCTCCACCTGGGAAATGGACTCAAGAACAGAAATGCACCCCAGTCCAAAGGTGACCACTCCAAGTGGGGTTGGAGTGCTCATCTTTGGACTGGGATGCATTTCTTTTCTCAACTCCCTAGATAGGGGATGTGCTTTCTGGAAGCAAATGTTGTAACTACAGTTAGCTTCCTGCAGGGAACTTCGGGAGCTGTAGCAGGAGGCTGTTTGCTGAGCTTTAAAAAGCGCTCATCATGGTGATGCTCTGTCATCCTCATACACAATCTAATATAAATGGGGGAAAAAAATTCTTCAAGGGGAAAGTGCAATAGGGAAGGTGATTTTTATGAGACAAGTGGTGATTCTGCCTCTATGTGCCCTCTGTGGCAAGATCATAATATGGAATACACATCCCTTATTTCCTGAGTGTGACAAAAAGTGCATTATTTATCTGCACCTCTTGCCCACGTGCTACTTACTCTGCAGTCCATTACATGTTATGGATGTGAAAATCTTACCTCTTGCAGAGAATTCTGCTGTCTAGCAGGTAATTACAAATGGTCAGAAACCAGGAAAATTACTCTCCCAGCAGCATGCAGGTTGCTGTTCTGTGGCAGTGTCTGTAGTAACCAGGGAAGGGCTGTCCCACGTTGTGAGCAGCCTTCAGCCTCCTATGCTGCCTCTCAAGTCTTGGCATGAGATGTTCACTTTTAATTGGGAGGATCACTTTTAATTGGGAGCAGGATTTGCCCCCAGTCCTGCTTTTTCTCTGTTTATGAGTGCTAGTTGCCCTCTCTGAGAGCTGGAGTACTAGAAATTCTCCATTTTTCTCTTCCATTATGACACCAAAAGACCCTGCTTTGTAATTGCTTGGTATTAGTAATTGAAACCACAAATGAGCGTTGTCCTTTGGCATACAAATGTAGCTTGTCTTGCTTGTTAGCAGCGCTGCAGAAGCAGCAGATCTTGCTGTTTCATCTTTATGCAGAAGTTGTGCCCCAACAGACTCCATAGGTATGCTTTGTTAGGTTGAGATTGCTTCTGCCAGCTTACATTTCACTGTGGCTACATGCCAGGAAGGCAGGTTTTCCTTCTCACTGCACTGCTGTCTCTTGCTCTAAGAGAGTTTGATGCATTCTCTTTTAAAACAACCTTTGCCAAAAGCAAATTATTGCTTTCTGTTCTAAACACTTGGGTGGCAGGGTGGCTCCATATTTTGTGCTTGTCCTAAAATAGGACAGCAGAAGCACCGAGGCAAGTGGATTGAAAATAGAAAGTTCCTTGAAATGAGGCAATGCTGTCAGTCTCTGTGATTACAGAGCTCAGTGCACACTTTGAGTTTTCCATGACCTCCAAGCTACTGAGGATGCAGGTTTGCAGGAGATTTTTGGTGGTTTTGCTCTCCTCCATCTCTTTTGTGTTCTGCATGAGCACAGGGTAATCACCTCTTGCACGCTACAGTGTTTCTTACTGGATCACAGCATTATTTAGTTTGATGCTCACCTCCTGAAATCATCTAGTCCAACACCTCTTGATGAAGTAGGGTCAGCAGGTTGTCAAGAACCACATCTGATTGGAGTTTGAGCACGTCCACAGATTGAAACTCTTCAGCGTCTCTGGGCAGCCTGTCACAGTTTGACCACACTCACAGTGAAAAAAGAATTAAAAGCTTCTTTGTGTTCATCTGGAACTCAGTGTGGTTTCATTTGTGCCCATTGCCTCATGTCCAGAGAAGGATCTGGCTGCCTGGTCCTTGCTTCCTCATGGCAGGGACTTAAACTCACTGGTAAGGTCTTTATGAGCCATCCAGGTGAAAAAAAAATCGAGACTGGTTATAATACTCTGGTGAAAAGCAAAAGAGAGGAAGGCCAAGGGAAGGTCTTGTCTAGAAGAGAGACAGGCAGAGGTTGCCAGTGTGCAGGTCAGTAGCAGACAGTGAGGCAGTCAGCACGTGGGTCTCAAGCAGACAAATCCAGTGTGCAGAGGCCACCTCTACCTTGCGTGAGCTCAGAAGACATGTTGGGATAGAGCTGGTACAGGGAAAGGGCATGGGAACACCAGCAAAAATCCCAAGAGAAAACAAGTTTTATTGGAGTCAACACTTAAGGAGGCATTTTGTTTTCTATAAGCCATTTTTTTTAGTGTGCTGGGTTCTTTCTCTCTTGAAGAAAAGCAGCAGGGTGTGCTGTAGATGCTGATCTCTGCTGGTCACCTTTGGGCACTGATTCCCAGATGAGCATCCATGTGTAAATGCACGTAAAAGCCTTCACAGGCAGGAGGCACAGAAGTGTAGGGGTGCTTGGTGTACCTTAGCATTGCTTCTTGGAGGTCAGAAAAGCAAGGCAGATCTCTGCCAGCTGTGGAGTTGGCCTTCTGACCTCTTGCTATATGGAAACTGCCTCCAGAGAAATTGTGTACGTTGCAGGAGAAGGTGGTGGCTGTCCAAAGAAACAAATTCTGTGGTACTGAAGGTACTTGCAGAGCTCTCAAACTGAGTGGCAATATTGCAAGTTCACTAGCCTCTATCGGCATCTCAAACAACAAAGGCTTTTGAACCCCTCACCCCTTCTCCTTTGTTGTTAAAGGATACATCAGATACTGCCCCTCCCTCATACACCTCCCTTTAAGAGGATCGTGAGGAGAGGGATAAAAGTGATGCTCTGTGCTCCAGCTTCAGGTGTTCTCCACTGTGAGCACTTCCCCCCTTTTTGTACCGTTTTTCCTTGTGTCTTCTTTCTCTGTGAAACGAATCCCAGCTAGGGAGGGGACTCTCAGTTTCCCCACCCTGAAATCTGACCTGGCAGAGAGCTCATTAGTGGGAGCTTCTGCTGCTTGATGGTGACCTCATAGCGTGGAGGGAGGAGGGCGTTTGGGAATAGCTGATAGCAGATCTCGTCGTCTGGATCTCCTTCGCTACTTGCAGTTAAAAGTAACTGGCAAGCACGGAATACAGGCTTGCTGCGCAGCCTTCTGTCTGCAACGTCTCTCTCTGTATTCCTCACACCCCTCTTCATCCATTCCTGGCACATTCCTGGGGGCACTGTCAGCTTTCACCAACAGAAAGGGCAGTGGAATCTGTGGTGTTGTCAGAGGTTTCTTCACTTTACTCTGAGTCCTCTTTTGCAGTTGTCCTGGAGAAACAAATATTTTCTAGAAGAGTGCAGTGGTATTTGTAATGATCTTTTCTAGCGAGCATGCAAATGTTAGATTTAATATTTTGATGCTTTCTTCCTTACTTGTTGTAAGGCTCAAAAATAGATCCATTTGATAGTTCACAAGGGAAAAGCAACACAAGTGTGAGACGCTGGAAGGTGGTCCCATGTTGTCTGGGTGAGACAGCCTTTCAGGTGTGGGGAAAATACTATTTTATTTTTTACCCTTTTTGTCAGTGATGTCGCTTGAACATGATTCAGGATTGATCACAGTAGTGCAACTTCTGTTTAAAAGTCATATATGTTGAAAAAGCAAGCAGCTATTCTTCTGGACACCCCTAGCATTTCAGGTTCGTATGCGTGCCTGCCAGATGAGGAGTGGTAATCTTTGGATACTGAGTGTGCCTTTTCTCATCCCTGTCCTGGCCTGTGAGCAGCATGTCCTTCAGATGAAAAGTGGTGATCTTTAGGTACTGAGTGTGACTTTACTTACAAAAAAATGCAGCATTAAGTTAAAGCAGGAGCACAAGGCAAAGATTTAACATCACCTTGCCTGCTTCCTGACATGGGACCAGGATTGGTGTTGGTGCAGACCACAGTGACAGAGAGAATGCTTTCCTCCCCTGAAGATGAACCAGGGCCGTTTGCTGGGAAAGAATTGAGTGATGCCTTTTCTCTGCTCATATGTGAAGGTCAAAGAGGTGCCTCTGCAGAGTGGAAGGAAAGTGTGCTGCAGTTCTGGGTTGGCTCCTGTCCTTCCCCTGCCACCAGGGAAGAGAGTGTACGCTGAGGTTTCAGAGCAGCAGCACCACTCCTCTCTCCAGGTTTTGGTAAGGTGGCAGCCTTGGTCCCTTGGTAAGCACTCCAGCAGCAGTGAGGCCAGTTGGCAGGTGACAGGGTGTGAAACGGGGTGGAAACCCAGGCTGGCAGCAGTGCAGCATCCTGAGAGATGCAGAATGTGCTGGTCTGGTCCTGGGAGCTCCCACAGGATCCATCTTAGTGACAGGCTAGGCAGGTGGGAGGGGGGATCCTTCTCCTGGCCTGATGGAGGGGCACCAAGGGCAAGCTAAGACCTAAAAGGCAAGATGCAATGCTTTAGGCTTAGGCAAAGGAAAAAGTGCTCTTGGAAATGCAGAAGCAGCTTGTCCTGCTGTCTGCTTTTGTGATCTTCTTCCCAATGTAAAAGGGATTTTTTTTTTAGCATATGAGAGATGATGTTAGAGGACAATCAGTTGTTGTAAAGCTACCTGCTAAAAGTGCTTGGTCAGTTATTCTTATTCTGATAAATGGTATTAAACCTACACTGATTAGGTGAAATCAATTTGGAGATTGTTCAGGCTGCAAGTTTAATGAATTTAAAGAAAGCTAACCACATTGATTTGTGACAGGCAATGGAAACTGACTGGTAGGCATTTGTAAATCACTTCTTTATGAGGAATCAGGCTTTCCAAGCACAATGCCCATCAGCCCTTGCCATCTGCTAACCTTACTTTATTCTCAGTAATCTTGGAAGGGGAAAAAAAAGTGTGTCCAAGCACAGATCCTTCATTCAAATCCTCTTTACGTCCCTCAGGCTTATGGAACTTACTGATATTCATGAATAACTTACTGACAGTCATAAATATCAGTGTGTGTCAGTAAAAAAATTGCCCTTAAAGTAAAATTAATCTGTGTCAGCACTGTGAGCTGTTAGTTCATTTAAAGAGAAATCCAATATAGTATTCTGGATGTTAGTTGATGAGTGATGATGATCTGAGGTGATGGCTGGATTTCCCCTCAACAGGGTTACCTGCATAAGTGCAATTGTAATCCCCAAATGGGCTCTGGTGACAGCCTTTTGCTCTTTTCTTTTTTCTCTTGATGGAATGAAGTAGGATGGTTTGTGGTCACTTTCTCCTCAAGGACGTTGTTGGGATGTGGCAGAGCTTAGCAATGAGGTTTCCCAGGTAGACTTGTAAGAGAAGAGCCAAGAAGGTTTGAGAAGATACAGGCTTCCAACCATTGCAGTTGGAACAGTGTGGCCAGCAGGACAAGGGAGGTTATTCTGCCCCTGCACTTGGCGCTGGTCAGGCCACATCTTGAGTGCTGTGTCCAGTTCTGGGTCCCTCAATTCAAGAGAGATGTTGAAGTACTGGAGGTGTCCAGAGAAGGGCAGCAAGGCTGGGGAGGGGCCTGGAGCACAGCCCCGAGAGGAGAGGCTGAGGGAGCTGGGGGTGTGCAGCCTGCAGAAGAGGAGGCTCAGGGCAGACCTCATTGCTCTCTGCAGCTCCCTGAAGGGAGGTTGTAGCCAGGTGGGGTTGGGCTCTGCTGCCAGGCACCCAGGGACAAAAGGAGGGGACACAGCCTCAAGTTGTGCCAAGGGAGGTTTAGGTTGGATGTTAGGAGGAAGTTCTTGACAGAGAGAGTGATTGGCATTGGAATGGGCTGCCTAGGGAGGTGCTGGAGTCCCCATCCCTGGAGGTGTTGAAGCAAAGCCTGGATGGGGCACTTAGTGCCATTGGCTAGGGCTGGGGGATAGGTTGGACTGGATGAGCTTGGAGGACTCTTCCAATCTGGCTGATTCTATGACTGCCAGTACCAGCTGTGTATGTAACTGCAGTGTGTGTAGTTACAGTGCTGGGGACTCTCTTGGCTAAGGTTGGGTTACTCCAGACTGGATCCCTCCAGACTTCTTGCAGCAAATCTGTAGCCGCTTTGTGTCCAGCGTTGTTCGAAAGGCACCCACTCTGCATTAGGAACTTAGGGCAGTAGCTCTGGAAGGGACTTCCTGAGTCAGCATGCCAAGTCCCTTGGTACTGCAGGCAATTGAGTTATATAATCCAGTTCATAAATGTTCTCAAGCTTCATCTTAAAACCATTGGTTACATCTCCTGCCTCTGCTCTTACCTTCTTCCTAATCACAGTGGAGTTCTTTTTTATTCATGACCTGGTTTTACTGGTTTGTTCTTGTGCCAGAATTGTCCTTTACTTCAGCCGAGATTTCACTCTATCAAATATTTATGTCTTACTCTCTCACTGGAAACTGGGCCTGGGCCTGTCCTAACTTGGTTTCCATTTCCTAGATGTTGGAGCCAGACTCGGTTTCCTCGCTGGAAAAGGCAGGTGAGCTGGCCCATGCCTCGTGTCCTGCTGGCATGGAGGTGCCCATGTGTCACCTGGCCAGCCTACTCTTCTTCACAGGTTCACCTACTCTTCTTTTCCCTGAGCAACATTTAGCCACATCTGGTGCTTAGGGTGATCTTCCCTGAGAATCATTCTTCTGATTGTCAAGTGGAGAGATTTAACACTCTGCTCCTGAAGCTCTGGCACTATCAGTATCTGACTGTGGCCATTGCTGTACAGCAGTTGTAATAACCAAGTGTGACTTGCTTACTTGAGGTTCAGATACTTCCTGGTAGATACCTGCTTTGAAACAGAATAATCTTCCTGAAGTTGCTCCAGTGCAATGGCTCCTGTTAAGAGAGCAGAACGAGGTCTTCTCCATAAGTGGTGTGTAAAACAGCAGCAGGCTTGATAATGGGTCTGGAAACTTAGTTTTGAGCAGGCTGGGTGTGACTGTGCAGGAGTTGGCCTCTTTCTTTGTTGTGACTTTTAAGGCAAAATGCTGTCAACACAGTTCCCTGCACTGCCAGCCTGACTGGGGGCTGCCAAGAACCTGTGAGGAGGACTACACAGGCAGCATTGCCTTGTCTGTGGGTTCCCTCCTCTGGGACACTGCAGGCAGCATGAGCTCCTCCCCAGCACACCAGCAGGGCTGTTTGGTGGCAGCTGGCTGTGTGCATTCCTTGCTTCACCCAGCACTGCTCTTGCACCCAGCCATCTCCTGCAGCCAAGGGCCAAGGAAGAGCTCTGGGGCCAAAGCCCTGATGCCTCACTGGGTGTGCAGTGCCATGGCACATACCAACGACCACCACAGATCAAGGCTGTTTGTGTCTGTGCATCTCTGGCTCTCTGCTTGATCTGTCACTGGGGTGGTGTGATGATTTCTGATGATAGGCTACTATTTTTAGTCATTTTCTTCCTTAGCAAAAGGCAGTGAAGCAGGAAGCCAGGCGATGTGCATTGTCCTCATGCTTTTCAGAGGAATACTCATTCTTTTGCCTTAAGATTATTTTATGCCCTGTGTTTCCCCTGTCAAGTCTAGTGTGTAAGCCATTGTTTGGCATAATCCTGGGTTGTTACAGACTAGTTATCCTGCTTGAAATCTGGGGAGAGAGGCTGGTAGCAGAAAATCCATATCAGTAATTTTTCTATATAGCAGTTTCATACTCCACAATCTTCTTAGCAGCTTTTAATGGGTAGTAAGGCTCTTCCTCTAATGCTGTATGAAATGTCTGCTGCTGGGTTCTAGGAAAAAAAAAAACCAACAAAACAAACCCCTTCCTGAATCCCCTGGTGAGTGCTCACTTTTTCTGTGAGGGCTGAGTGGCAGTGACAGCCTGTGCTAAAGCATCTCAGTCAGGATCATGCTTTCCTGGGGACAGCCCTGGCAGTCAGACCTCTCCTCCTCATCCTGCTGGTCTGTCTGTTCACTCCTCTCTGGATCAGGGACTTTGCTTTCTTTCAGCCCTTCTGGTGCACAGGGAGAAGCTCAGGTGAGATGGCTTCTGATGTAGGAGCAGCTAAAAGGTGCTTCAGAGAGCCCTTGGGTCCCTGTGCGCAGATGTCGTTGTTCTACCTCTTCAGCAGACAGTGCAGGATATGCTGGGGTCTATTTGTCTGGAATGCTGTTCTGCCTTGAGAGTACTTAGGCTAATATGAATTTTTAATGTTGTCTTCATGTCCCTTTCTTCTCTAAATGGTCAATTGATTTCTAGTTTTCTGATTCTTTGATTACTTTCAGGTTGTAGAACAGACAGGAATGAGCAAGAAGACAGAGCCGTGTTTGTAGAAGACTTAAGCTTCCAATCAGTTTCCTCTGAATTAAACCAAAACAGCAGCAGCAAATCCAGGAATCCTATTAAAGATGACCTACATAGTGGGAATAAAACCGCACTTGGACCTTCTATTGCTTCCTGTTTAACAGGGGAAACTGTGAATGTCCATTCATTTGTACTGTTGGTAAAAACCTCATTGCTGCCAGGCTTGGGTGGCTTGCTCGTGAATGGAGCTCTAGGAGCAGGAAGGCATCTTGAGTCAAGAAGGTAGTGAAGGCTGAGCCAGCTCGATGTGATGGGGCTCTAGCCCATGGCTGTCATTAAAAGAGTTTGTCAGCTGAGCTTTAGCACAGTGATTCCAGCAAAACCCTGCGAGGAGGTGGAGAATGCAGCAGGAAAACAGTTCTGTTGTTGGCACAGCTTTGATCAGTCCTCCAAACTGCCGCTCCTCCAGTTGTGTAGCTGTCTCAGGAGTTTTCCCCTCCTCCCCATTTTTACTCTGAAATGATACTGTTGTTCTGGAAAATATTTCAAGAATAAACCTGAAAATTACCAAAGCAGATTGCTTTATACATCTCTCAAAAGTCCTTCAAACAGGATGATGGATACCCGTTGAGTGACTAAGGGATTTCGGTGTTTGACATCTCAGAGGGAAAAGATGGACTTAAAAGTCTAAAACCTTACACAGTCTTAAAATGTAATTAAAAAGTAAATGTTTAGCCTCCAACATGGCTCTTTGGTCATGGAAGAAGGGTGTTGGTACTTCTAATACTTCTAGAAAATGCCTCTGGAAAACAAGGAGGGGGCAAAAACTTGTCTTATGGCAGCAAATTCAGGCAGGAAGGAAAAGAGAGTTAAAAGCCCAGTTAAAGATTAAAGGCAGTGCAGAACACTGAGTGCAGGAAAACCAGAGGTGGCTGAAATGTGTTTGATTGTTTCTATAAATACAGGTCTGTAGCACTGAGAAGCCACTTGCTGTTCAGATGGATTTACTGAGCACTTCCAACAGTCTGCCAGAACAGTAAATGATGCAGCCAGAGAGAAGCTCCAGTTCCCAAACACAGTGCTGCCTCCAGTGTCACTGCTAATTATTCCAGTCCAAGTAAGAGGAGATGTGCACAGGACTGCTCCTGGGAATGGAGTCAAGTGCTGTGTGCTTCGTTTCGTGTGCAGGACTTAGCACAATAATCTTTCTGTGCACTGCAGTGCATAACTTCCCTGGCAGTCATACCCAGGAAGGATCTACACCAGAGTCTGTCTCTTTTAGAGTAAAGTGAGGCTTTGCTTCTTAAATTAAGATTGCCACGTCCTCTTGATCAGCATGATTTGCAGAGAGCAGCCCTTTTCTCCCCTGCAGAGTACAGAGGAGGGCAAAGGAAAGCTTTTTGTTCCCCAGTGTTTATAAGAGGAGGAGGAGGGGATTTCAGCCAGCCCATGTGCACATGAATCTGTGAAAGCTTGACCTGAGGAGCATTTTGCAAACAGAGAGAAGAGAGGCAGGGTCAGGAAGAGAGCACTCTGGTGAGCTTCTCATAGCCCCATTTTCTCTTCTGGGTCTTGTTCTATAAACACCTTAAAGCCAGGTTAAATCCATCTTGGCTTTATTTCCTACTCTCTCTGTCTTCTTACAAATATCTAAGTGGTGGGAGTCAGGAAGATGGGGCCAGACTCTTCTCAGTGGTGCCCAGTGATAGGATAAGAGATAATGGGCATAAACTTGAACGTAAGAAGTTCTGTCTAAACATGAGGAGGAACTTCTTTACTTTGAGGGTGACAGAACACTGAAACAGGCTGCCCAGAGAGGCTGTGGAGTCTCCTTCTCTGGAGACTTTCAGGACCTACCTGGGCCATTCCTGTATGACCTGCCCTAGGTGACCCTCTTTGGCAGGCTGGACTTGATCTCCAGAGGTCCTTTCCCAGCACTCTGTCATTCTGTAGGACAAACACCTTTTACAGTTGTTCCTCATCTGTGCTTCTTTCTCTGCTTTCTCCCTATTCAGAAGTTTATAGAGTTTGAAGATGCACTGGAGCAGGAGAAGAAAGAACTACAAATCCAAGTGGAACACCTTGAATTTCAGACTCGACAGCTGGAGCTGAAGACTAAAAACTATGCAGATCAGAGTAAGCAAAACTGTACAGCAGACAAGATGATGCACTTTGCCTTCCTCACACATACTGCAACTTCAGAATGGTTTTTTTCATAGGTTTTGTTTGTTTTAATGTAATGTATGCAAAGCTTTGCTTTGTGGTAAGATTCTTGTCCTGCTGAATCATGGGATGTATTCACTCCAGTTTAGCAGAGGCTTTGGTACTTCTCTTGTGTGGGACATGCTCAGTTTCTCCAGATGCAAGACCTGGGCCATTGGTAGAGCTTTGGAATCTGCTTCCCCTTTTCTTCTTGTCCCTGTTTCTTTTGTCACAGAAACAATCACATTTCTTTGTTTCCTTGTTTGTTTTGTGTAAATGCTTCCTCAACACCTTTTGTTCAGTGCTGCTGCTCCTCAAATGGCCAGAAGATAATTTAAATTGTTGCCAAACTGGGACACTTATGGGGCACAGGATACTGCTGAAGAACTCTTCTTCTGTGATCTTACTGTGCTGTTTGGTCTGCTTGTTTTGGGAATGTGCAGGTATCCATGAACAGGGTTTGTAAGGAAGAGCAGATCCCACAGTGTGCATTGCTCTGTTTCTCTTTGTTTGTTCAGCTGGGTACAAAGTGGTGGCTAACAAAATGGACTTTGAACTTTTGAGTTTCTTTTGAGAGCCTGGTGTGTGTTAGATGATGATTGGAATCTTCTCTTGGTAGTTTCACGACTGGAGGAGCGTGAATCAGAAATGAAGAAGGAGTACAATGCTCTCCACCAGCGGCACACAGAGGTAGGACGGCACCTCATGATTTCTGAATAAATAAACACACTCCCTGTGAAGTCACATCAAAGAGTTCAGATTTGCAGTGCTGATGATGACTTAGAGCCTCTGAACTTTTGGAACATCAGAAATACCTGAAGGGAGGGTGTGAGGCAGGCAGAGCCAGGCCCTTTGCAGTGGTGTCTTGTGACCAGACCAGAGGCAGCTCACACAGACAGAACACAGAATGCTCCCTCTGAGAAGGACTAAAGACTGTACTGTAAGGGTGACAAGCACTGACACAGATTGCCTAGGGATGTGGTGGAGTCTCCCACCTCCAGAGAAGGGCACCAAAGCTGGTGAGCGGCTGGAGCACAGCTGAGGGAGCTGGGGGTGTGCAGCCTGCAGAAGAGGAGGCTCAGGGCAGAGCTCATTGCTCTCTGCAGCTACCTGAAGGGAGGTTGTAGCCAGGTGGGGCTGGGCTCTGCTTCCAGGCACCCAGGGACAGAACAAGAGGACACAGCCTCAAGCTGTGCCAGAGGAGGTTCAGGCTGAATGTTAGGAGGAAGTTTTTGCCAGAGAGAGTGATTGGCATTGGAATGGGCTGCCTAGGGAGGTGCTGGAGTCCCCATCCCTGGAGCTATTTAAGAGGAGGCTGCATGCGGCACTTGGTGCCATGGGTTAGTTAATGAGAAGGGTTAGCTGCTAGGTGTGGCTTGATGATCCTAGAGGGCTTTACCAACTGGTTAATTCTGTGATCTTTGGAGCTATTCAGAAGCCTCCTAGGCAACCTACAGGTGTCCTGTTTGAGCAGGGATATTAGACCTGGTGGACCCCAGGAGGTTCCTTCCAGCCTCAGCTCTTCTCTGATTCTGTCAGCAGTGTCCCACTACCTTATTTCCCACTGCCAGTGAGTCTCCAGGAGACATCTTACGTTATCTTCAGATGTTCTCTTTCATGGCTCTGCTGTGACAAGATTAAGTTTGAGTCATTTCCAGTGGAATTTGCTGTCAGATTTTCTGTCAGATGAATCCAATCGCTTACATCATCAGTTTAGAAGACAAGAGCAAAGACAAGGTGATGTGCAAAAAAAAGGACAGGACTCTGAAACAGACACTGGAGAACATCAAACAGAAGCAGATCTTCTTCTCTTCTCTGTTTGGCTCATGGATTTTTCTCTCCTCACAGATGATCCAGACCTATGTGGAACACATTGAGAGATCCAAGATGCAGCAGCAAGTTGGGGGAAATAATCAAACTGAGGGTAGTCTACCTGGGAGAAGGTAGGGCCATAACCTCTCCATGCCATGTATGCCATCCAGGAGCTTACAAAGTGGGAGTGCCATCTGGCACGGATTGTGGCTGAAGCTGTTGGCAAGGGGTTGTGTTTGAGTTGTGGGTACTTCTTTTCTGAGGCTGGCTGGTGAGGAGCTCAAAGGCGAGGCTTTGTCACGCTGCTGTTGATGGGTGGCCTCTGGAAAAAGGTGTTTGTATTGTCAGGTGGCATATAAAAGGTTTGTCTATAAAATGAGTGAAGGTGTTGCATATGTGTGTGTCTTTGTATGTGGCAGGCAGCAAAACTGTAACAATTAATCACGTTAGCTGTTACAGAGTTCTTGCCCCTGTTCTCTCAAGGGAAGCTCACTGTATGTCAGTCTTCCAGTGTAACCACCTATGCTCAAGAAGTTGATTTTTTTCCCCTCTTCCCCCTCATTTTAAGAAAGTCAAACCAGTAAGAACCAGCCTTTGCTTAAAGAAGGCAGTGGTAGGAAGGAAGCTCAGTAGAGAGAAGAACCACAGGCTTTTGTAGTTTTAGGGCAAAGGTAGAGCTCCAAAGTTGCAGTTACATTGATAGTACGTACTAGTTGTGACTAGTATGTGAAGGCACCAAACACTTTCTGGTGATCCTCTAGAGCAGTAGCATTGCCCATGGGGTGTGAAGCAGAAGTTGTGTTCCATAAACAGTGGTTAGAGAAGTGGTAGATCACATAACACATAATCTGCTCAGACTGAGCATCATTTATGGAGCTAAGCTGTGTGGGCAAAGACCTGTAAGGTCTTTTTCAACCCAGATAATTCTGTGATTCTGGAATATTTAATCCTCCTCTCCCCTTTGCATTCTGGAAGTCCACATTCAGCTCCCAAAACATGACCTGATCCTTGTGTTACAACTGAACTGGGTTACACATGTTAGGCTTCTTTGCCTGCCTGTTTCTCCTTCGTAAATAAGAATTTATCTGTGGAAGTACCTGGACAGTAACATATAAAAGTGCTGCAGGCAAAAGCATTCCCAGGGCCTCTGCTTTTTCAAGGGCTGTTCATGTATACCCCTGCCAAATCTGAGTTGAACTGGATGCTAGAAATTGATTTCAATGAGATTCTCCTTCCCCACTTCGCAGTAAGCAAGTATTATTTGTGACTTTATGTTACAATCTGTCAAAGCAAGGCACAGTGGGAAGTGTTGCTGGTTAAATCTGCAAGACTGCCATTCTCTGGGCTGAAGGGGAAGGTTTGATCCAGAACTGCCTCTTCTTATTAGAGAAATTCCTCTTTCACCCCATTAAGTGTTATGTTGCTGATATCCTTGGAGAGAGTAAAAACCCAAGAAACGCTGTCTGTGAAGGCCTCTGATGGGGCTTTTCCCATCACCAGTGGGAAATGAGACTTTTCCTTCATTTCAAGCTTGCCACTGTCAGCCTGGCTGTGTGGTTAGCTCTATTTGTACCTGCTTGTGCCCAAGCACTTAGGGCAGCTGTGTGAGTTTGTGTCACTGCTCAGCTGGGTGGGGGTGGACATCAGCACTTGTGTCTCGTGTTGCACTGACATGCAGGGGCAGACACAGGCATTGTTTCCCACGGGCTGGAATACAGGTTGGGATGCATTTCTTGGTTTTCTTCTGTGGATGTGCTGGGGTGTGTTGGACTGCACAGAGGTGCAGGTTTGCCTAAGACCGTGAGTACACCCAGAGTCTTTGCCTGTCACTTGGGAGAGGTCTGGGCAAGAGCTGCTGGGGAGGAGGGGGCTGTGCATCTCACTCCACTGCAGAGGGGTGGTGGGCATGGTGCACTGTGTCTGTTGGAGGGCTGCATGTCTGCATGACCTCTGCTCTCTAATGGTTGTTCTTCTGTCTTGCTTTTTGTGCGGCTGCTGCTCTGCTTGGCTGTTCTGTTTGTCCCTTCAGTCATCGCCAGTCGTGGAGGAAAAGGTAAATCTTACTGCTGCATCTTTACTTTGTATGATGGGTTAGGAACTTTCCCCCAACACTACAGAAGTTTACCAGACTAGCTGGGATGGCTTGGAAGTGAGATGAAGCTCTGTTTACAGCACAGCAAAATCTACAAGCTCATATCCACAATATCTTTACAAGTATTTACAATTATGTACAAATGAGAAATAATACAGAAATCCAAACTCCCTCCTGGACAAATGAAGGGGATCAAAGCTATGCCCCCTCTCTCCTTTTCCAGACAGACAAACAAGACAACCAGCAAAGCTTAACATTAGCCAAGAGTAGAGGAGAGAGATTAGAGCAGATCAAAGGAGAAGCGAAAGGGAACACAGTGGGTCTGAGGAGATGACACTGCAGGGTGTTGGACTTGGGCATTTACACAGCTGCTGTGTGAGGGGAAGGAGTTTGCAGTGAGTGCTGTTTCACATCAGCTGGCATGCTGTTTGGTTTCTCTGAGCACTTGTAAGTGGCTAACAGATGGCTGCCCCCTGTCTGCTCCTCTCTCCAGCAGGAAGGAACGGCCTAACTCCCTGAACGTCTTCCCGCTGGCGGATGGCATGGTACGTGGGCACATGGGGGCCAAGATCATCCCCACACTGGACCACTGGCACCTGAGTGACCTCGGCCAGCTGCAGTCCAACTCCAGCTACAAGGTTTTATAGACCATCATGGAGCAAGGGTTTCACACTCTCCTGCTGTCAATAGCATTCCATGTTTTCATTAAGATGGAGACCAGTCTGTGTCCATAACCCTTTGCAGCCTCTCCTCGCTGTGTGTCTGCTCCCTTGGTAGCTGTGCTGTGGGACGAGACTCTTGCAGATCTGGCATATGGTGTGGGAGGGATTTGATACCACTTCTCATGCTTCTTGTCTCAGTGATAATCTCCTTTACTTGGCTGGCCCCAAGTTGAGAGGAATGTGTGGGGAGACAGAGATTTAGGGAAGATAAATCCTTTGCTTTTCCTTTCCCAAATGAGCTGACCCTGTCCCCTCTTCCCTCCTTGAGAAGAGCAGTGCTTTTGCACCTCACCTGGGACCAGGCATTGGGTTGCACTTGCTCTCCAATGTTTGTCCTTTTTTACTGATTGCTGTTCTGGCCTTTCTATCTTCAATTAAATCCTCTCCTCTTCTGATCCTCTGTGGATGCCCAAGTCTTGCACTGTGCTTAAAGGTCTTTAGTTCCTCCTGTATCTCATTGTCACTCCAGACTTGCATTGTCTGCCTTCACTACTCTGCCTCCTGCACTGGGACTTGTGAAAAACCAGCACTGAACTGTGCTGAAGCAACTGCATGGTTCTGCCTGTTGCTTGTGCTGCCATATAAAGCCTGGTCTGAGCTCAGAGACCCAAATGTTGTACAGCTCACTTCAGTTGTCGACAGTTTAGACTATGCATGGTGACCCACATTTCCCATGAGCTGTACTTGTAAACTTCTCAAAGTCTTTGTGCTCAGGATCCAGCCAAATTCAGTTCTTAATTTGAATGGTGTTCTGCAAATGCCTGATGAAAGGCCTGAGAGTGCCTGGCATTGTTCACAGACCTTTGAAGCTAAGAGAGAGCAGGATTAGACTGGATCATAGGAATAAGCTCTTCAGTGCAAGGGTGATGAGACTCTGAAATATTTTGGCCAAGGAGGTGGTGGATGCCTCCAACCCTGGGGTTGTTGAAGTCTAGGTTGGCTGAGTCTAGTTGAGAAGCATCCCTGCCCGTGGTGGGGAGATTGGAGTAGATGATCTCTGAGGTCACTCCAACTTGAGCCATTCTGTGATAACATTATAGAGCTTCTGAAAAAAGTTGAGTGAATTGCAGGAGATTTGGTGGTGTCAAGCAGAAAGTTCCAATTCTGGTTGCAAGAAAGCTTTGTGCAGAAGTAGGAGTGTGCTACTCCAAATGCATCTGATGAGTAGTGCTGGGATGTGTGTTAAGAGCTCATTAGGAGACTCAGAAATGAGATGCTGAGTTCCAGAGAGTAGAGTTGGAGAGCTTGGGCTGTGGAAGCCTTGGAAGGGGGTAGTGTGTTACAGAGCATTTCCTAAGAGCAAACCTAGGGATAATTAAAGGATGTGACTGACTGACTTGGTAGCTTTGCAGTTGCAAATGGAGATTTCCCTCCTGCACACTTCTTGCACGCTTTCTGACTGCATTGCCTCTTCTGAAATGTTCTGCATGAATGACATCTCAGCAGTACTGCTCATGCACTCCTTGCCTCTTTAGCAGCTCTGCTATTTCACTGACATGAGCTATACACGACTCACCTTACCAGTATGTATATCCTGACTTTTCTGACTCATTTTCCTTCTTTATGGGACCATACTATAGTTATATTTTACTTGTCCTTGTATACCTTTTGTTACTATTTTCTGGTTTAGTTGCTGTCATGAAATTATTTTACTTTTATGTTCAGTCTTTATTTTATATAATGTTTTGGAGATGAAAGTCCTTAACCTTTTTGTTTTTATGTACTATGCTTTCAGTGTTATAACCATACAATTGTGGCTTCTCATGGTGACATATGACTGCTATGAATGTTGGGCCTTTGCAATACATTTTGGAGGTCACTGCTACACAGTTGATGTTTAGGAGGTTGACAGGTATGGCTGTAGGTAAGTGGTGGTTGTGGAGAGTATTCTTTGGGTGAGCTACGGGTTGTGGAGGACACTTCCTGCACTGCAGAGGAGAGCTTGATGGGGTACTTGACATTAACGAAGCCTTCAGGACTATAGAAGGAAGAGTCCAGCAAACGTTAATAGAGCTTCTGGAGTGTGAAGAGGGGTGCCTTAGTAGTGTTCACCTTTGGAAGAAAGTTCTCCAATGCAGGCTGGTAGGTTGATAAAGTATGTTTGCTAGGTAAATCTGAAACTCAGCTTGTATAACCAAAGAATAAGTGAAAGACCAGGGTAGTTCCTCACTGGTGTGCTCTGAGCAAGGGACAGGGGATGTCAATGGACAAGAAGTTACAGGATGTGTCTGATACAAACACTGCCCTGCAGACACTGGTGGTGCAGGGTTTCTACATGACATCTAGTTGCTGAGAGCAAGGAAGGACATGCCTGCCCACCTTGGCATTACTTCTTCAGTCCTAAGATGCTCATGGGCTTTGATTATGCTTACAGAGTGGGCATGAGAACATCTCTGGATCCTTTCATCCAGCAGAAGTTCTGCTAGGGGAAAGAGGTTTTGTGTTGGCACTTTACACTTGATACTCTTTGTCCTCTTGTACAGTATAAAGCACAGAAAGCAAATTGGGTAGTTGAAGTAGTACAGGGCTTACTGGATTAGAGTTGTTCTCAAAAAACTGATTTGATTTTTTTTTTCCCCTTACGTATTAGGAAAGTAGCTCCTGAAACAACATTATGAAGTAGAGATGGGAAGGGTGATTTTCTCATGTAGCAACCTAAGTACCTGTCCCAGGCTTAATGCTAAAACCAGCAAATACGCAGGGAGATGATTTGAATGTCCCTGTGGGAATGTGGGTGCTGTTTGGAATGACAATGCAGAATCTGTGCCCAAAATGTGACTTGAAATTAATGGCAATAGAAGTGCACAGATGCAGTCTGAAACCTTTGACATCCACCGTGCTGTGTAGTGCAGGGTGTTTTAAGATCAATGTACAGAGGCCAGTCTAATTAAAGGAAGATCTTCATAAGATCCCAGATTAAAAAAAACACCATGGCTGCAAAGGGTTAAGTCACCATTTTTTCCCTAATGTTCTCTCTCATCTCATTTAGATTTTTTTTTTTTTTTTTTTNAGAGACTTCCAAATCAGTGGAGTGAAAAGGCATCACAGCTCCAAGGTCTGGAGGTGCAGAGCAACCTCTGAGCAGAAACAGGATCTTTCTGGTGCTTGCACAGGAGGGGAGAAGCAAGCATTAATGATTACAGCTGGGTCTGGATGTGCAGATGCTGAATGTCACTGCACCCAATTGCAAGTCATTATCACACAGAACTCCACATTAATGTGGCATCTCCCTGCAGGCAGCAATTAGAGCAGGCTGCCCTGAGGAATGGTGAGATCTCATTTGGGTCTGAGACCAAGCACAGCTTTGGCCAAGACATAAATTAGCTGACTGTGAAGCAGTGCTGCTGTAACTGACAAACAAGGGTCACAGTATAAGATCCTGACAGCCTGATGTTTTTCAGGAGGTGGTGTTACAAGAAATGGGGCCCTAAGGTCTGTAAAGCTGGTAACCATTTTGCACGTTCCACACTGGGAATCCATCTCCTTTCAGTTTGTCAGTGTCTGGTTTTTAAATTCTTGGGTCTTGTCCTGTCTTTTGGGAGTGGGGAGACCACTCCTGTTTCTACTGTATTGTCAAGCTGGAGCCATGTCTGACTAGCTTCAGCATAAGGTGGTACGAGGACAGAGGTCTCCTGCGCTAGCAAAGTCACCATCCTGGCTTGGTATCCGCTTAGCTTCTGCAGTTCAGTGTCAAAACCACTTTGCTGTTCTCTCATCCAGGTTGTGTTGGTGGCTTACAATAATGACATCATCCAAGACCTCTAAAGAGGCCACTTCAGATCCTTCCCAAGCGATATCCATAACGCCTTCCAGTCTTGGGAAATGCTGCTCTGGCTTACTGCAAGTGCCAAAGGCCTTCAGCTTCCGCTGCAGTCAGTGTGAGCTGCAGGCGCTTTGCACTTACGAGGGCAGCTTTGCTGGGATGCGTGGTGAAGAGAGCACCTGCAGGTGTGACTGGTGAAGAACGGTGTTTAGTAGTAAAGAAGGGAGGATGTCAGTCCTTTCACAGGTGGGATTTGCTTGCTGAGTTCAGCACGAGAACTCACTGCTTGGTTGTGGTTGCAGTGCCTGGTGTCACTGGGACGGCGAGCCAGGCTCACGCTCCATCCTGCTTTAAGGCAGCCATACACCAACAGCTGGGAGAGCAGCTGAGATGTATAGCTGTGCTTTTCCCTTCTTCTTCTTCCTCTGCCTTGGGATTGCCACAGTGCCCCCAGGATGAAATGTCCGAATCGGGACAGTCCTCAGCAGCCGCCACACCGAGCACCACTGGAACCAAGTCCAACACTCCCACCTCATCGGTGCCCTCTGCTGCCGTCACGCCGCTGAACGAGAGCATCCAGCCCCTCGGCGACTACAACGGCACCAGCAAGAGCAGCAAGAGGGCGAGAGAAAAGCGCAACAGCAGGAACATGGAAGTCCAGGTCACGCAGGAGATGAGGAATGTCAGCATAGGTATGGAAGCTGGAGCTCGGGTACTTGGTCATTGAACTCATTAACTTCCCAGTCCTTGTGTTGCCCTGTTAGAGGAGGAGGCAGGGAGGCTGGGGGGAGGTTAGTCAGCTTCTTAAGTACAGAATTTGAGATAGGCTTGCTTAGAAAGATACAAGCACAAGACAGGATTGATTGAATTTTGGCAGATTTTTTCATCACTAATAGGAAGTTTCACAAATAGAGAGGATGGGAATAGGTTACTGAGTCCACTCCCTTGCAGTGCATTCACCCATCCCATAGAGCTTCTCTTGTGAACAGTCAACTCCTCATCTTAGTCTAACTGAACTTTTGGAAAACTCTTTCTAGACCACATCAGAATGGTAGTTACAAGCTTCACTGCAGCCTTCTGTCTGGATTTATTTGGAAGTATTTTCTAGCTAGTTGTTCATGTGCCAGATTTTGTCAGTCAAGTTAAACAACTATTTTTCCCTTCTGTGTATTTATCTCACACCCTGATGTGTTTAAAAATAGCAATTATACCCAGCTGTTTTTCTCAGCTAAATAAGCTGTTTTCTTTTAGTCTTTCTCATATAAGAACACCCCCAAGTCTTTGAAAGTTAGAGTTCTTTTCTCTCCACTTCCTGGAGTTCTTTAATAATTCAATTTCTTGTCAGGAAAGCCATCACCTAGGTGTTTAACACCAGGCTTAAATGAAGAAAATGGTGTAATAACATCATAAAAGGCACTTTCTGTGCCCATGTAGTATCTGAGCAACTCCCAGCCTGCATTGTATTTAGACTTGCAGCAGCCCTGGGAAATGAGAAGTGGTCTGTTTTACAGGTCACAGAATCACAGAATGTTGGGGGCTGGAAGGGACCTCAAAGGATCATCCAGTCCAACCCCCCTGCCAAAACATGATTACCTAAAGCAGGTCACACAGGAATGCATCCAGGAAGGTTTTGAATATCTTTAGAGAGGGAGACTCCACAAACCCCCTGGGCAGTCTGCTCCAGTGCTCTGTCACTTGCACAGTGAAAAGATTTTTCCTCATGTTTACATGGAACTTCCTATGCTTTAGCATCCTGTCATTGGCCATCATTGAGAGGTCATGGACTTAGGTACTAAAAGATGGTAAAATCAGGTGAAGGTAACGGGGAAAATCTGTGCAGCAGCACAGGGATGAGCACAGGTCTCTGAGGTTAGCATCTGAACCAGATGATCATCTCTCTTCCTGAGTAATATAGAGGAAATATCTCTGCTAACATTCACAAGCTGGCTGCTTACAAATGAAGACTAAACCAAGCTGTGCCATCTTCTGGTGTAGCATCTGAATGAGAACTGTCATGATGTGTATTGTCTTACCTAGGAATGGGTAGCAGTGATGAGTGGTCTGATGTTCAGGACATCATCGACTCTACTCCAGAGCTGGATATGTGCCAAGACCCACGCCTGGAACGCACTGGTAACAGGTATGGCTTGAGACTTTGCACTGTGTGCTCTTTTGCTTGGCTTTATGAGGAGTGAGGAACAGATGCTGTGGCTCACCCTGAGTTCAGGATGCATCTGTTAGAGAAAGTCCATATAGTCTGCCCGGTGTGAATAGGAGAGGTCCCACCTGACCTTTGAGCAGGGCATGATGAGCATCAGTAACTGATGCCTTTCTCACACCATGGTTAAACAGCCCTCAGAGTACGTGGGCTGCATGGGCAGTCTTTAGGGACAGGAAGAATCAGGGCAGCCCACACATCTCTGTGTGTACAAGATGAAAGTGAACGATGAAATTGGTCAAACCCAAGGGAGAGAAGGGGATGGAGAGGACTGCTGCACTGGGAGCTCTGCAGGCAGGGATCTCTAATCCAGGCAGTGAGACTGAAAGCTGTTAGAGACACAAGGTAACTCCAGCTGTGGACCAATGTGCTTGCTGCTTTAAAAGCAGAATGCTTTTGAGATACATGGAACTTCTGAAAGTTGAATGTTGAAGTTGATTTCACGCTGAGTTAGGTGTTTAGGTCAGATACTGAGTGCTGGTTGCTTTTTGTTGCTTGTGCTGTGCATTAGACAGCATGAACTGATAAATTTCAGTGCAGTCACAGCACCCATTTCTAACTCCAGTGCTCTCAGATTTCTGAGTAGCTGTAATTTTTCTGTAATTGAACAAAACCACATTTTTTCCCCTTCTGCAATGTGCTGACACTCAGCAATATCAGAAGCAGCTGCTGCACCCCATTTGTAACCTCAGACTTTGCCACTGAAACTTAATTTATCTAAGGATGGATCTATGCGACTCAAGGTAGTCTTTGGTAGTTGTGAACTGTGTTAGACTGATGGAAAAATTGCACAGCCTCTCTTCCTAATGCCTGACTCTCCTGATAGAAGGCAGAGCACTAAAAAGTGTTTGTACCCACATTAAGACCATTTCTTGGACGAGGGAACAACAATCTCCAAGGTTACCTCACCTCCCAGTGATTTTCTGTTTGAGCCATGAGACAGTCAAGAAAAGCAGGAAGATTCTCGATGGTACTAAGAAGTGGAAATGTGCTCTGGTAAGATAGGCATAGAAAGCATTAATTTGGATTTCCCTTTAATGGAGTACCTTTTGCTGACACGAAGAAGCATTCCAGGACATAGACTCCCCACAGAAGAAAGGAACCCATCAGGCTGATTTCACTCATTAGTTGAACAGGCCCATGGGGAGCAGGTGCAAGGTGCTCTCGGGTTTGCTGGCAGTGGTCTGGGATGCTCAATGTTTCAGCAAGAAATAGGTCACCTTAAATCCTGCCAAGTAAAATGAGTTCTGTTTTGTTGTTTTTTTCCTCCCTCCAACAACAGCCCGACACAGGGGATTGTGAACAAAGCATTTGGCATCAACACAGACTCTCTGTACCATGAACTTTCCACAGCAGGGTCTGAGGTTATTGGAGATGTTGATGAAGGAGCAGATCTGCTAGGTAAAATACTGTTCAGAACCACTCTCTTTTCTCTGGTACAATGACTGTATTAAGCTTCTAAAAACACTTAAATTCCTTTCTTTTTTTTTTTCTTTTTTTTTTTCTTTTTTTTTTTCTTTTTTTTTTTCTTTTTTTTTTTTCCCTGTGCCTTTTTTCCTTTTTTTTTTTTTGTTTTCCTGTGTCCTTTTTTTTCTTTCTTTTTTATTTTCCTCCCCAGAACTTTGATGTTTAGCTTTTAAAAAAAATGCCATAAGGATTGAGACATGTGACTGAAATGTGTACCTGCCTATCAATTCTTGCTCAGAAAATAACTCTTGGGTAACTTTTTGGATTGTCTTTATTTACAGAAGTTGCATAAGGTTTTTTTTTTCAACAGGATTCTCCCACCCAAACAATTCAAAGACAAAAGTTGCTCCTTCTGCTTCCTCTCCCAGATTTCCTCCCAGTAATTTTGCAGCACAGCAATTTTTGCTTGGAATGAAGTGAGCATTTGAAATTGGCAAGAAAGTAATTCTTTTTGTTATGTTTCTGGAGTTTAAACTTCATGGAAATATTATGGTCTGTATTGCCACTATTATAAAATATAGTCGGTCTGGGCTGATTTTGAAGGAGCTTCTCACACCTGAAGTTTAGTTCTATTCTGTGTTCCTGACTAGAACTTCAAAGCCTTCAGAGAAGCAGCTTTGCCTCAGGTGGCAGTCTGAGCCCTTGCTGTAGGTTGTGATGCTTGAGCCTTGAGTACGTAGACCTTAATTCATGACAGAATTCAGGCTTGTTCTTAACTCCTGCTGTTGCCTGAATCAGGATATGTGATGTGAGTGTTCTTTGAATACTCAGACAATGTGGGCAGCTGGCAAAGTTTAAAACTGTGCAGCTCACTTTCCAATTTACAGCTTGAATTAAGGAGCCTTAGGAGCCATTTACTCTCTGTAAATCAGAAGAATTAATGAAGCTTACCTCAGCAACCTGTTCCAGGGGGAGGTGTCCCTGCCTACGGTGGGGGCTTGGAACTGGATGATCTTTGAGCTCCCTTCCAACCTAAACCATTCTATGATTCTGCCTCCAATTGGAATACTTCCTCCCATCTCAAAACTTGGCAGTCAGTCTTCAGAGAGTACTCTCTCTCTTTTTGGACTCAGTTTCTTCAAGAAAGAGAAATCTTACTAAAAAGGACTTCCAAGTAAAAGAATTTTACAGAAATTACCCTTGAGCAGTAGCTGTCAAGCAAGTGTGATTCCTGTCTGGAAAATCTTTCTTATTCCTTCTGGATATCTG
This sequence comes from Psilopogon haemacephalus, assembly GCA_013396835.1. Taxonomy (NCBI): domain Eukaryota; kingdom Metazoa; phylum Chordata; class Aves; order Piciformes; family Megalaimidae; genus Psilopogon; species Psilopogon haemacephalus. The sequence goes on from VWZI01014929.1 coordinate 292,677, forward strand.
CAAAGCAGCCAACATCTCCTGTTATAAAATGGGCACTCTGCTTTCTTTGGCACTACTGACTATAAAATAATAAAATCTGTGGGTTCCCCCCAGCCCCTGCCTCTCATGCTGCTTCACATACATGAGTTTGGACGTGAAGTATTCTGAAGAAAAATGTGGAGTGAGAAGAATTATTTATTAGTGGTAGTTGTAGACCAAATTCCCTTCTTCCTCCCTGCAGCATTAGGCACCCTGCCTGGCTGTGTTCCTGGACATGCACTTGTTAATGCAAATTCTTACCTCCTGAGCTGGGTAAATTTCCTCTTCCTCCACCTCACTCCTACTGCTCTTGGCTATCTCAAGAGTTTCTGGCCACAAAGGAGAGTGAGCAGTTTGGTTGTGCACTATGGGCAAGTCCTTCCTGTCAGTTTTGGGATGCCCAGCTGTATTTGCTTTGGAGATTAGAATCTCCTTTCAAACAGCAGGAGTTCCGTGAGGAAGACAGAAATGTAGCCCTACCAGCGGTAAGTTTCTGTGTAGCTTTTTGTACAGAGGTTGAAAGGAGATCATTAAATGAGTTCCAGCACTGCAGTGTGTAAGAAAACTCAGTTTTAAAATGCAGCTGTCTTTTGCAAGCTGAAGTGTCACTGAAGACCACATCTGCTCTCAGAAGACCTAGTTGCTAAAATCACAAGGGAAGGTGAGATGAGAAGGTAATGGGAAGTAGATGTTCTGCATTTAGTGGTCCATGGTTGAATAAAAAGACAATGAAGGTTTATCCAGTCCAGGAAGATATGACTGCCTGAGATTCATGTCTGGAAAGCTGGGGCTAGCTGAGGCATGTGGTTGCACTTCTACTACAAGTTCCTTTCCCTTGATTTCCTTTTTATTTTTTGTCCTGTATGTAGAGTCATGCCATCTACAGTCATGGCAGGTCCTGTCCTTACTATTTCATGCCTTTTGACATTGAAATGGCTGGATCATTGTTAATTTTTTTTGAACAAAATTTTATTTTGTTGGTTTCAGTCACTGATTGATCCTTTTTTCACTTCCTTTTTTTCCCTTGTCTCTCTGTGCTTCGCTGGACATGGCCCATAGGGGAGTTCTCAGGTGTGTATCTTCTCTGCTCAGTTTCCTTTCTTGTTTCTTTTTTCCTTGTTGAGGTTTAATGATGTGGTATACACATGTGATACTCCCCTGCTCTTGTCCAAACACGGTTGGCTTTGCAAACTTCTCTCTCCCACCTTTGCCTTGCTTGGTTGCCTTGCACCGGTGGGGCCCTGAGCAGCAGGATGTCCCCACTCTATGCTCACCTGCCTGCTGCCTTTCAATAAGCTTTTCTTGTTTGGCTTTATGCAGGTTTGCTCCACTGTGTTGCACTGGCCTGTCACTTAAGGTCTTGGAGCTCAAAGTGCTTTGTTTTTTTTTTTCTTTTTTTGCTCTCAGGATACTGTGCTTGGAGTAAAGCTTGAGTGGGCACACAGCTGAGTTAGGTTCCTGCTGTCCTCTCAGCAGAGCACACTGAAGAGTCTGTGTGTGTGTGATGGCCACTGTGGGTTAGCTGTGCCCCTCTTCTGGGATAGCTGAAGTGATACTAAAGACACTTTTTTGATAGAGTGGCAAAGTCTCTGTCTTCTGTGGAAACTTTGCCGAATTTTTGGTGATGGTTTTGTGTTTCGGTGGAGGAGACTCACCACCTTGGGGCTATGCTTTGTTGTTAAAAGGTTTGCACTTTCCATAAAATATGCTTGCACCCTGATGCAGTTTCAGAAGAAATCAAGGGAATCTCTCTTGATTTCAATGCAAATTGGTTGAAGTTTTCCCTGCAGTAAAGGCAGCCCAGTGCTGTGTGGTGATGAGTTTTGTCACTCCTTTTGCCCAGCACCTCTTGGTGATGACACTGAGGTTACAAGAGAAAGGGCTGGCATCATCCTTTCTTTTCTTGTTCAAACTATTTTTACTGTAAGCCTCTTTTTGTGGTCTTTTCTCAGAAAACCTCCTGCCGAAATTGAGTTGGAGTTTGTTGCAGAGTGGAGCTGGGTTTGGAGCTGGGTTTGGGCTTTTGATATCCAGCCCCCCTTTTGTTCTCCCTCCTGCCCCTGTCCTTCCCTCACCCTGCTCATAACGTCTGTGGAACTACTTCTGGGAAAGGCAGAGAGATAGGTAGTCAGGGGAGCTGAAGAGGTGAGCTCAGGCCAGGGTAGCCTGCCCCAGCCCTGCCAGCCCAGCCTGCAGCACAGCAAGGTGTAGGGAAGCTGCTGTGAGTGTCAGGTGGCAGCACAGCCGGGTGGAGAGGTGCTGATGAGCTCTTCTGTTTGCTGTTCACACACTGGTACTTAATGGCTGCTTTTCTTCTCTTCCTTTCTTCCCTTTTGTCCCCATCTCTTTCTGTTCCCTTTCTCCTATGGGATGGCTCTCATAGTACGGGATGATTTCTTTGGTAAGGCCAAGGCCTTTTTTCTTTTCTTTTTTTTTTTTTTCTTTTTATTTTAATGTGCTTTTTTGTCTAAATTTCTTTCATTCACTCAACATCCCTCCATATGTCTTGCATTATTACCTTGGTTTGTTTTTCTCTTTTTTTTTTTTGTGTGTGATGGTGGTATCACCTCTCCAAGAAGCAGGATGCAGCTGCTCAGTTGTGGTGGTTTGGGAATTCTTCTCTGTTTCTTGTAGCTGATTATCCACTTTGATGCTTCACACTATTTGCCTGGCTATTGGAGGTGGACAGTGTAGAATGGGCTCTGTTACACAGCACTCTGTCCAGTCCTGTCTTCCCTTTGCTCCACAACACAAAGGGCTGAAGAGATCTTGTTTTAGTCCCTACAAAGTTTTGTTGTTTTTTTTTTCCCTTCTGTTCCTGGGTAAGGTTATCTCAAAATGTACATCCTGTGGCACTTGGAGCTTTCATCCATTTATTTATTGCAAGACTTTTCCCTTCAGACTTCTTACTGTTAAAGCCTTGAGTGTCACTGTGCCATACACAAACAAGATAAAAGCTGTGGTGAGGATACCTATAGTTGAGATGCTGTGTATAGCCTTTAGTTCTGGCATGGTCATTCACCCTGTTCACCAGAGTTCCTTACTGTGCCCAAAAATGAAAGGGACAGATGAGCCAAGAATGGGAAGGAAAAATATTTAGTTTTTAAAAAAATGGGAATGAACTCTTTCCCTTGATGACCCTCAGCAATTGTACTGCCCTTGATGCTATTTTACTATCTTACTGGCTTAATATTTATTTGATCCTTTGTAGAATCGCTGAAATGGAACAAGAAAATAATTTAACAAACACATGACTTGTTGGTCTCTCCATCAACAAAAGAAAGGGCCACAGGTCATTCACCTTTCCAGACCAGAAACACACTGCAGTTAGTGTCACATACTCTGTGTGCAGTAATCTTTGGCACAGCACCCAAAGAACACATTGCCTGAAACATCAAAGTGATTAATGATCTGTCTACTAACTTTTCAAAAGGTGTTTGAAAATGCTGCTTCTTACTCATCCTTGCTGGGAATTTGCTTTTGCCATCATGAATTCATCCCATCTAACTGTGGGAAGAGGATCTGTGTGTTGGAGTGTTGTGATGTGTTCTCGCTTCTTGTGTGCTGCCATGTTTCTCTAACTCACATTTACTTCAAGTTTGTGTTGGTTTGATTTTTATTGCAAATAGTTGTTAACGAGCAAATAACAAGTCATGAAAACTGTTCATGTCCTTGCTGTAAAGAAAGAGCTAGCTCAGAGGGCAAGGAGCACTGCAGCACAAACACTGATGGTTGTGAGAAACGAAATGCAACCCTCAGCACTGTCCCCTGGCAGGGAGAGGACTCTGCTTTTAGTTCTCAAGTGGCCTCTATTCCCCAGTGTAGGACAGAAGCTGATACTGGGAGTCAGCAAGTCCCCGACAGCAGGAAACAATCCAGAAGCGCATTTGGTTCCTAAATACCTTTCCATCTGATTTTACAAAAAAAGTGAATTCAGGCTTCACTCTTGGCCCCAGATTTTACAAAAAAAGTGAATTCAGGCTTCACTCTTGGCCCCAGATTTTTCAAAGTGCTTTCCACCCAGCCTGCATATCGCAGTCCTCGATTGTCAATTCCCCAGTGCAAGTGCAGTGTGTCTGATGTAGATATTTTCTGGAGTGTGGGTCCTAAGTGATGGAACTGTGACTTCAGACTTTAAACATCCCTGAGAAAAGGCCTTTGTAACCTGGCCTAGGTCATAGGCTCACAGGATGTCAGGGGTTGGAAGGGACCCAAAGAGATCATCAAGTCCCCTTGCCAGAGCAGGACCAGACAGTCTAGCTCAGGGCACACTGGAACACATCCAGACAGGCCTTGAAAAGCTCCAGAGAAGGAGCAGGAGGTGATCCTGCTTTGGCAGGGAGCTTGGACTGGATGATCTGTAGAGGTCCCTTCCAACCTCTACCATTCTGTGATTCTATGAGAAGTGTTAAAAGTAGGTAGAGCAATGGACAATCTAAAGTCCTGTTAAAGTTTCTCTACTGGAAGGCTGATAATGGGAAGCCTTTCAGGTGAATGAAACTGGTCATAACCATGATCCCAGACCTGTCCTGAGAAACAGAAAATTTGGCTTACAGTAGGAAAGAAAATGACTTGATGTGCAGATCTGGCCAACAGTTTGGACAGTGCTGTGCTGTCCTCTGTAAAACCCTCCAACCTCTGCCTCTGTCTCTGTAAGTCATGGTAAAACCTGGCTGCAGTAGCTCATGGCTGAGCCAGGGGTTGCTGATTTGACTCTGATTGGCATTACTGAAGCTCTCCTCTCTGACCCTCTGAAGGGAATCTGTGAAAGCTGAGGTAAGAAGTTGGGTCTGCATTTGGACCTTTTACAGAAGGACACATGAGTGTCCCTGCTTCTGCTGCATGGTCTGCAAGAGGCACTCCACTCTCCACAGCAGAACACAGAAGCCTAGGGAGGCCTAACAAATGTGATTTCTGTTCCTCAAGCATGAGGCAGGCAGTGCCACACAAGTTTCATATTTCTAGGAGAGCAAGTGACAACTTCCTGGCCTTTCTTTTCAGGAATGGGCAAAGAAGTGGGGAATCTGCTGTTGGAGAACTCGCAGCTACTGGAGACCAAGTAAGGAACCCTTGTGTGCTCTCCACTGCCTGCCTAGTTAGGAATGAAATGGCATCTTGAAGTAGGTCTTGACCAGAACTCCTGCCTCAGAGAGGCTTACTCATTTCTCTCTCTTAAATAATTGTTGTTCCTTCAGTTGTAGAAGAGGAGGTGCTTTGCTGAGCAACTTCCCTCCTGCCACAGGCACCTGGGTGAAGTCTCCGGGCATGTGCTGGTTTTTATTTGCAGAGTTTGCTATTCAAAAAGTTTGTTATTATAGAGAAGAGTTTTCAAAGATTTCATAGTTGATGAAAGAGAAAGAGCAGCAAACAATATAATGGACTGGTTTGGTTGGGGTTTTTTTTTTTGAGAGGCTGGCAGAGCAGACACTGAAGCTAAGCAGCCAGGAAGAAGAAGGCAAAGCACTTCCCAGGGAAGAGTTGGAGAACTCACTATGATGAGAAGCTGCTGATTTTAAAGATAACTAAGATATTTTGGAGCTGCTTGGAAATGCTTGCTTCTGTCACAATCATCCAGTTATCTACAGTTACAGGTTGTTTTAGCAGTTCAGAATGGCATGCTTCAGATCTTCATCCTCCTGAAAACAGCTCTGAACTTTGTTCAGGTTTCAGACTTCCCTACACTTGCATTTTGCTGTATTCTCCCATCTTCTTAGGGAGGTTTTGGTGCCCATCAGTCAGGATGTGGGACTGGGCAAATCTCAAATGATTATGGTGATTTCAGTGTTCTTCTGCAACTTCTCCTTGCCAGAATCTACTTTTCTATTGAGTTACAGATGGGCTGAATTGTTCACTACACTCGTTTCAACTCTCCTTGTAGTGCCTGTGGCTTTAGTTTCAGGTCTCTCTTACGGGCAGCTGCTGGTTTTGGGCATTTTTGCTTATTGTCCCTTTCACACCTTTAAGAAATGCTTTGAACGTTGTGAAGAATGATTTGATTGCCAAGGTGGACCAGCTGTCTGGAGAGCAAGAGGTGCTGAAGGGAGAGCTTGAAGCAACAAAGCAGGCCAAAGCCAAAATGGAAACCAGAGTCAAGGAGCTGGAGGAGGAGCTGAAAAGGTGAGTGACTCACATGCTGCCCCAGAAACTGGAAAGGCATGGGCAATAACCTCACCTCCTCTCTTAGTTTTACTCTGTCTCCCTCGTGAAGTTTAGCATAGGAATTCAGAAGTGCCTTACAGAGCACCGAAAGGCTTGATGGTAGGTGGCTGAAATACTTCGTGTTACCTTTCTTAATTGAATTGAAACGGTTTGTCAAGCCCTAGAAAACCCTCCTGAGGCTTAGGATTGTGCAGCAGCAGCTGCAACCCCAGGCTCCTTGCAGTGAAGCATTCAGAGCTTCAATTAGCAATTTCTAAAAGTACCCAAAAAAAGTTTTGAAGAAGGGAATTTCAGACCTAATAGTTTTGTAAGGAGCTGTCAAGAGCTTGATTCTTGCAGCAGGCAAGACAGCTTTTAGAGAAGTGAATGTCTGTTGAATCACAGAGCTACTACAGATTCCTCCCAGCAATATTTAGGTGCCAAAACCCTGAACTGTTTGCTTGTTCACATTAAGAATGAGAAGAAGAGGTTTTCAGATCCTATGCAGGTAGCTTTTGGAGGGATCCCACTTCTTATTTTCCATTCAAATTAGAGAAGCCAAAGCCCAAATGCCTAGCAAAGCCTGTGGCAATTTCACATCCACAGAAGTAAAGCTGCCCCATGGGGCAAGATGCAGCAGAATTACATGGTGACAACATGTGTGTTACACTGGGGTCACTCTGTCTCACTTCAGAGGACACTGGAAGGTTGCCTCTGCAATCTGAATCACCAAGAGTGACACAGGCTGCTCAAAATATCTGAAATTAAAATAGTGGAAGTAGATCTGATTTTTTTTTAAAATGCCTTTTTAAGCCTCTCACAATGTATGTGACCTGTTAGTGCAGTAGGGACAGGGACTTTTAGCTGGCATCTGTGCCATTTTAGGAGATGGAGGCAGCATTTATTTTTCTGCAGTGTCCTTACTGTTAATAAAAGTGCTTGTAATTGGCATGGACTGCACAACTGCACCTCCAAATTAAAAGCTCTCTTAAGTATTTCAGTAGCATGAGTCTGATGTTCTCTTCTTCACATTAGAGACTTTTTACATTGCACTGGAGACAGAAGCAGCCCAGAAGGAGAACTTACAGCAACATTTTCACTGCTAACAAAGGTTCAGTTTTCTATGGCTTAAGAGCTCATCAAACATTTGAACAGAGATTATGGCTCTGAGTAGAAATTGGCTGCACTGTTCCAGTGGTCATTATTTTGGTGCTTACATAAATGTTGCAAAGACACAGGGATGATGTTGGTGAAGCAGTTCCGAGTGATAAGTTGTGTGACAGGAGGAAGAACAACAGAGAAGCACCTCCTGTTTGCACTCTCAGCTCACAGCTGAGGAACCTTTCCCTGTGATGCATGCGGACAGAAGGATCTCTTCCCAAAACACTCTTCCCAGGGCCAGCCATGGTGTCACTTGCTGGTCTGATGCCTTTCTTCCTGTTTCCTAGAGTGAAATCTGAAGCGATTGTTGCCCGGCGAGAACCCAAAGAGGAGGTGGAGGATGTAAGCAGCTATCTCTGTACAGAATTGGTATATTACATTACTAAAATGCCTGTGGGGAAAGGGGGTTGATGTACTTACTCTGTATCACCTCATATGTCTGAGTTCTGACACACTGATTGAGCTGCCTCTTAGCCATGAGGGCACAGCTGCTGAGCGTTGCTAGTGGAGAGATGCTATGAAGTTGCCTCTTCATAGGACTCTCCACTCGTGGCTGGGCAAAGCTGACCAACTGACACCAGGTGGTATCTGCAGAAACCTTCCTGCTTCAGCTGGTCCTCCCCAATTTCAATTTGCTGTCTGGTGTGTAGTGTGGTTTCACTCAGGGTCCTACAGGCATCAAGACTTATCCAGGAGAGCTTGTCTCCACGTTGGCAGTGAAGCAGTAAACTGTGGGGACACTGTGCAGTGAAATCCAGATTACACAGATAACTCTGCAGCAGTAACTGCCTTCTTTTAGTTCTCTAATCTCAGTCCTGTGGCTTTTTTTGTTTGTCTCATTTCTTTTACATAAGCCAGTACTGTCTGTTACAGGCTACAGGCAGAGGAGGCTCATGGAGTGTTCTTCTGTGACAGCAAACTAAAGCAGTAACAAGGATTTGCCTTGTAGATGTCCCTCTGCTAGGATAGGGAATTAGATAAAGAGCTTTTCAGTATGTGCTTACTTTGTCAGAAGCATTGGAGCAGGTTCAGTTTAGCCTCATCCTCCTGTCCTAACCAAGGTGAAGTTGTTCTTTTGAGAATGCAGGTAGATTGTAAAATGCTCAGGCTGTGAAGTGCTGAAGAGGACTGGATTTCTCTTAAGCTGAACTGACAGGAGATTTTGGGGGGGGTGGTGATGTTCTTTTTTTTTTCCTTCTTTTTTTTTTTTTTTTTTTAAGTGTGTAAAATTCATTTTTATTTATACACTACCTGGTTCTGGTTGGTCATACAGGTTTACTGTCACTCCAGAGAGGCTGCAGAGAGACTTGGTTCATTTGCTGTATTCCAGCCCTCAGCAGGTCTCATCAGCCAGGCAGAGTTTGGGAATTGACACAGTCCAGGCACAACCCAGTGCTGCTTCCTAGTTATGAGTTCCCTATGCCCTTGGGATTTCTTTTTTTGGACAGATGCTTTCCCCAGGATGCTTAGCCGTGCTCTTCTCATGTTCCACTCCTCAAAGCAGACAAACAGAATCTCATTTCAGTTGCCTCCTAGCCCAGAGCTGCGTGTGCCCTCATGGGAAGGCCAGGTTATGTCACCAAAGAGGGGGAGGCTTGCCTTTTGTTCCTTGTACCCTGACCTTTATCAGTGTGTGCTAACAGAACACCTTTTTAGTCCTCTTGAGGGAACAGACGGCATTACGTGGTGCTTGCTGCCTGCTGCTTGTGACCGCATTTGCTAACAGACTAAAATTTTGGTTTCCAAATTTCTGCATCAGCGAACCACTGTCAATTCTCATCATTCCTTGCAGACTATCAAGGCACTTTGCTGGCAATAGTCCCTGTGTGAGCTTTTCAGTTTGGTGGTGGTTCCAGTTCTAATTTTCATGGGTTTGCAGACCACCCCAGAGGTCCGTGGGCAATAGTTTGGCACCTCTGGTGGGGAAATCAGAGGATAATCAAACAGAACAAAAGGAGAACTAACAAATAATGTCTTTCTGTCTCCTGACTTGCCCTGCACTAACATCAATCCCCTTCCATCTTTTGTGGGCTGAAGCAGTGCTCCTCCCCCCTGCAGGACAACATTCCCATTGCTCAGCGTCGTCGCTTCACCCGTGTGGAAATGGCTCGGGTTCTGATGGAGCGCAACCAGTACAAAGAGAGGTTGATGGAGCTCCAGGAGGCTGTCAGGTGGACAGAGATGATCAGGTGAGAGTGGATATTGCTGAAGATTCCTATTTAGGGTAGAACTTGGCCATGTCTGGCTTTGTGGTCATTGCAACCCCTACCAAGATACGGGTTGAGAAGTGCTGAAAGCTTTCCCAACTGTAGATGCTTCTCTCCTAATACTGAATCCTTCCTCTCTTATTCCTGAACCTGGGCTACAAATCTCAAGTTGCCATTGTTGTATGGAGACACTGGGCAGTTGTTTGGCTTACTTGTTTTTTGTGTGCTAATTCAGCTAGGAGAAGCTGTAGGAGAACAGGTTGCTTCTGATTAGTGAATTCTAAATGCTGTAGATTGAAGTGAGTATGCTGCTGGAGTCTGTAGTTACCAGACTGGTACTGTGGCAATGGTAGTGTTGAAGGGAGCTGCTAAGGCTACAAATTGAAAACACTTTGCACTTCATGTCAGCACTGCAACATAAAATGGTTGGGTGTATTAGAGAACAGTGCATATCACTTCCTCTGTTGTGTTTTGAAACATGTTAGAATGAATTCTGAATTTTGACATGGCTTCCTTGATGGAAGTGGCCTGCTGGTTGGCAGAAATCTGGGTAAGAGATGCTGAGCTTGACTTGCTTTGCTGTGTTTGTCTGCAGAGCTTCCCGTGAGCACCCATCTGTCCAGGAGAAGAAGAAATCCACCATCTGGCAGTTGTAAGTTCTTTGGTGGTTTGTGTAAGGTTAAGAAAAGGGGAAGTGCTGCCTCTTTCTACTTTAGACAGCAATTAACAGACTCTACATTAGTGAAATATCAGCTTAAAGTGTTGTTAGCTGAACCCTTTTGCCTTTAAGGGCTTCCTTTATCCTTAATGGAAATCAGCTGAACATCCACATTGGTTTTGTTTCACAAGCTATGAAAGATTATGAGTGTCCAGGAATGGAAACACACACACATGCTCACAATCAGTTTTAATAAAGATGTGGTTTCAGAAGATACATTTTTCTGTAAGTTAAGAACACTTTATGTCAATCAAGTGGAAGACTTGGCACCCTGTTTGAAGTAGGGTAGTTTCCATGAGGGGCTTAGAGCCCCTGGCTGCATACCTCTCTTGTTTCCCCTGTTAGGACTGCATGGGGTGTTGGCTCCCCAGGCACCTCTTCTGTTACTTACTGGCCTTTGTCTGTCCTTAGTTTCAGCCGACTGTTCAGCTCTTCCTCGAGTCCCCCACCAGCAAAGAGGACCTACCCATCTGTGAACATCCACTACAAGTCTCCAACAACAGCAGGCTTCAGCCAGCGGCGCAGCCACACCATGTGCCAGATCTCCTCCGGCAGCCGCACCCTGGAGTTCTTCCCTGAGGAGTGAGTCATGTGCTGTGTGCCAAGCCTGCTGCCCAGCAGCTCTCCCAAGGAGGAGCTTTGCTGAAAATGAGCTGTCTCCTGCTTTTGAGAAAGTCAATGGGGTGTTAATGTGTGTCCAGCTCTTGTTGTTAACTCCCAGGTCTTTTACTCGTCAGTTACCACGTGGATGAGCACAGCAAGTTGTGTGCTCCCTAGCACATCACTGCTGTGACTTTCTAGCCTCATGAGGGTTGCAAGAATAGAGCAGACCTTTGTGGGAAAGTGTGCTGCCAGGATTGGATCAAGGGAGTGGAAAGCCTTGCCCAACCCTGCAGACAAGGAGTTTAAGTGAGGGCAAAAGTTGTCTAAACAGCATATTTAGGTTACAATATTGGTTTCAATCTTAACTGTGCTGAAGAAGAACCTCTAAGCATTCCTGCTGCAAAGGCTTCTTCCTATTCATTGTCTCTGACATGAAGGGAGTCTTGGCTTCAAAATGCATTCTGCTGAGAGGAGGTTGTGCAGTTTGATCTGTGGTGTGTTCCTTGGAAGGACTTAATAAGTGTGATGGTAAAGTAACACAACCTCTGCAGTAAGAAGGGTTTGTTGGAAATATGCTAGATCAAGAGAAAAGAGATTGCCTTTAGAAGGGTAAATTTATGTTTTATCAATATCCACAGTCTATTCTCTTCTTTTTATCTGATGACAATATCATAGTCGTTGTGTGGTGTTTTGAGTGCTTTCCAGCAGTGCATTAAATGATGTGACTAACCTCAGTCAGAAGCCTTTGTTCTCTCATCCTCTCCCCAGGGGAGGAAGCATGTGGAGGGAAGTGTTTTGTTTTAGCAGGAGGTTGGTTTTGTTTTAAGTGTGTATGTCATTATGTGTGCCTGTGTAGGGGCTTTTGTTTTGGATTGAATTATTTTCTTTGCTGATGTTGTTTGTACCTTGGAAGGATACTTTCAAAAAATGTTGAGAGCTGGAACTGATGTTCCCAGCAGTCTTTGTTTATATTAAAACAGAACTTGAGAGCTCACAGATCAATTTTTTTTCTTTTAACCTTCACCAGTGCAAAGCTGGAGTTGTTCCTCAGGAAGCCAACAGGCTCAACAGCAGTTAGTGCATGGTTTTTTCATCAGCAGAGAAAGCTGAAAAATAAAAGGTCAATGATAAGGAAGAGAGGCAGAACTCAAAATGCTTTCCTGATGGAGGCATTAGATCAGCACATTGTAAGGACTAAGCAAAAATTGCTGTGATCTCCTAGATTCACAGATCTTATGGAAAGTGAAAGTTGGTTCCCTGTTTCTGAAGGGCTTTGGGAGCACTGAAGTGGAGCTGCCAGTGATTTAGCCTACCACATGGCTCAGGTAACAGGGAGTTAGAGATTAGGGCTGTCTGTGTCTGCCCCTTAGCAGAGGTGTGATCTCTCAGACCTCCTGCATCCCTTTTCAAAGATGGATTTGGTCTGCTTTGCGTTTCCTCCTTTTGCTATGCCAAGAGTCCCTGACCCTTCAGCTCGTGCTTTTAAGCATGGCTTGAGAAGTGATGCAGTTGCTTCTCTCCTCAGTGACTGCACCTCGTCGGCACGGCGCGAGCAGAAGCGGGAGCAGTACCGCCAGGTCCGGGAGCATGTGCGCAATGACGACGGGCGGCTGCAGGCCTGCGGCTGGAGCCTCCCTGCCAAGTACAAGCAGGTAGGGACCAGCCAGGGGGACATCATTCCTCACAGTAAAATCACTGAATTTACCAGGTTGGAAAAGAGCTTCGACGTCATTGAGTACGACCTAACACCTTCTAATTAGCTAATCCATGGCACTAAGTGCCTCATCCTTTTAAACACCTTCAGGGGTGGGGACTCCACCACCTCCCCAGGCAGCCCATTCCAATGCCAGTCTCTCTTTCTGTGAAGAACTTCTTCCTAACATCCAGCCTAAACCTGCCCTGGTGGAGCTTGAGACTGTGTCCTCTTGTTCTGTCACTGGGTGGCTGGGTGAAGAGACCCAACCTCACCTGGCTACAACCTCCTTTCAGGTAGTTATAGAGAGCAATAAGGTCTCCCCTGACCCTCCTCTTCTCCAGGCTGAACAACCCCAGTCAGTGAAGACAATTCTCCCACTGGTAACCTTAGCCTTAGTCTTTAAATATTTCATTTAGAGGTACTACATTCATGTTTTATTTGTATGATAGCTGTAGGCACAGGTCAGGGCTGATGTTTTGTGTGTCTCCACCAAAGCCAGTGGAGGAGGAATTTCATTTATACTCTGAGAACTCTACCAATTGTTTAGTATAAAACCCAAATGGAGAGCAGTTTGCTCCCACTTCTCCCCAGCAAATATCATCAGCCTCACTTGTTAGCTTCATTTGAATGGTCAAAGACATCTTGAAAGGAATGAGTAAAGTAGTGTGGCTTGAAGGTGAATGAGTTTCAGGCCATGATGGAAGGGAACAGCAGGGTTCTGATTTCTTTGCAGAGAGCATCCATTAACAATCCTCTGTGTGACAAGAGTGCAGTGTATAGCCTTTGTTGACCACAGCTGGGTCACAATATCATAGTGAGAGAGGCAGGCTGCCAGGTAGGCTGCTTCCATCCCTGTAGGGAGTCTGTTTCATACAATATGTGAGATGCAGCCTCAACAGTACCTGTCTCTGAGGCTGGTAAGTTTTGTTCTGCCATATTTGCCACATCTCTCCTTTTATAGCCTAATGTTCACAGCTTTGTGCTGTCTTTTTTGTCTTCTCTTCCCCCACAGCTGAGTCCCAATGGTGGTCAGGAAGACACTCGCATGAAGAACGTCCCCGTTCCTGTGTATTGTCGCCCACTAGTAGAGAAGGACCCAACCATGAAGGTACAGTGTCTCTGCACACCAGTCCAGTCCAGAAGGGGAACATGGGATAAGCAAAGTAGTTTGGTTGTTACATGTGCAAATTTTACAACAATCTTTCTCTTTTTCACATGATGTATTCCAAATTGACAGAATCACAGAAACATTCTGGCTGGAAAAGCCCCTCAGGATCACCAAGGCCAACCAATATCCCTACTCTGCAAAGTTCACCCTAAACCATATCCCCAACCACCACACCCTGCACAACTTTTAAACACATCCAGGGTTGGCTACTCCACCACCTTGCTGGGCAGCCCGTTCCAATGCCTTACCACTCTTGCTGTGAACTTTTTTTTCCTAATGTTCAGTCTAAACCTACCCAGTGGCAGCTTGAGGCCATTCCCTCTTGTTCCATCACTAATTACCTCTGAGAAGAGATCAGCACCAACCTTTCCACAACCACCTTTCAGGTAGCTGTAGACAGTGATGAGGTCTCCCCTCAGCCTCCTCTTATTCAAACTAATTCTACCTTCTGCTTCCTTTTTTGTGAGTAGTGGTTTCTAATGTATGTAGGGTGAGGTACACTTCGTGGACATCTTTCCCAGCTGGTGTTGCTTGCCAGCTCCCACATATCTGTCTTCAGTCTCTTTTTTTTTTTTTTTTTTTTTAGTCACACCTGTTTAAAAAAAAAAATTATTTTCACTAGATTACAGAGGACCTTTACCTTAACCTCCATCAAATCTGACTACATCTTCTAGTAGAAGTTGATGCACTGTTTCCAGCTGAGTGTTTGAGGCGTTTGACACGTGTCCACAGTTCTCTGCAAAGGTGCCCTGAATTCAAAGAGGTCTTGGAGCCTTCAGAATTCTTTGTTCAAAATTCCTGTTTCTGTTACTTAGCTGTGGTGTGCAGCTGGAGTCAATCTTACGGGATGGAAACCTTTGGAGCAGGAGTCTGGGAATGGGCAGAAGCTGGATCCTGGACGTGATCCTCTCACTTGCGATAGGGAAGCGGAAGGGGAGAACAACAAAAGCAACCATACATCTCCTGAGAAGAAAAAGGTCAGAAAAGGAAATGGATTTCTTTTTCCCTCTGATGGTTTTTATTGTTCCATCCCTGATGTGTCCCCTCTCCCAGTGCCTTTGTACTGCACTGCTAGCTGCTAGCTCTGCGCTACCCTGTGTGTCTGTGTCATTTGGGGTAACTTGCCCAGGGTGAAACTTTCCAGCTTCTACTTTTCAAACATTTGAAACTTTGAAAATGCTCCTCACAACAAATAGACTTGTGTTTGCTGAGATTTTGAGGAAGAGGATGCAGTCCTTATCACTGGAGATTAAACCCAAATAAATTCAGGCAAACTTTGATGAAAAGAACATAGACGTAGCAGAGTCCTTGAGTCCATTTGGTTCAGAAACGGAAGTTCTTGACATTTATTCCAGCTCTGTTTTTTTTAACAGTCTTAAGTGTTTGGCTTTTTTTCAAAAACCCACACTGTAATTTGTGGATAATAATAGAATGTTTTACCCCTTCTGCTTTGTGGGGGGTTTTTCCCATAACTGTCTTATACTGCTGCTCTATATTCAAGTGAGTTCAGCTTGCTTAAAGTGGTGAGTTGAGTGCATCCCAGCTCCATGGTATTCTGTCTGCAGTGAATGTTCAGTGATAGGCTAGCCAGACCTGTCAGAAGAAGAATTAGTGGCCAAACTCCACTTGTCCTAGGGAGTCAGACTTGTCCAGTGCTCCAGATACTAGAGCAGAAACATAAACAATGGTTGCATAGCTCATACTGTTTATTCGCATCAACTAGGAGGAGACTTGGCCCTTTGAAGCCAGCACTGTGTGTGCTTTGCATGTGAAAATGTTGCTGAGCACTGATATGGTCATTCTTATCTGAGAGGAGCCCTGATTGTGCCTGTGTGTTTGCTCTCCTGAAGGCAAAGGAGCTCCATGAAATGGATGCCACATCCAGTCGTGTCTGGATCCTCACCAGTACTCTGTCCACGAGTAAAGTTGTAATTATTGATGCCAATCAGCCTGGCACAGTGGTGGACCAGTTCACTGTATGCAATGCTCACGTGCTCTGCATCTCCAGCATCCCTGGTAAGTGCAGCCCAGGCACTGGCTGAGATCTGCACAGGGTGACTTGTTCCACGAGAAGTGACAAGTGTAGCATCCTCAGTTCAGAACTAACCCTGGGACTCTGCTGCATTCTGTAATTGTCCCTCAAAACCGTAACTCAGATCTTGCCTTCTTGTAGGACCTTTCTGTGGAGATCCCTCACCCATTGACCATTTAGTAAGTGGTCTCTGGCACATACAGGATGGCTCTTGGGAGCAAGAGTGAGGCTTGCCCAGGTTTGGAGGGCTGTGTAGCTGGCCTGGATGTTGATGCTAGGGATGAGAGGATTTGCCGTGATGTTGACTGATATTGTGGTGCGTCCCTAGGGCAATGAACCTCGAGGGTCAGCATCCTGCATCCCTGTGATTCCCTCGGGAGAGCTGCTGTGTTTAACTCAGCAGTGACAGCTAGATTTATGGGAGAATCTGTTCTTTGCCCTTCAGCGGCCAGTGAGAGTGATTATCCTCCAGGAGAGATCTTTCTGGAGGGAGATGTAAATCCCGAAGAGTCGTCTGGAACAGATGGTGTCTTGGCAGGAATCACTCTGGTGGGCTGTGCGACCCGCTGCAACGTGCCACGAAGTAACTGTTCCTCACGTGGTGACACACCTGTGCTGGACAAGGGACAGAGTGAGTTTTGGAACATAAAACTTGATGGCAGTCCAGTTCTAGCTAGTCTCATGGGAGCTTACAGTTGCAGAGTTGCATCTTCCTGTCCCAGAGGCGACAACTTCAGAAGCCTCGAGAAGTTTCTTAATGCAGTACAACCAAAGACTCTTTTGGTACATTTCTCTTTAGAGCCCTCCTTTTCTTTGGGAGTGATCCACACTCTGCAGCCTGAGTGTGGGGGCAGTATAAGAGAGTATTTTGGACAGATGATTCTCATTGTCTTCCTCCTCTGCACCATGTCTTAGAAAGTCAGTTAAGCCAATATGAAAACTGTAATGATGCTCTTGCTGACTCCATACTGCATTGGGCACCCATGGAGAACTGCTGATGTTTTGCTGGTCACAGATTTTACCTCATTTTAAAACAGTCTGTTCCCCATCCGAGCAGAACACTGCTGCTGTCTGTGGTGCAGGCTCAGGACTTGATGAGTTTGGCAAGGAAGGATAAATGGAAAGCTCAACAGCCTGATTTCTGTATGGCTCTTGCCAGCTCCTTCTCCAGCATGTCTCAGACTGTTGTTTAACCTTTCAGGTGAGATGGCTGCTGTCTGCAATGGGAAGATCAACCAGTCCCAGTCTACTGAGGAGGCGACAGAAGCTACGGAGGTACCGGAGAATGGTACAAGTGAGGCAGAGGCTGCCGAGGCCCGGCCCGGGCCCCTCACGGAGCACGTGTTCACAGACCCTGTCCCTGCACAGCCACCTCCCAGGCACAACGGGTAGGCAGGCTGGGGCCAAAGGGCCGGACCACATCTTTATCAGCTTTGTTTTCATAACCTTTTTGACAGGAGAACCAGCCTGATTGTGATGGTTTGGGAGTTACCTGCTCCCCTGCACAATGAATTCACCCAGACCAGACTCAGCCAGGCTGGAAATTAAGGACTGAAGCTTTATATTCACAGCTTAGCACAATGTGCAAGCAGATATTTACAATATATTAGATATATACAGCTGTAGACAGAAATGCACAAGTTGAAAGTAATACAGAAACACAGTCCCCCTCCCAGAAATCAGAGTCCCCAGGAGGGGCTCCCAGCCACTGTTACACCTTCTTTCCACCTCCTACTCTTATCCTGGAATCTGCCTTACGTGTAAGGTGAGTTGGAAGGATTGGCCAGGGAGGTTAGAAGCAGAATTGATTAGTTGGGTTACACAGATCCAAGCAGAAGCCAAGGAGACAGATAGACACCAGCAGACTGCTACAGACACACTCTCTTATCTAAGTTTATGTCCTTGTTTTTGTACATCTCAGCAAACCTGAAGCAGGTGAAGCAGACATCACCCTTGTTTGCTTTTCACAGCCTATAACCTAATTTTTGTCATTAAAATAATCCAATTAGCCTTAAACCAGTACACTGATCTTCTGACAGCATCAAACTTACTCCAGTTTTGTGCCCAGATTACAGACGGGATGACAGGGGGAGAAAGAAAGAAATGAAAATAACCATGGTTCAGCCTGTAGCAGACAGTGTCAGCTGCTGAAGTGCAAACACTTCATCTCTCAGTATGGATGTAGACCTGCCCAGATCTTCCAAAGTGCATCTATAATTCATGTTCCTACTGAAGGAGCTTATCGATTTGGGTGTAACAAAAAGTGATGGATTTGTTCTAGTAGTGCTGTAAAAGTAATGAGGAAAGCATATTCATCACCCCAGAATCTATAAGATGAATGAGCCTGACGTGAAGGCCTGAAGAGGGGGGTGAAGATCCTGGATAGAATTTGTTCCTAAATGGCCAAGTTGTTCTTGAGTTGTTCCTGTTGAAGTTGGAAACAATCAGAGAAAAGATTGTTTATATAACATTAAGTACCAGAATTGTTTATATAACATTAAGTACCATAATTGTTTATATAATATTAAGTTCTGGAGATTTGGGGTATTTGTATTGGTGAGGAAAAAGGGAAGATTTGCAAATTGCAGATTTGGGAGTCAAGCGGTTAAAAAATGCTGGAAAAAAGGAAGCAGTTTTGTATACAGGAACCTTTATCAGCTTGTGAGTGCCACACTGTGGGAATAGAAAGGGCATTTCTGTGTGCTGCTGCCTCTGAAGCCTCCTAATAGTGTTACTTCTGTGTCTTCAGGGAGAACGGGCAGCTGAAGACTGAGTCAAGCACAACACTGCCAGATCAGGAGTCGAGTGGGGATGCTGCAGGGACTTGCACCAGCGCCGCCCCCACCATGTGGCTGGGTGCACAGAATGGCTGGTAGGTTGCCCTTGGGCTGGCAGATCTCTCCATCACCTCCAAAGTTTGGGCTCCACTTTTCGTGTCTGCACACCTTTAGTTCACTTCCTGTGAACATCATTTCATTGATTTCTTGAGCCCTCAGCTCATCATTGGCGATCGAGCCTCACTTTCTTACCTAACCTCCACCTTTGCTACCAGAAGAAGTCTCAAGCCTAGTCAGGCTGAAGGTGTGGGGCCTTGCTGCTAACCCTTCCAATGTTTCCTTTCTCCCAGGCTTTACGTGCACTCAGCTGTGTCCAACTGGAAGAAGTGTCTGCACTCCATCAAGCTCAAGGACTCTGTGCTGAGCCTCGTGTAAGTGCATGTGCCAAGGAATGCCAAGGCAAAAGGCTTCAGTGGTGTTTTAGGTGGGGGCAGCAGCTCTTTGTCAGTCACATTTTTCTTTGCTCTTCTAAGAGAGGAAAATTTTGCAAGGTTTTTGTTACTGGAATGCCTCACACTGAGCCATTTTCCGGCTCAGTTGCAGACGTGACCCAGTTTAGTGGTAAGGTACTAAATGAGATGAGCAATAATGAGCGGAAATAAGAGGGGAAGGGAAAAAAGCAGAATTTCACTGGGGTGTAAATTAAGTGGAATTTGTTGAAATCGATGGTGCCTATAGTGTGAATGAGAAGTGAGCTCAGCAAGAAACTTACAGATGATCTTAACTACCATGAAGGTAAGAGGTATAGCCCTTGGACCTTGCAGGATATTCCTGCAGGTGCTAATCTGAATGGATATTGTGGAGAGAACATAATGACAGAGGGTGTTGGGGGGGTGTATGTCAGAAAGGATCCTTCTAGTCCCTTACTTCTGCAGAGTTTTGTGAATATTTACTTCTCTGTGATTTCAGGCATGTGAAAGGGAGGGTCCTTGTTGCCCTGGCAGATGGAACACTAGCCATATTTCACCGTGGAGAAGGTGAGTCTCAGTGTAGTAAGAGAAAACTTGGCCAGGAGTGTAGCCATGGATTAAATGCTGTTGCTTTTCAGGGTCCTGCATAGGCTTGTCAGGCTGCTATCTTCTGCCCCTGCTGGTTTTGTTGTACTTGTTGGAGGAGCCCGTGCCCTTCATTAGAATAAAAGAATGTTTAAATTAGCCTGCTTTGGAGAGCTTCCAGCCCACCACACTGAACTGTTACTGTCCTGTGTTTCTTAAGTATAAGGCTGTGCCCAAGCAGTGTTGTTGGTTCATGGGAATTAGCGCACACACATGAAATTAGTATCTGCCTATTAGCTAAGCCTCTGAAGCTAGGTCCACATGGACAGGTGGGTGATTCTGGTGTGTACTGACATGTCATGAAGAAGGTTCCACACTGTTTTTTCCCACCTTAGATGGTCAATGGGATCTCAGTAACTACCACCTTATGGACCTTGGTCACACTCACCACTCCATCCGCTGCATGGCCGTTGTGTATGATCGAGTCTGGTGTGGCTACAAGAACAAAATCCATGTTATCCAGCCTAAGACAATGCAGATTGAGGTAAGGCAGCACATGTCTGTGTCCTGTGTGTTCTTACTGCTGTTCTGCTATGGTGTGTGGAAAGACAGGACCTTGGTATTGCAGCTGATGACTGTGGGACCCAGGCTGTCAATCTGGGTCATGTTATGACCCAGTCTGCCAGGGGTGTGTTTATTCCTTCCTCTCTTTTCACAGCTTAAATCTTTAGAGAAGTCTAAACTGAGCACTTTAATAGTGAGTCTTTGAGGCCACAGACTGTTCAAATATGTGTGTGCTTTACAGCTACCATTCATAGATGGTGTAAGACTTCTTCCTCTGCAGGCATTGTGGCACAAAGGTGCACATAGCAGGACCTAGTGATCCTACTTGCCTCGGAAAAAAAACCCAAAACTCATTTCTAGCCTTTTGGTTGAAATTCAATACAGTGGTATTGCTACAAACATATTTGACAATGCTTGGTTTAAATGGGGAATTGCTGAATCTAAAGTTCACATCGATGGGCCAAGACAGTTTGACCTTTGGAATTTATGCTAGCTTTGTGTATTTTCCTTTCCTACCAAGCATGTTGAAAGCTCTTGACTTCTAAAATGTTCTTGCTCCTGAAGTGGACTTAAAGACCATAATGTGTGCAGAGCAGCTGTACAGCTCATCATTTCAAGCAGAGAGTTTTCTGTACGCTGTAGAGAACTTCTGAGGCCAGCTGGCATTAACAGGTTTTCTCTTGAGAGCTTGGAAACCCAAAGAAGTGGTCTCAGCTGAGAGAAATGGAGTATTTGTGTAGGTGATTGCAAACCCTTTGTGAAGTTGCACTGGTATTTCAGAAATCCTTCGACGCCCACCCCCGGCGGGAGAGTCAGGTGCGGCAGCTGGCATGGATCGGAGATGGAGTTTGGGTCTCTATCCGCCTCGACTCCACTCTGAGGCTTTACCATGCCCACAGCCACCAACATCTGCAAGACGTCGACATCGAGCCTTACGTCAGCAAGATGCTAGGTGAGGTGGGAGGGACTGTCAGGATGTAGTCTCTTGCTTACTGAGCTGAGAGGGCAAGCAGGATGGGTGAGCAGAGGTGTCACTGACTCTGGGCTCTTCCACATGCTCGGCAGGCACCGGGAAGCTGGGCTTCTCCTTCGTGCGCATCACAGCCCTGCTCATCGCTGGCAACCGCCTCTGGGTGGGCACAGGCAACGGCGTCGTCATCTCCATTCCACTGACCGAGAGTAAGTGACATTTATTGCAGCTACTTCTGCGTCCCCTCCCCAAAAAAGAGTGCTCCTGCATCTCACCTGTGCCGCATGGCAGGTGGCTCCTGAGGGCTCCTGCTCTCCAGGCTCTGCGCTTGAAACATATTTGCTGGCAGAGAAGAGCCCTGAGCATAAGCAAGCCTGAACTTGGTTTTACTCTTCCCTGCTAAGGAATTAAGCGTTCAGCTGAACACTTAACATGTTTAAAATAAAGTAGGTATTTGTAACTGTCCCTTCTGAGTTCAGTCGAAGCCGTTTCTTTCTCTACCATCCCTAGAATGTTAGCGTGACCATGACACAGAAGACTGCTGTGTATTGGTTCTGTAGCTGCTGGAGAGCAGGAGAAACCAAAGCTTTGGAAACTGCAGTAAATCTCCAAAAGGCGGCCATGGGATGAGAAGTCACCAGGCAGATCTCCCTGGAAATCGTGTTTGTGCATAGTCACCTAAACATGTCCGTAGCAGCATTTTCCAGAAACTAACCTTAGGAAAGGCTTCATTTACTCAGATTAGAACTCAAGTAGAAATCAGGATCCTATCCCAAATCCTGCCTCATGAGGAGGCTCAGCAGTAGCAGTTGATAGGTGCATCTCTGAAAGTTTAGTTGAAGCTTTTAGTATTCCAGTTCTGTACCTGACAGCATCTAATTCTGCAGGTCTGTTCCAGATGACAGTGGGAGAGCAGGATTTGAGGCTGAATGCATTTGCTTTCAGCAGAAAGCAGCAAAATGAACATTTTCTCGCCACTGTTAGCAGGAAATCTGAGAAGCAAATGGCTGTTGTGTAAGAGGAGCAAAGCTGTGGTATCCTCTTGGAAGTCAGGGCTGAGATGGTCTCCACTAAGGCTGCTGGAGCTGGATGTGCCTGGGGCTGGCAGCAGGAAGCCAGTGACACAGTTGTCTTTGCACACTGCAATCTTGGTCTTGTTTCTGAATCCTTGTTTTAAAGCTCATTCTTTCTTGGGGCTGCTCTTCCACTTAAGCCTGCTCTCTGCTGTAAACCAGTTGCATTATCTCTCAGTGTTTGTGTAAAAAAGTGGTAAGCAGTAGGGCCTCACTCAGAACTTCAGCAATGGATGCTTGTGACTGTGGTCCCTCTCCCATCTCTGGTACTACAGTTGGTTCTTGTGAGATAAGAGCAAGAGTAGTGTTGGTATAAACTGATCTGAGCTTGCAGCTCCTGTTGCAGTTTCTCTAGGTTTTATACATTTTTATTGCTCCCTGAATTTCCTCCCAGTAATCACCTTTTTCTTCTCTCCCATCCTGCCTTTCTCTCCCTGTGCCCTTCTGTATCCCCACTCCTTGCCTGTGCCTAGCTGTAGTCCTTCACCGAGGCCAACTCCTTGGGCTCCGGGGTAAGTCCACTGCCTCCTTCCTTAAGCTTTCACTCCTTGTGACCCATTCACCTTTGCAGCCACTTTCCCAGCCTTCCGTCCTGCCATTCAGCTCTCTCCATGCATTTTTACTCATCACTCTTCCATTTGAAGCTGCATCTGAGAACAGCAACCAGAGACAGTAGTATCAGTCCCCTCCTTTGCTGTGGCTAAAGACATTCTCATCCATCTCATTGGCTTGGGTTTTGTGTGGCAGTACTTCATTCTTCATCAGTAGTTCCCTTACTGTGGTAGGCCATGCTTGAGACGAGGACTGCAAAGGTTCATTCAGTATGGTGTCTGCTAGGCCAGGCAGGAACCTGTTGTCATTGCCCACTGTCTTCTGAGTCACTGCATCTAGTCATGGGATGAGAGCACAGGGAGCTCTCTTGTGGCATAAACTCTGCCTGCTGAGTTTGCCTCAGGGTGAGTGGCTCCAAGAGTCTGTCTCTCTCTCAGCACTCTGTGATGGTTCTCAAACTACTCACCACCTCTTGGAGCTCCATCACTAAGCAAAAGAGCTGTTCTACCTGGGCACACAGTGAAAAGTGCTAGAGCCAGAACTGTTAACCAGATGAGCTCATCCAGTTGTAGCTGCTCACAGCAGCTAGAGCACAGAGGTGGAGAGAGCCTTTATCTTGGGCATCTTCTGCCTGCACACACTGATTTTCATTCTTCCACTGAAATATTTATACATCTCTTGCCACTTTGGCTTCAGCTTGATAGTTGAAAGTGTGCTTTGTCCAGCTCACATAAGAATTGAAATCCAGCTCAAGGCATATTGCAGAAATACAGATGATGAAGCAAGCAATTCTGTTCTCTTCCTGGAAATGAAAGCCTTCTGATTTCAGCACTTCTGCTTTACTGATGGCAGGATCTCCTGTCCTGAGCTCTGAACTCTGGCCTCTGTTCCTTGCACACATGTTCTCAGAGCCTGGATGGAAGGCCCCAGAGCCTGCCTTGGAAGCTGTGGGTGGTGAACATCCTTCAGGTGTACATTGCTTGAGTAGCTGATCTGGTAGTGTGGCTTAGTCAAGGACTAAAGAGGAACCTCACTCCACTACTGTGATGTTTACTGGCCTGATGCCTTCAGCAGACCCAGGGTGCTTCCAGCTGCCTGTGTGCTCATGGATTGGCATGAGCTGAGCAAAGGACATCGCCTGGATACTGAGCAGTAATTCTCCTCCAGGTGTCCTTCATGTTTCATGGGTACAATGGACATCTTGGGGTAACCTTCCAGGTAGAGAAGACCAAAGTCAATCCTGGAACTGCAGGTCATTATTGAAGACTGGACAACTACCACTGCTTACTGCTACTGGTGAAGAGACCTTCACTGAGACACCTTAGAAACATTTCTCTAGCTTGCCCTAGGGCTGTTCTTGCCCAGCTCCTCCAGGCATGTGTGCTTCTATAGCAGACTAGATTAAGAAAATGGCTTTGTTCCCATGAGTGGCTTGTTGGCAGCCTAAGAGAGAGGGACTGTGTGTTGTCACATCCTGTACCCAGACCTTCAAAGAGTCCTGTGCCTTTAAGGGTTTACTTCAGGCTTGGGAGTTTTCTTTTTGTGTTCCTTCAGTGAAGGGGACTCAAAGCCTTTACTGACAATATTTCTCCTCCCTGTCCCCAGCCAACAAGACGTCGCCAACCTCTGGAGAGGGCAGCCGCTCCGGTGGAGTCATCCACGTCTACGGTGACGACAACAGCGACAAATCTGCCAGCAGCTTCATTCCCTACTGCTCCATGGCTCAGGCTCAGCTCTGTTTCCACGGCCACCGTGATGCTGTCAAGTTCTTTGTCTCTGTGCCTGGTAAGAATGAACAGAGGCCTTCCCAGTGAGGGCCTTGTCCCACTACTCTGTGGCGGGAGCTTGAGCTGATCTGCAGCAGGTGGCTGTCCACGCTTTATGTAATGCTCACAGATCACTGCAGCCCCAGCATCAGCAGTTTAAATTGCAGTGACTTCCAGATTCCACCAGCAGAAGGAATTGGCCTGCCCAGTTGTGTTTGTGCTGTGTGTATTAACTGCATGGGGAGTGAGCAGAGGCACTGACTGCACCTCTGTCCTCTCCTAGGCAATGTCCTAGCAACCCTTAATGGGAGTGTGTTGGACAGCCCTTCAGAGAACCCCAGCACAGCAGCTACAGAGATGGAGAAGCAGAAGCTGAAGAACGTCCTGGTGCTGAGTGGGGGAGAAGGGTACATCGACTTCCGGATCGGTGAGCACCTGTGGTGGGAAGCGTCTGGAACGGGAAGGGCTGGGGGGCTGTAGCCATGGAGAACAGGATTGCTACCTCGGGAGCAAAATCTGAACAGTGCTGCTCTCTTTCTTCTGCCTCTGTGAGGGCAGGCAGAGGCATTTCCCTTATGCAGCACAAGGCTGCCACACCCTGCCCTGCCTATGCCTGCACTGCCATATGCCTGTGGCAACGGCCCTGCAAAGAGCAACCACATCTGTGCCGCCGGCTGCAGGCATTGCAGCCCCACAGTGCCACCTGTGCTGCTCCAGAGCCCTGTGTTGTAAACAGGGGCTTGCCTGAAAGGAACGTGGCTTTCCCTACTGCTGGAGATGGTTTGTTCCATCCATACAGTCCTGCCTCAGAAAAGCATCATGCTGCTCTTAAGTGTTCTCCAGGCACGAAGGAAGAGCTTAGCTCATCCTGTTGTCAGGCTGCCAAGACCATACAGTGATATTGGTGTCTTTGGAGGCATTCCAGAGAAGTGCCATTTGGGATTTTTTTCTTTTTTTAACTTTGTTTTCTCTCTTCAGGGGATGGAGAAGATGATGAGACAGAGGAGAATGCAGGAGACACCACCCAGGTGAAACCAGTACTTTCCAAGGCTGAAAGGAGCCACATTATTGTGTGGCAGGTATCATACATCCCTGAGTGAGAATTTCTCCTTCCCTACCAATGTAAGTGTCCCTCCTCCCACCCGAATGCCAAGATGTACATACAGAACACCTGCCTTGTACCTACTGCTGGAAAACCACCCCAAACAACTGCAGTGGCTCCTGCCTCGGACTGTGACCCCATTCTAACCTCTACACTTGCAGCTTTCACCTCGGGCCCGTGCGCTTTCTGCGTGATTGGATTCGTGTTCTGCTCTGGAGCTGGCATCTACACAGAGAGAAATGGCATCGAGGAAGTGAAGCTTGGAGCTAGAGCTGTGCAAAGCCTTTGCCCAGCACTCAGGAGCTGGCAGCCGGATGGGTGGTGGCTCAGGTTCTCTGGCAGGTTGCCTCACTCCCACCTGCATGAGAAGAAGTACATCCCCTTGGCATTCCCTGCCAAAGCAGCAGTGGCGAATCACAACTTCTACAGCACCCTAGCAGAAATCTTTTCTAGTTCACCGGTGGATGCTCCAACTTAACCACCATTAAGCACAGAATAATGTCCCACAGAATCAGAGCAGCCAGGTCTGAGGAACCCCTCAACAGAAAGTAGTGTCAGGGCTTGGGGCAGTACTTCTGCTATTTGACAGGAGGAGGCAGCAGTGCCATCCTCTGTACTTGCAGGTGGGAGGTCTCCCTCCTCCGCTGTTGCTGTTGTCTCAGCAGTCATGTGCTGGGTGCCTGTGTGTCCAGAGAAGATTGTTAGGTAGCCTCAGGTGGGAGGTGGCTGTTTGATCATGGAGATCACAGGGCCTTTGGAAACAGTGGTAGCAAAGGGGTACTGGAACCTTGTTTTCTGAAGAGCAGAAAAGGCAGTGATACCTTTAACTCCTTCCAAAGTGCCCAGCAGAAAACAACTCTTGAGTTCATTGTGAAAGATTCAGGAGAGGTCTCTCTATGCAGCATTTGTTGGCATTGCAAACAGGTGAAGGCATGTGACACTGGACAGCTGTGAGCACTGCACTAGCACATAGAGGTTATCTTGACTCCTGAAGCTGTGTCCCCAGCCTGGGAACTGCTGGAAGGAGGTGGCTGCTTTCCTTCCTACTGTGGCTCTGTGCAGGTGCTAAGGTAACAGCTGTGTCTCACCTGAGGTCACAGAGGCATTGAGGCCAACCTCTTATACCCAACATCATGAGCATTGACTTAGTTACCAGGTAGCTTAAAAAGCTGGAAATTTCTGACTCCTAGAAAGAACTGACAGCCCCCAAGAGAAATTCTGACAACCCTTCCTGTGTGAGCAGTGCTGACATGGCAAACGTGCATCCTGTATGACAGAAAAGCAGCAGAAAGCAGAGCCAGGGAGAGCAATTCTGAGCTCCCGATGCAGAAGCAATGGTCTGTCCTCCCTTTCTGACAGTGCAAACAGTCCCTCTCCACAAGGACAAGTTCCGTTTCTTTTGAACACTCCCTTCTGGATGTGCAGGACTAGAGCAGCAGCAGTTGTTAGCAGTGAATGTGGAAGCTCCTGCTGGTCATCTTGTTTCTGCCCTGAGCTATGCAACACTTCAGGGTTCACAAGGATGTCCTTGTGCCAGTGTAGTGGTGGTGTGAGGACAGCTGGGGGAAGCCTCCATCTTCTGGGAAGCTCCCAGCTGTGCCCTGTGCTTGTTGCCGTGGTCCAGGCTGCCCCAGGGCTTGTGGGCTAAAGCTGTTCATGTACCACAGGGGTGCAGGGTTCCCATCTGTCCTGATGCAGCAGCGCTGAAATGCTTTTCAGATTCACAGCTGAGGCTTACATTTTTCCTGCAAGAAGGCAAGAGGACATCTCTGGAGAACAGAGGCCTCAGCCACCAAAGTATAGAGCTACAGGTGTGGCTGTGCTGCCCATGAGTGGTGCTGCTCCTCACCAAGGTAGGAAATCAGCTAGATGGTGTCCTCCAGCCACTGGCACACTGAGTTCTATGGCTGGCATTTGGCTAAGGGATGCTCGGAGCTGCCACCTGCATGTGGGGGAACCTTTCACCAGGGACATTTCACCAGGGCACTGCTGACCATGCCAGGCTTCTCATTCACTTTCTCAAAATGCTTCCTGCTAGGGCTAGGAAGAGCTCTTTGGATCGCAACACAGAGTTCATTAGAGTCAACAGCAGCATTTACACCACAGATTCCACAAATATAAGTTCATCATTTAGGGGCAGGTAAACTTCATCACTTGAGCTAACTGAAAAGAAGAGGAAAAAAACCCAAACCCCTTTTTAGACCTAGTTTCTCAGCTCTGTCCACTCTCCCTTAGGAAAATACAGAATCGCAACGTTCTTACCTCTTACTGTTTGCTCTGTTTCTGGTTTTAGCAGTTGAAGTGACAGTACTGTCTCCTGTCACCAACTGGGCCCTGGCAACATAAGGAAACCAGTCTTGGGTCTCAACCAACAGGTTCCTTTCCAGCTCAGTGCATGTTTTCCTCCAAGAGAAGCACATGCCCAAGAGGGGCAGCTACAGCTAAGTAGAACCAGCCTCTGCTGTCAGCTCCTGTGGGCGTCCGGTGGCTGCTGGGCAGCATGGTGAGAACTGACTGGCTTCAACACACTTCCCTGTCATATCTCCACTGTGATGTATGTAAAGTATCTTGTATGTTACAAAAAGGATTTAAAAAAAAAAAGTGTCTTAAGGCCTGTAAACTCCGCTCTTTGGTCTGAAGATGGCATTCTGTAAAGAGACTGCTGTATGAATACGTTCCCATGCTTTGTCCCCTATGCTATCGAACAACAAACCATATCTGTTCTGTATGTAATAAATGTGTTAACATCAGCTGGGCATCTCCTTCCTGCAGGGGCATCGAGGGAGCAGTGGGAGTGGCAGCTCAGCTGTCCACCCTTGGGCAGCTTAGTGGCAAGAAAGGAGATGTGGATTGCTCACTGGGTCACAGCAGAAGGGGCTGGCCCTGCAAGCCACAGTGCAATCTGTAGCTTCTCACCACGTCAGAAGTAAAAGGTGGCAGGGACATTCAGCTGCTGGTTTGCTGCTGTTGTCCTCCTCCTGTCCTCTTCAGGTTAATGCATCAGGCTCAGCTTTTAGCACTGTTTGCTAATTTCCCTTACCAGCATGGTGAAACCTGCTGTCATCTAGGGCTGTTGGTGGACTTGGTTATCAGTACTTGGCACTCTCTGACTGCAGTCAGATTCTGTGAACCTATATGGTTATGTTCTGTGGGCACTGTGTGCTGAAGTTGTGTTAGTTCCTGACTGAAGGACAGAGGCCTAGGTTGTTCCACTTATCCTATCTAACACATGGGAAACTACCTGGTCCTCACTTTTGTGCTGATCCAGTAGCATGACAATCATGGTACAGACAGCAAGGCCCAAGTTGAGCCCACCAGAGGCATGGACCAGAACAAGCCTTGTGCCCTCACCATCCACAACCACACTAGATCCTCCAACAGCTCCTGACATAGCAGCAAAATCCACAGCCACAAAAGGAAAGGCTAAGAACTGCACTAAGGAGCTGCATGTTTGTACTGTTCACCACAGCATGCTGCACTGGAGGAGGTGGTCATTTATCTTTGGCTTCAAACAGCAAGAGCCAGCCCTGTATAATTTGCATCACCAAAATTTAAATTATTTCTCCTGTCTCCTGAGAGCCATCTTTGGGAACAAGAGATGGATGACTTTGGATAATCTTAGTCATATTGTGTTCAATCAGTATTTTTCATTGCCCTCACATCTAAGTAACCAAGCTGAATGTGCAGCAGCTGTGCCTCTATTTGGTAAGCTAATGACATTGCATTTGGACCTCCTGGTGCTCTCCAAGCACTGAAAAGAAAAAAAGACCCAAGTTTTCTTAAAACTGTGCTGCAGAAATAACAAAAGGTTTATTTTCATTGGACAACCTCTTATACACAGCTCTCTGAAATGATGTGGTGTTCTCAACCATTTTTCTGCCATTCATGCAGGATGCACATTACCTAAAAAATGTTACTTAAAACGTCGTTTTGTGGCTGCAAAGGAAACTGTGCTCCAAAGGGCTGCAGCTGTGCCTTCAGTGACTACACAGGGAAACAAGAAGGTTCCTCTGCTGCCTGAGAACAAAGCTACAAAAAAAAAAAAAAGCCCTGAATGTACCTGCACCTTTCCTTTCAGAGCAGGTTGACTGTTCAGGGCTGAGGAGAAAGCTGGGAAACCTGGATACACCCTACCAGAGTGGACACGCAGTGCTTCTTAACAGAGCATGTGGGAAGCTCAGGGCAAGTGTTCATACTGGTGTCTCTGCAGCTCTTCGCTTTGCACCCATGACCTTCTCCAGGTCAATCATTGGCTCCTCTGTGATCGGCTTCCCTTCTTTCTGCCACTGTGCAAGGATCATGGCTCGGAGCAGAGGTGGGTACGGAAGGTACCGAATGGTCTCCTCTGGCACTGGGGTGAATTTCTTGAAGGCCTCCTCCTCGTGCTTGGGCACCATCCGCCAGTCATGGTACATCACTTTGTCAATCTCTCTCACCTCTTCTTCGGTTTTGCCTGAGAAAAGATGATGGACAGCAGTGGACAAGGCTATTAAGAGCAAATTCCTTGCAGGAAATGTAGCAAATGTCACCTCTCTGGTATCAAAAATGCTTCAGCCTGTAGCAGAGGAAGCTTTCAGAAGTTCAGGCACTATCTCCCCTGCTGTGCTACAGGATCCCACTGCTGTCCTCAGAAATCAAAACAGTCTGAAATGACTCCAGGCAGGTTGTTCTACTTCCATGGCTGACTCCCTCTCAATTTAAAACATAACTGTGTCTCTTGGGTTCAGTTTCTATGGCTAATTTCTCACTACAGTGATTTTTTTTTAGGAGCTTTAATGTTAAAAATATTCTACAACTTTTAAGACCTTTGAGTGAGGAATACTTCAGAAACAGGTGACAATCATAAGCCCAACATAAAGCAGCTTTAAAGAGGGAAACTCTAAGTGCTAATTTAAAAGCCTAGTACCAAAGTTTACTTGCCATGACTCCTGTCTGCCTGGCGCTTTTACCCTCAACGCTCTCACTTTCCCTCTGTGCCTTGCTGTCGTGGTCTCAGAGCAGGCTCTCCCCTCCCATCCAACCCCCGATACCTGCCGGCTTTCCCCATCAGCCTAGGCTGGCTCTCCCACAACGCTCCTTACAAACGCATTCCGTGGGGACTAGAGCCCAGCACTTGCAACTGAATCACGAAGAACTTGTTTTCTCATTAGCAGGGCTGAGAAGAACACATTTCACAGGAGGAAGGCTGCGCTTTCCCTGCGGCTCCCCACCCCGTTCCCGCACAGGCTGTCCACACCTCACCGGCTTTACCTCTGAAGGTCAGGTATCCCCAGGCTCTTCCATGATCCATGTTCTGCAAAGGAAACAAGAACCTGCTGAGGAGAGGGAGCGGCGAGGCGGCGGCAGGCAGCGGCGGGCTGCGCGGCCCCTCAGCCTCACCTCGGCCGTGTAGTCCACCTTCACCTTGGTGATGACCCAGTAGCAGGGCTCGTCGTACGCCCACAGCCAGGACTTGCGGGTGACGGTGCGCCCCGTGCCGAAGCGCGGCAGGCGGCAGAGCAGCGTGAAGAGCCGATTCTCGTTCCGCACATCCTCCCAGGCCCGCACCGGCAGCCGCTTCTGCGTCAGGGGCCGCCGCATGGTCTCGTAGTCCAGGGCGAAACGCTGCGAGTCCCGCGGGCGGTTCTTCAGCGCCCAGTACTCACGGATCTTCTTGGCCATAGCGGCGATGGGCCGGTGCAGCTTCTTGCGGGCCATGGCGCCGGTCGACAGGGACTAGCGCGTCTCTGGCAGTCCGCCGGGAGCGCCCCGGGACTCTGCCGCTGCTTCCCGTGCCGGCCGGAAGCCGTCCCGCCCGGCGGAACCTTGATACCGCCACGGAACGCAGGTGCTGCGGCTCGGCTGTGCGGACGGACCGCCGAAACTGCTCTGAGTTGCTCCGTGGCCGCTTCGAAGCCCTTGGCCGTGGTCCGGCCGTTCCGCGGTCCAGTTGCAAATCTTCAGGAGAAGTTGACGCAACTCTGCAACAGTTGGCTAGAGACAGCACCTGCGGGCTGCTACAGCAAGAGTGAGGTCAAGCCGCGTTCTGAAAGCTGCCACCTCCTCATTTGCTCTAGTGGGGGGTCACAAGTGCAGGTCACCGACATCTTCTGGTATCCAGGCACTCTGAACATCCAGAATCCTGATGGCAGGTTATCTTGGATAGCAAGAGGATTCTTTTAAAAATTTTTATTCTTTATTTTACTTATCGAGGTGAGATCTGCTACTAAAGAAACCCCTTTCACTCTGGGGCTGCCGTAGCTGGCTGTGGGTGCCCCGGGAACCCTTTGCTCCAGCAGGAGGCTCTAGCACCAGCGCAGGCACTGCTGGAGCGGGAGCCCCTGGCAGAGCACCAGCGAGGTCCCGATCACCGTTCGGCAGCTTGACAGCTCCTGCCGAGCGACCCCGGGGCACCGCCAACCGCAGACACCTTCTGGGTCCGGACCGCGCCCGCTGCCCGCCCCGCGCCGGCCTGACGTCATCACGGTACCCGCGCGGCCAATCAGCGCCGCCGCCGCGGTCACGCCTCGGGGGAGCGGCCGGTGACAGCCTGCCCGCCCACGTGACGGGGGCCGCCCAATGGGCGCCGCCGCCGCCCCCCCGCCCAGCGGCGGGTGCTGTCC
>VWZI01014929.1:325210-351295 GCA_013396835.1 Psilopogon haemacephalus
GCTGGAGCGGGCCAGGGGGAGGCAGGTCCGGGCCGGCGCCGGAGGCTGTTCGGAGACGGCGCATAACATAAACTGTGTAAGGTGGAGAGGATGAGGGGAGCGGGACAGGGGCGATCCCTGAGCTTGGAAGCGCGGTCTGCTCCCACCGGAGTTGAGAGCTGGCATCAATAAGTTGGTAGGTGTTTAGGGAAAGCGGCGAAGCTCCTTCTTGGCAGCGCTTGAACGAAGCGACACGGGAGAACAGCGTGTGCTGGCAGACGGGGATGTCCCCGGTGAAGCTCACAGAAGCCATTTCCCCTTGTCACTCTCGTTTGACCCTCAGATAGGCAGAGCGATTTTGTATTTCCTGATCGGGAGAGCCGAGGGGATTGCGGCGAGCCCTGTAAGCACCAGTTTGAGTGCATAGGCGCTGCTGTGCTTGGCAGACTAGGGTCCTGCTAGAGCTTGCAAGAAATAGCTGATCTCCAACACGCAAATGCATGCATTTGTATTTATATCCCAGATAATAAGAAGCATGTGCTTCGGGCTGTGACAACTGCAGTTTCTCATCCGAAAAATTGACAGTGCTGTAAATTTGTCTAGTTTATCAAGCGAAGTAAGTAAAGATCGGTTCCTTTTAGCCTTTTTTTTTTTTTTTTTTTTTAAATAAGAAACTCTCCTTGTTGGAATGCAGATTGTCCTGCTTTAGCTTTGAACCTGACAGCCTAGGCAGGTGCGATCCCCAGAGCCATCGCAGAAGAACTGTACCAGTAAGACAGTAACTTGTGAAAGGCTGTGATGAATGCCTCGTGTAGCAGAAGAATGGAACTTCAAGTATGAGGCACGGTCACGGTTACAGCTCCTGGCAGTGTTCCTGCCTGGCCCTCGCATCTGAACCGGCTCTGTAGTGCTGCCGTCTCGGGAGGGGCTGCGGTGCCACTTCCCCAGAGTTCAGGAGCCGGCAGGTTCCACAGGTTCTTTGCCAGTCTCTTTCAAGACTGATAAGGTTTTGCGAGAATACTGCAGCCTGAATAAGTGACTAGGGTAAGATAGTGACAGAGCTACCTTGCTGAGGTGGCTTTTCCTCCTCTATGAAGAGGTCGTTTTGTGTAGTTTTCCGTTAGGAAGTGTTTGCAAGTGCAGGAAACAAACTTTTCTGCCTTTATTATGGCTCTTTTCTATCTTTGGTACATTTTACTGTGGCGTTGAGCACCTGAAGGATGTGATAATGGAACTCCTCTTCAGGGAATCCTGCTGTTAATGCTTTTGTGTGAGAACTTCTAAGAGTTTCAGCTCTTTGAGCTGGAAATCAGGGGCTGCTCAGCTCACCGCTCGGTTGGATGTAAGCTATCAACATGAACTTAGGTTTGATTACCTGCATCAGTGTTCTTCAGTTCCTCTTGAGGGAATATCCACTCCTACAAGAGCAATAATTAGAACAGCACTGGATTTTCCAGGCAGTGGCTGTGCTGCTGCTGCTCTGTTCATTTAAATTCTTATCTCCAGCAAGTTCACACAGGTTGTTTAGGTGCAGATACCCAATGCTGGGGTGTCAACTGCACACCTTTGCCCTTCGTGGTAGGCTTTGACTGTTGTAACTCTCATAATGTGAAAAATCAGACATAATGCAAAAGGGTAGATGTGGAGTAGTCGATTTTTTTTTTTTCACTGGTTCAGGTACCTAATATTTCATATTTTTTTTTTCTCCAGGGGGAAGCTGGGACGGTATCCTCCGTGGCCAGGAAAGGTGAGCTTTGGTGGTGTTCAGGGGTTTTGATTTTATTGCTGGTTTTATAGTCTGGGTTTGGTTGGTGGTTCATGGGGTGTTTTGTTTTTGGGTTTTTTTTCGGTTGGTTGGTTTTGTCTGGGTTTTTTTGTGGATTTTTGCTTGGTTGGTTTGGTTTTCTTTTGGTTGGCTGGTTTGTATTGGATTTTTTGAGTTTTTTTTTGTTGTTGTCTTGTTTTTGCAGTTGTTGGGGTTTTTTTGTGTTGAGATTTTTGGGAGGAGGTGTTTACTTTTAGTGTTGTTTGCATTCTTTATAATGCAGCACATCTAAACTGTCAGCCAGTTTGATCTGAAAGCTTAGCCTGTCACTAGCAGCTGTTTCTTCAGATGAAATTAAAAGCAACAGAGAACAGTCTATCCAAGCCTGGAACTGATTGTGTTTCCCAGGTTTAGTTACTTAATCCCTATCACTTTCTGCAGGTTTTTTTCCTCCCATAGTAAATTGGTTAAATGCACTTTGTGAAATAACAAAAATAAAGAATTTGGCTTCTCAAGACACTGGTTTTGAGCTATAGTGTTTTGAGTAGTAGCTCTTAGGGAACAGAATAGTTAAATTTTCTCTTCTGGTCTCGTTGGTTTTGTCTGATGTAAGAGCAAAAAGATTTTAAAAAATAAAATGGAATTATCTGCGCCATTTTTATTGTTTCTTCTTCTCTACGAGAACTCTGTTTTTAATTTGAGTGTAGCTGAGGTGACTGCAGAGGTGTCAGTGTTGCTGACAGCCAGAAACATTTAGTTATTGGATCAAGTTCAGTCTAAACTCCCTTACAGCCTTCCAAGTGTCACCTGGGTAACTGGAAGACAACTTTTGTCTCTGCTAATATCTATTCTGAGGCAAAAGACAAAGCTTTAAGTGCAAACTATAAAAGTTACCAAATTGATCAAAGTTTTGTTTAGAAAAAAGGCATCTTATTTGGAATTAGGGAGAAGAAAACCTCACTAAGATGCAGTGAGCTATCAGTGGAGTTCTGTCACTCTGCTGCGGCATCCCCAGGCTAAGGAAGTACACAGTTCACATGTTTATGTGGAAAGACTTGCAGCATTCAAAAAGGGCAAATTTCTAAGTACCTGTAACAGTTGTGACACGTGGCAGTAAAATTGCTGAGTGAAAAATGTGATGATCTTCCATTTTAACTTTCACTTCTAATCACCTTCAGATTGTTAATCCGCCTAAAGATCTGAAGAAACCTCGTGGGAAGAAGTGCTTCTTTGTCAAGTTTTTTGGAACAGAAGATCAGTATGTACCTGCCTGTTTTCACCTGGGGGAAAATCCTGTGCTCTGTAATCTGAATCTTACGTGGAAGAAGTGTTTGCCAGTGTAGCTCTGATGAACACAAAAAAAGTCAACTCTTACTGCATGCTACAGCCACTGCTGTGTGTGTGTGTGAAGACTTAGCATACTCGTGTCAGGATTTTGGTTACCACTGTGGGAGAAAGTTCTTGGTGGCTTTCCATTTTCAGAAGGCTAGGTGTGATGTCACAGGGTTGGATTTTAGTGTGCTACCATGTTTGAGAAAGGTAGAGCTGAGAGTGAGGAATTGTTCCTCGGCAGTGTGGCTGAGGGCAGTGAGTGCACCCTCAAAGTTTGCAGCCGGCACCAAGCTGGGTGGTTGTGTTGATCAGCTTAGAGGGTAGGGAAGCTTTACTGTGGGCTCTGGACAGGTTAGACCCGTGGGCCAAGGCTAATTCTATGAAATTCAGCAAGGCCGAATGCCAAGGCCTGCACCTGGCTCACAACAACCCCATGGTGAGCTGTAGACTTGGGGATGTGTGGTTAGAAAGCTGTGACTTGGAGAGGGACCTGGGGGTATTGGTTGGCAGCTGATTGGTGTGGCCAGGAAAGCCATTGGCATCCTGGCTTGCTTTGAAACATGGTGGCCAGCAGGAATAGAGAGGTGATCATCCCCCTGTACTCAGCACTGGTGAGGCCACCCCTTGAGTGTTGTGTTCAGTTCTGGGCCCCTTGCCCAGAAGGGGAAGGACATTGAGGAACTGGAGTGTGTCCAGAGAAGGGCAAGAAGGCTTGAGAAGGCAAGAAGAGCAGCTGGCCTATGAAGAGCATCTGAGGGAGCTGGGGTTGTTCCGTCTGGAGAAGAGGACATGGTTTAGTGTTAACCTTGCAGTGCTGGGTTGAGGGTTGGACTGAATGATCTTTGAGGTCTCTTCTAACCAGACATACTCTGTGATTCTGTTCTTCTGCCAGAAGAATGAAGCAGCTGAATAGTTGCCATTTGTGAAAGAACATACTGTCTTACCTGAGGACCGAAAAATATGCTTTGGGAAGACTACAGTAGAGGAAAGCTAAAACTGTTGTAGATGACCTTTTTGTAAGGCAGAGTTTATCGATTCCAAGCACATGTAAAATATCATGCTTGTCTTAGATAATTACACACTAGGGGGAAAAAAAAACAACAACAAAAACAATCTAAACAAACAAACAAACAAAAGCCTCATGACCAGAGCTGACAGCTTGGGTATTTCATGAGACTGAAAATAATTTTGGAGGTTTTGTTTTTATATTTTCGTGTTAAGTCTTGCAGTGAGAGAGAGGATTGCAAATCTCTGCAGAAAACTGGAAATCCTTTACTTTTGGGAAAAAAAAATAAAAAGAAAGGAGGAAGAACAAAGACCACTTGGTGGATATTTCTCAAGGAAAGTATTTTTTGACTGCTGAATTATTTTTGCTCAGTATCTCAAAATAATTGTCCACTGAAGTCTGAACTTGAGGAGGTAGAAGTGAATGTTGCATATCAGGGGGACCATTTGTTGGGTCTCTAGTAATGTAAGGCAGGTGAAGATTGATTTGAGGGCAGAGAGTGGAGGTTTTTTTTTGGTGGTCATGGTGTTGTTGGACATGTTTATTTCAGCTAATCAAGCTCTAAAAGTTGAGGAGTGTCCTGGGTTGAGACTTATGTCTTTAAGGACCATGGAGTGTAGACCTCCGAGAGGTCCAGAGCAGCCTATTCACTATTTGTGTCCTGATTGTTTGCTCTCTGTTCCTGTATTTCACATTACAGAATCAAACACAGAGATGTTTTTATTCAAGTTTGGATAAAGAGGTCATATGTCTGGAGCCCTGTAGCTGAGATTAGCAGCATGATTGCAAATGATCCTTCAGAGCTGTAAAATAATCAGGATTTATGATATGATTTTAGAGCTGTGGCTTACAAACATCCCCTTCTCTGGCAGAGTAACAACCACAGCGTTGTGGTTGTTGTTGTGTCTCCTCCTCCCATCTCCTTCAGTAATTTCCTGCTAGATAATGGTGATTTAGAAATTTGTTCACTTTGACTGGCATACCCCACCTGAAAAATGAAATCTAAATACATACTGTCCCCTATGTTCTTCTTTCAAAAAGAAGATGGACAGAAGAGAAAGAAGCTGATGTGCCTGTTCTGTCCAACTTGGATTAGAGTGTGCAGGCTGAAGCTGTGCTGTCCTAACCAGTGTGCTGCTGAGAAAATCCTATCTTTGAGCACAATCAAACCAAATCAGGAAAAAACTGAACCTGCTCTCACTTAATGTGAGCTGGAAGAGAAAATCCCTTTACTTCTTCTGGGCAGGTACATCGATGTTTTGCAAATACTTGTTTCTAGCAGTGTATAATCACTAAGTCAAAGCAGGTACCTGGCAAAATGTCACTGCTTTGTGTAGTGAGCAGCATGAAGAGGAGGATGCAGAGCTTCATCACTGACTACTCCATGGTGTGATGAGTACACTTACTCATACTGATACTTTGGTATGTGTTGCTGCTCTTTTCTAGCACTTTCTCCCACGTTCAACTTTGTAAGGTGACATCACCACTGATACTTTTTTACAGCTCTCCTGTTAAACCTTGACAGAGTAAGGCAGAGTAGGTGAGGACCTGGGTATGGCCTATTCATCTGTTTGAGCTGTGTGTGCTAGTTGGTGGACAGAATCCCTCTCACAAACTGCTGAGGGTCATTGCCAGTTAGGTTGTCAGTGGGTAGGCAATCTCAGACTTGATAGTTCTGTTCCCTTCTGGGGATTCCCAGGTGAACTGCTATAGC
The DNA here is from genome assembly GCA_013396835.1 of Psilopogon haemacephalus. Lineage (NCBI taxonomy): Eukaryota > Metazoa > Chordata > Aves > Piciformes > Megalaimidae > Psilopogon > Psilopogon haemacephalus. The sequence goes on from VWZI01014929.1 coordinate 331,007, forward strand.
CAGAAATGCCCTGGGTCAAGCTTGGTAGCAATTGCTTCCTTATGGCTTAATGTGGCCCCAGTTTCCCACACCAAAGATAAAGGACAAACCTGCTTGCAAGTAAGAACTGCTGTGCATGGATCTGAGCTGGGTGGAGGGGTGAACGAAAAATAGACTGATGAGTTTGGAAGTGGTTTTGGTGTAGCATATAGCTGGGTTTTTGGTTTTTTATTAAATCCTTACTAGTTCAGGAATTGAATAGTAATCCTGAATAGCTGTGAACTGAATAGTAGTACTCCCTGCACCACTGTGATGCTGAAGTGACCAGTCCAAAATATTCCTACATTTCATGGCCTGCTTGGAAATCCAGCATGGCATTGGCAACACTAAAAGAATCACTGCTTCTTGGGTACCATTTCACTGCCTTTCACAGAAAGGCCAGGGAGAGCCCTGCAGTTGTCAGAGGTGTGTGTGACACAGTCACCTCCCACCCTGCTCTCTACCCCCCTTTTAGACATTTGGTAGCAACCAAATAATCTTGCAAGTATCAAAGCCTGAATAGGAAGCTGAAGCAGTTCTTTCTTACTCATAGAACCTTTTTGAAGTGCCAGGAATTACCAAACTAAATACTCTTACTAAATGAGATCGAGTCAAAGGCCACTTCCTGACTTGATATGTTAAGGGGAAGATGGAGGAAGTTTGCAATCCAAGATAATTCTAATACTCTGCAGCCTGTTGCCGTCAGGTCGAGTGATTTAGCAGAGTACTCACTGCCTTCCCATCCTCAGTATCCTGCTGGGATGCAAACACCCACTCCTCTGCTGCTGCTGTTCTCTCTGGTCTTCAGAGAGAGAAATTTCTGGATGTAGTCTTTCTAAAATGACCCTAAAGGTCCTGACATCAGAAAGCTCTTGCTTGACGTTAACCAGGTGTTGGAGGTGGTACTCTTGCAGCCAGGGGGTGTAGGTTAAAATGACAGAGAGGGTCAGTTTCCATTGCTGGTGTTTCTCACTTAGGTAAATTATCCTGTGCAGAGCTCTGCTGCTGTGTAGCAGAGCCAGCTGGAACCTTGTTAGACAGAGCTGCAGGCAGAGTGCCAAAGCCGAGCAGTCAAACGGTTTCCACCTCTTACTGATATCTTTGGATGTGTAAATACTTTGCAGATTCCCTCATTTCAGCTGCCTGGATGTTTATTCTAGCAGTGTGTGTTGTGGGGTTTTTTTTCCCCGCTAACAAGCTGACCTGTCCAGTTGCAGAGTTCAGCCATTTGGGTTGTTTTACTGATGAAAATGGTGACGTTCCCTTTTAACAGCAGGAAACTCATCTTGCTTCATCTATTTTGTGCTCTCACACACACTGGGCTTCTAAATAGCCAAGCAATTCCTCTCAGCTTTTCAGAATTTATGTTAGGATTTAGTGTGAAGAACTAAAGTGCTGCAGTGCAAAGCTTCGTGACGTTTCTTCCCACACTTCAGTAGTAGAAGTTCAGAGACAGAGTGCCACTGCTTCCCATCCCTAACTGTAAGGCTTGCAAAAAGTATTTGTGGGTGTTCATCCACCATAATTTCTCCAACTTGTCATTAGGAGTTAGTATCTTTGTGCTGGAGGAGAGTGGAAAGAAAGCTGGGGGGTAAGGCCTGTGCTAAGCTGGTATGATGGGTTTGAATCTAGTATATCTGGTTCTGTCTCTCCTGTGCCACTGCTTTCTGTGCTGCTCCAGCACACATTTGCACTTGCCTCTGCTCTACAGCCATTCTGAGGTTTGGTCATTGCTCCTGAGTATAATGTGGATTTTATATGAGTAGTGGTTTTAAAAGAATGGTGTTTTGGAGAGGCTGAGGCTTTTCACTTCACATTTAGCCTATTCCTTACAGGTACCAGATGACTCTGTGCAGCAGTGTGACTGCAATTTCTCTTCAATATGACACTTCAGTAGTGTTACCTGGGCACATGCTGGCTGATGTGCAGCTATTACTATCCAGCATCCAGCAGGTTTTGTAGACACTTGTGTGTGCACAGGTTGTTGTGTGACCTCTACTTTCAGCAGCCTCTCAACAGGTTCCAGTTGTTTGCTACCTTCTGTGGAGCCATCTGATTGCGAGTGTCCTCCTGGTGATAGAGGAGCACTCAGCTGCCTTTGTGTTGAACAAGTACCTCTGATCACATCCAAAAGCCCTCTTGCTGTCAAAGAATATGAATAATGCTTAGAGCAGAGCACTGCTTAGCACCAGAGGATATAAAACCAAGTAAAAGTGGCAGTTGCCAGTGACTGCAGAAATTGCAGCCCTTCTCATTCATAGAATGGTTTAGGTTGGAAGGGACTTCAAAGATCATCCAGTTCCAACCCCCTGCACAAAGAAAGTGAGTTGGGACTGTATCACCAGTTGCCCTGGAGGGAAAAATAGCCTGTCTGTGTTTCTAAAAGTGGGATAGTTGAAAAGGTTGCTCTTTAGAGATTAGAACTTAATACTTTTTTTGTTTATTTCTAGTGCTTGGATCAAAGTGGAGCAACTGAAGCCTTATCACCCTCACAAAGAGGAAATGATAAAGATTAATAAGGGTAAGCGCTTCCAGCAAGCTGTGGATGCTGTAGAGGAGTTTCTTAGAAAAACCAAAGGCAAGGACCAGGTGAGTGAGCTCTTTGTGCATCAAAACAAATCTTGGCATGAGTGGTGGTCAGATGCATTTCCATGTGAAAAGAGTGTGCTGCTTCTGGCAAGCTGAGGGGTGGTTTGTTTCTGTTCCATTGGGGTTTTTTCCCCTTCTTCTTCCCATTCAGTCTTGTTTGGTGGGGGAAAAAAGCAGTGTTAGCCTCTCCAGTTTCTACATTCGTTTAATTGATCTGCTTATGATGATTTGATAAGTCAGTCTTAAATCTTGGGGCAGAATTGCTGTCTTTGGTAGGTCAGAAGTACATAACACGTGCAGGCACTCCCAGCAAGTCTTGGAGCAGCTTGTTCTGTTAGTTGCTTACTTAAGCTGATGTGGTTTTTGCAGAACTAACCAGGAACTTCACTCACCGACTTCAAAGGGCTAGCAAATACTGGTTTTCAAGTTACTGTGCTGTTGGTTTGCTTGATAGTAATCAGCACAGTCCTTCACATCCTTGGTTTTGCATGAAAATCATTCCAGCTCTTCTCTTCTTTCCTTACCGACTTGTATTCTGTAATCTCTCAGGCGTCTTCCCATAACTCCAGCGAAGAGAAGAATCGTCGGAATTCCAGTGAAGAAAGAGGCAAGCAGTCTGCTGGAGAAGAGAAACGCAAAGCCAGCTTGTCTGAAGGGAAGTTGAAGAAGGGCACAGGGGAAGGAAAAAAGAGGGTCTCTTCTGTTTCGTCAGAGAGAGGATCAAAGTCACCTTTGAAAAGAGCCCAGGATCAGAGCCCCCGAAAGCGGGGACGTCCGCCCAAGGACGAGAAGGTTTGTGTTGTGCATGTCCACCAGTGCCCTGTGGACTTGGCAGATGGACTCCAAGGTTGGCTGGCACCTTGACTGGCAGGCCAGCAGGAAGAGTCAGTTCAGTGTCAGGATTTTTAAGCTGCTCCTAGTTACTGCCACCAGACCTTTGGCAAACACAGTGTTGATTCTTCCTGTAGTTTTTACCAGCTAGTTATTCTGAGTGGCTCTGTTTGCATCTTTGAAAGCTGCATCCTGAGACTCCACATTTCATCTTGCCCCTCCTCAGTTCAGTTTGTGTGGGAAGGATTAGTGAAGAGGTGTGGGTCTTCATCTGATTCCTGACTTCTTCCATCTCACATACTTTGGATGAGCAATTAGAGGTCGCTCAGCTTCACTTTCAGTATTTACAGGGGATGGGGTCTTAAGGGCTAGGTCTTGAAGGAAAAAACTCTTGTAGCTTAGGGAATCCACCAGAAGAATTAATTGTGTTTCTTTCACCATCTCTGGGGTGTTTCCATCATCCATTATAAAGGTTCAGCCTTGGAACATTATTATTTTATCCCAGTTACTTCTCTGTTATTTTTGGATGGTGAGGTGGCAATGATAGCCACCAGTGTTTTGTCTACCCTCATGTAGACTTCTAGCCTTCTTATTTCTTGTGGAGTGCACTGTCGTGGTCCAGATCTTCCCTTCCGAATGGATCATTATTGCAGTGGATTATTTCAATGAACGTGCTCCATCCAAGACTGCACCTGAAGACCATTGGGAGACTTCAGCCTGCTTGCTCACCTGTGCTTCGAGGGGATCACACCATGCTGTGCTTCACAATCTTTGCTTTCAGTGTTCTTCAGGATGCAGGTCAAGATGGTAGTCCTTGATCTCCAAAATTGTGAATGGATTGTCCTTCAGTGGTTGAAGAGCAAACTCTTGATGCAATGAAATGAAGCTGATCATCTCAGACACTAGCTCTGAAGGAAATAGTGGCTGTTTGTTAGAGCCAGCTTCTCTTTAATCAGGCTGTCCAGTAGAGCCCATCAGTTTCTCCTGAAGGAGGGGAGGAATGGGTACCTATTTGTGAATTCTTACTAATAATTACAGAACTTGTGACTTGACTGATGCAGGGAAGCACTTTGCCAGCAACATACTTTCCTCTTTCAAAGTGTCTTGCATGCTGTATCCTCATGTTCCTGTGAAGCCACCAAGCCTTTCCTTTTCCACTTGAGGAATGCTTGTGTCTTTCAGCTGGGTTAATTTCAAAACTGATCAAGACTAATGGCTGGGAGAATTCTGATTATGCTGACACATGGCATGCTTAGGTTTTACTGTACTAGCTTTCTTTAGGCACCGGAGTGCTTTGAGTGAGCTAATTGTGGTAGTAGAAATTATTTTACTGCCATGTTGCAAGTGGAGTAGTTTTAAACAGTTTTTATCACAAACAGGTGGCCAGCTGTGGTGAATGTCTGGCCACAGACCACCAAAATAAGCAAGCTAATGCAGGAAAGTAGCCTTACTGCTTCTGGGAAGTAAGGTAGTGACAGTTAAATAGATTGCCATGGAAATATACCAGGGCTGCTTTAATACTAGTTTTCAGCCTGTGAAATAATTCTAAAATATTTTCTGCTTCTTTCTTGGTTTTTATAAAATTCCCAAACTGTTAGCCCTAGGCTAGAAGACATTGATCTCATTGTCCTGAATTACTGCAGTGTTGGGCTAGGGTTTGTTGGGGTTTGGGGTTTTTTGGCCCAGTCACAGGCCAAATTCTGACTTTCCAAGTAATAAGTATGTACAAAATTCAAGAATCTGGTTGTGACTGAGTTAGAAATGCTCTGTAGACATACATGATCATTCACATACTCTGATTTTTAAGCTTATATGAACATTTTCAAGGCCCAACATGACTTCCTAGGGATCAGAACAGGTTTCATCCGTGATTTACCAGTAGAAGCAGCGTCGTGGTCTCTAAGGAGAGAATTTTAGTGTGCAAGGCTCTCTTTAGACACTTGAAGGTAGGAGCCTGATATCTAAATTGTCCCTGCTGACAATGAAATAATTGCATCAGAGCTGCCCGCAGGAGTCTTCAGTTTTTTTACAGACAGTGCTCTTCTCTGGTGGGTCTGTGTGAACAATTAGCTACTGTGCATTTTGAGGGAGCAGTTCAGGAGAGGAGATAATTTGATTCCTCTCATTTCCATGACGCAACACATGCCATGCAAGTCCTGCACGTTCTCTTCAAGTAGCATGAAGCCCTGGATGTCTGTGGCTTACAGCATAAAGACCTATTTTAACCCCTGTATTTTGGGGGAATAGGAAAGATGAATTAGGATTTGCTTGTCAGTAAAGATTCAGTGCGTTCAGTGTTACCGTGGCGCTACAAATCAGGGCCTGTTGAGTGAATGGGACAGTCCACATGTCCATTTCTGTCTCCTGGATTCTGAAAACTTGAGCAGATGTGGCTATTAGCCTCATGCTTTGAAGGCTCTGTTGGCAGGTAGGCTGCTTTTTTATGACAGAGGAGGATTAGAAATGCTCAGACCTCTGCCTGGTGATCACTAATTTGTTTAGCTCTCTGCATCCGCCAGAGGAAAATGCTGGATCAAGTGTGTTCATTGCTTCTCTGCCTCTTGCATGCTTGCAAAAGTGCAGTGGCTCCTCTCACATATGAAGAATGGATTCTCCCAAAGACGTAACTGTGGTTGATTTCCTTTGTTGGCAGTTTACGTGTTGCTCACCTCACCTGTGCTGACAGTACTCTGTGTTAAACATGAACACTTCATGGAAAGACATGTGAAATGGAAGGCGTTTGTAGTGCTTTTCAGAACTCTGTGTGTGTGCTCATATGATCATCATGCTGTGGCCAGCCACTGAGACAGATTGTAAGCTCTTTCTGATCCTCTTTGTATCTCCTCAGGACCTCACAATTCCAGAGTCAAGTACAGTGAAGAGGGTGATGACTGGGACAGTGGCTGGATTTAAATGGCCACCAAGCGTCAGTGAGGTGAGAAACTTTATGATGTGTGTGATCTGGGAACTGGGTTTGTGGAAGCAAATCTGGAACCTTTTGTCTGGGCTGTAAAATACTGAGATTCCTTTCTCCTGTAGGAAGAAAACCAAACCCCTCCTGTTTTGTCATTATGTAGTATAATAAAGCCCGACAACATCTTTCTCTGGAGCCTTTCAAAACTCACCTGAGTGCACTCCTGTGCAGGTGATCCTGCTTTTGCCAGGGTGCAGGCTGGACTCCATCATCTCTGGAGGTTCCTTCCAACCTCTAACATTCTGTGATCCTGGTTAACCAAGAAGTACTCTGGGAAGTGGGATTTCAGTCCTTATGGAACCATTTGCAGAGTCACCCTTGGCTGCACTCATTTTTGCACTTCCTGTTTCACAAGTACTTCAGGGACTGGTTTTCCAAAACGAGATGATGATGTGGATAGTCTCTCTGGCTCTGGGTGGTTCCATTTGATTTCCCTCATAAGCAGCCCTTGGAACCCTTGCATATTTGTGCATCACTATGTAAGTGACCAATGAAACAGAACAAGAGCAATGTGACTGGGCTAGCACACGTGGGGCTCACTGAGGATATCTGAGCCTGTGGCTCTTGTTGCTCTTAATACAGATTTACCTAGCACGTGACAATGCTAGGGGTAATCTCCAGCCAGTTCCCAGAGTACTCTTCTAAGGAGTTTCTTGAAAGCTGGAAAGGAAACATTTTCATTCCCTTGGAAAGAACAGGATGTGAGATCTCTTCATCTTGTTCATAACCTTTGGTTTTCCTACAGGTGTCCAAAACCAAGGAATTTGATATGGACGGCTTTGGTTTAGTGAATGAAACACAGTGCAAACTGCTTAAGTGAAACTGTCTGACTAATTGAAACAGGCTCCCTGATTGCAGCTGATATGTTTTTCATTTTCCTCCTTAAGCTATTCCCATGCAGTTTGAGAGAACAAGGAAATTGTGCTGTGGTTGCTCAGTGACTCTTTGGGAATGTTTCTGAGCCTGTACTTTTTCTATTTGTAGCCTGTGAAGGACAGTGATCCACATTTTCATCACTTCCTGCTGAGCCAGACAGAGAAGGTGAGCGTTTAGCTGCTGGGGTGTCCAGGCTGGCATCCTGCCCTTTGCTGGGATTAAGCACGAGGAGATCTGAAATTCTGTTCTTCAGGGGCTAGCAGCAATTAGGTTCTCACATACAGTTTTGTAGTTCAATTGCTTCCTAACCTTAAGGTTTAAAATGATTTAGCACTGACTCCAATGAACAGTAGAAGTATTTAAAAATCATCTAGCACCAGGATTTGACAGCTCTGCTGTAGTAAATTCTGTGGATTGAATGTTCAAGGGTAGGAAAAGGTTGTTTTTTTTTTTCTGTTTGAAAACCCTGTTGTTTGTCTTGGGTTATCCTATTAGTTCCTTCATCTGGATTAATTTGTCAATTAACTGAATATGGCAGGAGAATTTCTAGGACCAGAAAACCTCCATGTGCAGTACAGCAAACCTATCTCCTGAGAGTCAAAAGCCTTGCAAGATTTTATCTTGAGCAGTGAATGTCAGGAGGAAAAGGAAAGATGAAATTAAATGAAAAAATATTTGCATCTAGCTGAGAATCTGGGTAGAGCCAGAAGGATTAAGAGCAGTTTTAATCTAGGGAAGCTCACAATAAAAGCAACATGGGAGGGAGCAGTCTTCACCTTAACATTTGTTGAAAGCCATGTGCCTTCTCATGGTAACAAGAAGGTTTTGCTTCCACGGTTGCATTGACTTACTGAGCAGACACAGGGCAGGCTTCTCCATGGCAGGCTTCAGAGGTCTGTCCTTTGGGGGCCGGACTAGGAAGGCCTCCGGATCCTTGCCTTATATGGACTGCAGAAAGGAATTTGTAGTACCTGTGTCATAAGACAGGCTGAATTGCTTGGGCAGGATGGGAAAGGAAGAGCTTAGTAGGTTGGAATGGATTTTTATCGTCTCCCATTGAGGGAAGCTTCAGAGTTTTCCTGCTGTGCAGATGGTGGTGGGTAGGTGAGCTGCTTGTTTCTGTGTGACAAAGATACGTAGCAAAGAAATTTGCTCAGCAGAGCAAATCAGCACTGTCCTTGCCTTGAATGCTTTGTCTTCTCCATGCAGCCAACTGTCTGCTATCAAGCCATCACAAAGAAGCTGAAGGTTTGTGAAGAGGTAAGGCAGATCTTAGTTCTGATGGACTTTCCTTACTCTCATGAGGACTTGCAGTTCCTTCAGAGCTGTGCACTGTATATTTTTTTTTTCCTCTTCCCTCCCTCCTTCCCCCTCCCAGGAAACAGGATCCACCTCCATCCAGGCAGCAGACAGCACAGCAGTCAATGGCAGTATCACACCTACAGACAAAAAGTAAGATCTCCAACGCACTTCAGCCATTTCCCTTCCTTTTTCTCCTTGCCACCTCATACATGCAGCCATCACCCAGCCTGTCACTGAGAACAAATAAACCTAACGTTTCCCTCTAACTCCAGATCTTCTCTGTCCTTGTGTGAAATCCTGACTGGGGGGGCAGGAGGAAAAGGAGGCAGCTAAAAGCAGGGGCTCTACAGTAGGAAAATTCAGGATAGGATCTGATCTGGCTACATTTGCCATTCAGGACTCCTCTGCAGTAGCCCTTTTGCTGTAGGGCAGAAGATGGAGCAGCAGTGTTGAGTGCTGTGTGAGGCAGGAAGATAAAAGGGTATCTTTCTGCAGTAGCGCCTGGCGGTTGGCTGGGCTTATTTAGTCGTTCTTCTGAGCACGTAGAAGACAAGAGGAAGAGGGAGGCGTGTCCTCCCAGCACAAGAGCCTTGCTGTGCAGCATGTGAGCCTTTTGGTTTTTTCTAACACCCCCCCTTCTCCTTTCTAGAGTGAGAGAAGCTTAACTTGAGCTTCCTGTTTCACTCTGTAACTTCCGCTCTGTTCAAACTGAGTTCAGGCCACAGCTTGCTGTTTGCCGTTGGGGTCGATCTCATGGGATGTCAGTTCTCAGCTCTACTCCAGGGGCACCAAAATAACAATGAAGCTGTTCAGGTAAAACAGTCTCTCAGCGTGGCTCAGAGGTGGATTGGGAGAGAAGGAATAGCTTCTGTGTTTTGCAGCCTTCGAAATAGGTGGACCTTGTTTGGCCTGTTTCAGGAGCCTACGGAGACTTGCTCTGACCTGCCTAAGTTAGTTTGCTCTGACAAAAAAAGCAGCTTGGCTAGCTGGGAGAGGGCAGGTGGCTTGCAGAAGCCACAGTGCATCTGTAGTGTGGCTGATTCTGAAGAATTAACTGGGGAATTACCAGGCAGGTTTTGTCGTGAAGTTACGTCAGACCTGTAAGTGAGCCCTGCGCCGCCTGCCTGCTGCAGCTCTGGGTTCAGTGTGAAGCTAACTGCAGGTGTATGAAAAGATCCTTGCAGCAATGGCTGCAAAGGCATTCCTCTTGCAAGTAACTGTAGAGGTGAAACTTGTCTTTTTCTGGAAGTAGGGGAGCAAAACTTGCCAGCTTGGAGGGTAGGCGTGGGGGAAAGCAGTGTGTATCTGGGACCATGCCAGTGTTACTCGTGCTGTCTTGCACTGGCCTGTTTCTTCCTTCCTGCCTTTGTCCAAAATTGCAGCTGTAGACTGGTGACTGCATCTTTGCTCTGTGTGTGGTGCTTAGCCCAGTAGAGTCCTTGCAGGATTTTATTATGGTAAACATTACAATGTGCTGTTCAGTAGCATAAGTAAGTCGTCGTACATTTGACTTAGCTTAAAAATCAGAGGATTAATTAAGAGAAGCACTTGCTGATCTCTCAATGTTCCCTTTATCTTCAGGAAGGCAGTGGCTGGCAACAGAAAGCACAAGGGCAGCAATTTTAACAAAACAAACCAACCAAACCCTCCAAAGAAAAACAAATAAAACCCAAAACAAACAACCAAAACCAAACCAGACCACCCAGACTTCAATAATTAGGTAGATTTTTGAAGCAGACTGAAGACTTTATTCAGGAAATTGTTAGGAATGCTTGGTAAGCAAAATAAATACCAGCTTGCTTCTAAGGGTCAGTAGCTGCCCCTTCTGTCTGTGGCTGCAAGGAGAGATGTTTGGTTTTGTTGTGGGTTGGGGCTTTTGCACCTGGTGATGTTCCAGGGTTTGCTCTTCATCATTTCCAAGGCCATGAGAGACTGACACCAACTGCCTTTTGTTTCATTAGTGCTTGTCTCTTCCCCTCAGGATAGGATTTCTGGGACTTGGCTTGATGGGAAGTGGCATTGTCTCCAACTTACTAAAGATGGGTCACACTGTCACCGTCTGGAACCGGACGGCCGAGAAGGTAAGCGTGTGCTTAAGGTACAGGTGGCACTCCACCTCTTCTCAACCTGTAGTTACCACCTCTGGGCTCAGGAAGGCCTGGACTCACCAAATGATGGTGCCTGGGAGAGGATACCAAAGAAACACAAGTTATGTTGTATCTACTGTGAGCATTCCCTGCCCATGGCAGCAGGGTTGGGACTAGATGATCCTTGAGGTCCTTTCCAGCCTAGACAATTCTATGATTCTATGTTTGCCACCTTGTTCTGTTATTATTTCCTAGGGGCTTGCTGGTGGCCATTTGGGACTAGATGAGGCTGTAGTCTGTCATAGTGTGGTCACTTTTACCTGAGCAGTCCCCACCCCATTACCATGTTGAATGTGAGAGAGCTGCCAGAAAAATCACAACCTTATATATGTGTTGAGGAATGCAATGTGAAGTGCCTCTGGAAATGCTGCTGATGCAAAGAGTCAAGTCATTGTGTCATGGAGTTGGACAAAAAGAGCAGGTGCTGGGGGTCTGATCCTTGCAGTGGTGTAGTAAGACCCAGTGCTTGACCACAGCTTCATCTGTGTATCCACTGCTCTCTTCACATTGTAGTAACAAAGGTTCTGTTGAAAACTTGCTCTGTCATAAAACCAGTGTAAGGAGGGTTTTATAGGTATATTCACAGTGAAAATGGGGCTCACCTTAAAGCTATGTGCTAGGTAGTGTTACTCTTTGGAGGGGAGAAAGCAAAGGAGGTAACTGGAGGAGGCATGGTGCTATAATAATGTGGAAGATCAGAGATGAGAAGGGCAGTGTGCATGTTTTATTGAAAGGGATTCAAATACTTTCTTCTCTCACTGCAAAAGATGGATGGTATGAGGGCATAGAGTAAAAAGGAGTTAAAAACCACCATTCTTACTCTCAGCTATGCATATTTCTGTTCACTTTCCAGTAACACCTTTTGCAGTTCCTGTTTACCAGGTTTTTTGCCCCCTCAGTGCTCCTCTAAAACTCAACGTCACTCAGTCTCTTCTTTCACCTAAGCATTCTCTTCCTGTGTCTTTCTTTTGAAGTTCTTCACTTGGGGTTTCAGAAAATCTGCATTAGAGCCCCTTTTGTGTGTGGACAAAGCAGAAGACAACCCACTTGCTGTGTAATTAATATCACAGAATTAACCAGGTTGGAGAAGACCTCGAGGATCATCGAATCCAACCTAGCACCTAACCCTTCTAATCAACTAAACCATGGCAAAAATACGCCATGACTCCTGTTAAGTTTGGTCTAGCAGCAGAGTTTGTTTCAGCAAAATGCTAGAGAACCAATTTCCTCTGCACTTGGTTTTTCTTACGTTTGAATCTGTGACTTTTGCAGTGTGATTTGTTCATCCAGGAAGGGGCACGGCTGGGAAGAACCCCCGCTGAAGTCGTCTCCACCTGTGACATCACCTTTGCCTGTGTATCAGATCCCAAAGCAGCCAAGGATGTAAGGATTAGCTCTTATTTTACCTCCACCAGCTAGACTACAAGAGACTGCATGCTGGTTCTGATTCCTACTAACCAGGGTAACGTGGAGGGCACTGTAGGTGCTGGGCAGCGCAGCTGTTCAAAGAGAACTGTCCCGACAAAAATCAATGCTTTAAAAAAAAATAATAATCTCGAGGGGTGGGTGGGGAAGAGCCCTTTAGAAAGCTACCAGCTGAGCTGCTGCCCTGCAGGGTGGGAGTTTCCCTGCAGACACCCTATTGCTGTACCGCTCTCCTCTTCCCTACAGCTGGTGCTTGGTCCGAGTGGGGTGTTGCAAGGGATTCGCCCAGGGAAGTGTTACGTGGACATGTCCACCGTGGATGCAGATACAGTGACAGAGCTGGCCCAGGTAATCACTTTGACCTGAACTTCTAACACCTGTGATTCAGCAGCAGTTCTTGGGGCTTCAGACAGTAAACCGTTGATAATAAAAACGTTTCTGAAGATTTTGGGAGATACTCCAGTTCCAAGCAATTAAAACAGAGCGAGCTGACCAGCAAAGCCTGGAGATTTGGCAGGGCTGTGTGCTGGCACCAGTGCAAAGAGTCAGCCAAGTTTTGATCTCTGAAGAAGTATTTGTAGCCAGATATGTGTCCTGTGGCACTCTGAAGGACAGGATGCTGTCCGGATGGATAAGTGTCCTGTCCTTAAATTGTTAAAAGTATAATCTGCTGATTTTAAATGTTACGGTTGGGAAACATAGAACACCATGATTCATCTGGTAGAAGTATTATTATAGAGGGTTTCTGTAGAAATCTTCTGATTCTTTCTGATGTGGTATCTGTGATTTCCTCTTTGGCACCTCAGTTGTTATCCTTTGCCCCCCATCACAGTGTGTGTTGTTGCACAGGGAGAGGGAGCTAGTTGTGGTGGAGTTTTAAGCAGTAGTGGTGATGCAGTAGTGTGACATGAATTTGGAGAAGGAAAAGTCATACCTAGTAGTAAACTTCTGCCTGAAGACATCTGTCAGAGGCATTTCCTCTGGGAAAAAGACTACCATAGTCAAGCTTCTGAGATTCCTACCCCAGATGTACAACTCTGGCACTGGTTCCTTGGGCTTCACAGTGTGCCATGGCTAGAGCACCTCAGCTGCTTTCTTAAAACAGGCATGCTAGTGGTGGCTGCAGGAAAGTCTTGCTGGAGTGTGAAGGCAACTTTTGGTCTCAAGTACTCTTTGCGGGATCAAAGCATCAGTGCTTTCCTCTCCCATTTATATGTCTGAGCTATTTGCTCATAGGATGGTTTGGGTTGGAAGGGACTTCAGAGATTATCCAGTTCTGAGCTCCCTGCTATGGGCAGGGACACCCAACCCCTGGCTCAGGTTGATCAAGGCCTTGTGCAACCCAGCCTTGAACACTTCTGTGGAGGGGACATCCATAGCCTCCCTGCACAACCTGATGCAGTGTCTCATCACTCCAGTCTCAATCTCCCCTCTTACAGCTTAAAGCCATTGCCCCTTGTCCCATCACTCCAAGCCCTTGTCAAAAGTCCCTCCCCAGCTCTCCCACAGCCCTGTTCAGGTACTGAAAGGCTGCTCAGAGGTCTCCCTGGAGCCTTCTCCAGGCTGAAGAGTCCAACTCTCAGCTTGTCCCCACAGCAGAGGTGCTCCAGCCCTATGATCATTGTTCAGCTTTTAGATTCTGTGTTTGGGGACAGGAGTCCCCTAAAGAAAGCTGTTGCTGTGCCCCTTGCTGAGCACCAGCACCTGCTGTTCACTCAGTTACCCAGCCCTGTTTTATTTTGCAGGTGATAGTGTCGCGGGGCGGTCGCTTTCTGGAAGCACCAGTCTCAGGAAATCAGCAGCTCTCCAACGATGGGATGCTTGTGATCCTGGCAGCTGGTGACAGGGGTTTATATGAGGACTGCAGTAGCTGTTTCCAAGCGATGGGGAAAACCTCTTTTTTTCTAGGTAATTACAATTAATTAGGGTCTGATGGCATTTTCCTAGACAGGGCAAGGAGTGGGAGTTGCAGCAAGGAGCCTGAGAGTCTGCATCATCTGTTTCTTGTGTCCTCGGGCAGTATGGGAAGCTGGCCTGCTCTACTGCAGCTTGGCCAGTGTCAGAGCCTCCAGCCTAAGTTTGCTTTTTTGCACACTGCTTCATTTTGGAGGATCCATATTGCTTTGTATTTTTGTTATGATTTCTCTCCTCCTTTTGGGTTCTTGGAAAATGGGTAAGTTTTCTGAGGTCTTCAAGGGGAAGGGAGAGGTGCCAAGTGCTTGCTATGGAGAGTCCCGTAGTGTTAATACTGTGTGGGATGGAGGAGCAAGGCTACTGTGTCTCTTCTGGGGAACGGCCAACGATATGTCTCACTTCCAGGTGAAGTAGGCAATGCTGCCAAGATGATGCTGATTGTGAACATGGTGCAAGGCAGCTTCATGGCAACGATAGCAGAAGGACTGACTTTGGCTCAAGTGACTGGCCAGTCTCAACAGACCCTTCTGGATATCCTCAATCAGGGACAACTTGCCAGCATCTTCCTGGACCAGAAGTGCCAAAGTAAAGTTCTCTTCCGTTGTTTCTTTTTTTTATAGGGCATTTGTCACAGCCTAGCAGCATTTCAGATAATGACAGAAGGGAGGCAATAACAGTTCCATTTCATCAGCCTGGGATTCTGGGTGTTATAAGCATTCTGGAAATGAAGAGCTGACTGCCATTCCTTCCCTTTCATAGCCAGGGCTTCTGAGAATCCACTCCAAGTTCTGCATTATCTACAGCCCACTTGAGTTCACAGTGAAGGTTTTATTGGGGCAGGGTAATAGCTGAAATGAAGGGCAAGCTGCTTAGAAATGTGAGCTCGCTTTGTCACTGGGCAATAGTATCTGCTGTGGCCAGATGAAGATAGAGAGCAGAGAAACAGAAGAGCTAAAAGCAGTGTTCCTGGTGATCAGCATGGGAAAGGGAAGTTTGATGTTGAATTGCATGCCCTTGTGGCATGGGCTTGGTTTACTTTTTGTCATGCTTATTTTTTCTGCACGCGTTCATATTGACAGATATCTTGCAAGGAAACTTTAAACCTGATTTCTACCTGAAATACATACAGAAGGATCTTAGATTAGCTATTGCACTGGGCGATTCTGTCAACCACCCAACTCCCATGGCAGCTGCTGCCAACGAGGTAAGAGTTGTTCAGCGCTCAGGTGCCTTACTCAGCATTTCTGCAGTTAGAGCCATTTGTCAAGAAGTGACACAAATCTAAGAATGATACCATCTCTTAAGACAGGGGAACAGCAACTGAAGTATACTTTGGCTAGGATGGAATTGGATTTGCTTTGGTTGTAGAAGGCTTTAGAATTGTCACATCAATAAGCAGAGATAGCCTGGGCAAGACCCGGTGCGTTCTGATGCACGCTGTGCTAATTGCTTGACATACTCTGCAGTTCTCTGGAAGGCAGTGCAGCAGAGATTTTTTTTTTTTTTTTTTTCCTGCTGCAGAAAGGCTTTGCACAAGAGTGGGCACTGATACTTTTCTGATTTTTTTTTTCTCTAGGTCTACAAAAGAGCAAAGGCATTGGACCAATCAGACAACGACATGTCCGCAGTGTACAGGGCCTACATCCACTAGGCTGCACCGTTCTTACTGTTAATACTATGATTATTGATTAATATTATTATGATACTGGGTTTTAACTCTGGACCAGTCCATCTCTGTCTCTCCATTTCCTTTTATAAACAGACTTTGAGATCTGCCACGGAGGCAGCTGCTGTGGTGAGCCTTCCCCTGGTGGCAGAAGGTGGGGAGGAGGGGGCTCGGATTGCTGCAGTCTAATTAGAAAAATCCATGCCATGCACTGACAGTCATGGAACAGAACAGTGGCGGCTTGTTCAGAAGCTCTGAGGCAACTCTGCCAGAAATCTGCTGCTTGGCTGCTTTTGTTTTCCTCTTTGTATGCTTGTCCAAGATGCTGTTTCTAATGATCCCTTTTCTCCTTTGCTGTGAAATAACGCGTGTGTTGGACCCTCTGCGTTAAGGAGGCAGGTGACATACATCCCATCAACCTGTGAATATCATTAAAGTCCTTGGTCCCAAGTAAGGTGAGGAGCATTCCTGTTAATCGACCACTGTTAGAGAACAAAGCACCTCCCATGGAGGAAAATGGCAGTTCCAGAAGGTAATGGGGTTATATGCAGCACTGTCTTGATTCTGTTTCTTTTTAAACTTCCACTTTCCCAGCACCTTGCTAGAGGAGTTCCTTGTACTGTTGAAGAAGAACAGATTGCATCCATGTCTTCCCCTGGCCAGACAGCTGTAGCTTAGGGAGCACAAGCCTACTGAGGATGGGAGGATGCCAGTGTAAATGAGCCTCCTAAAAGGCTAGTCACATCTGCCCAGCCCACAGACAGCACTGAAGGTCGGCATGCTTGCATAGGAAAATGCAAGAGAAAAGCAACCTGCAACTAGGCCAGAGATACTTTATTTGGGGAAGGAGCAAACCTTGAGACCTTGAGCCACCCGTTCTAGTGGGAGGTGTCCCTGCCTATGGCGAGGGGTTGGAACTGGCTGAGCTTTGAGGTCCCTTCCAACCTAACCCATTCTATGATTCCAAGGTTGCTCCTGGCTGTAGCCTGTGTTGCTTTACTTCTAGGTTGGGCTGGGGATGGAGGTGTTAACCCTTGTATAAAGAATTACAAAGGTGTGCACAGGCAGAGCAATGAGTCTGAAAGAGACAAGAAGAATGATTTGTAGAGCCAAGAGACTTAAGAACCCTGAGCTGCTTTCCACATGCTCTCTCTGGCTTTTGCATGGTCATCATAGGTCTTAGCCTGTTTGCCCATCTCTAAAGGTGGGTGATGAATACTTACCTCGCAGGGATATGTTTTTGTGCTGATTACTAATTTTCATGCATGACAGATTTTCCACACAGATTCTTGGTGTTACTACTCGGGGTGCAGCACTAGCACAGCATTAGAATTTTCCCTGTACCTGTGACTCTGCTGTGTGATCAGATACAAGTCCTAGAAAGAGCAGTAAAGTGGGAGGCTAAGACCACTGCTGAGCTTTAATCTAGAAATGTGGAACTTGAACTGTAGATATGAAGGCTAGAGAGCAGAGGTGCTCTCTGGTGTTGAAAGCAGAGCAGCTCAGAGTCCAAAGGATGCAATCAGAGTGTTTGGTTGTTTTGTTGGGGTTTTGGGTTGGGGGGTGGTTAAATTGTTCTCAGTATTAGCCTTTTAGGAGGGTTCTTGCATTTTAGATCTGGGAGTTAGTAAAATGCCAGTAAGAAACTTAATTGGCCAAAATCATTTCTCAGTGGCACAGTCTCCTCCCTTAGGTTGGGATTCTGAAAGGAAAGCAATTCAAATTGAACCATGTTCTTTTAAATCCCCGAGTTCTGCTCTTCCCATCAGCTTAATTTTCTAGGAACCTAATGGCTGTGCAGAGAAATTTTCCTGTGAGTTAGGATTTCTTGCCAATCTTGCTTTGTGCAGCATGGGCTGCTTTGTTCAGGGGTGTCTTAAGAAATGAAGTATCAGACACTCATTGCAAGCCATGGCATCTAAGGCCCTCGGTGTTACTTGGTTGGCTGTTTCACCTCCCATGATCGCTGTTACTCGTGCTAAACGTTCTGTCCTGTGGACAACATCTCTTAGATGTGTTGGTCATCACTCGGCCCTTTGTCAGTGGGGGGTGTGAGCAATACTAGTTACATGTAACAACGTTTGCTTGGCAGTGCAGCTGTCATCCTGCATGCTGATGCTTAGATTAAAGGCACCTGTAACTAGTCCAGGTAACCAACCATTAGCCTCTTTCTGACACATTTGTGCTTCCTCCATCCAGAAGTCCTTGGTTAACTCAGCTCTTGGTGCTCAGAAGCCCCTGGTTAAACACACTAGAGTTAAGAAATGACTCATGTTGATGGTGTATCGATGCGGTCTGAGGGAAATTGTGTTTGGGGGCAGGAAATAAGACCACAGGTTTTACAGAGTTAAGAAATCTTTTGGGAGGAAGGGGCAGGAACTCAGATCCAGCATAGAGTGGAACTGTGCTGAGTTGTCCTTAACCCTTGCCTGTGGAGGTCTCCTTGGTCAGAGCAAAGGTAATGGAGGATCTCCCTCCTCTTCCACTTTGTGGTGCCTCTGGGTAGAGTGAGAACACAAAAGGGGGTCTCAGGTCCTGCAGTGTGTGTTTGATGGCGAATTTAAAGCGTATTTGTGAAAGGGAGAGCCACTCCTTGGGCAGCTCACTGCTGCAGATTTTGTTTTCCAGAAATACTGTAGTTTTTCAAAATGGAAATCTTTATTTATGTGGGAATGGCAGGTGCAGACTAGTTGAACACTGTAATTTATTCTGGGAAGGTGTGACTGCAGCTTTCTGGAGGGGCAGGTGGATGTTGAGTGGTCGGAGGGTGCGGTGCTGCCCAGCCAGCTGTACTGGCACAGATACTCCAGGGAGAAGCAGAAGGAGACCAAGAGCTCTAAAGTGGATATGAAGCGAGGAGGAGGGATGGAAATGGTGCAAACCAGACTTTCAGATGCCAAGTGAGGTTGGCTCCTGTCAGTCTCGCTGGGATTCTTGTATTTATGTCTGTAGCCTCTGAAGATGGGTCTTAATCTGTTCCTTGGCCTCAGATTTGGAGGAGGGGAGGGGAGGGAAGCTGTAGATTGAGAGATGCTCTAATAAAACTGGCTAGTCAGTGTCGTCTTAATATTGTTGACAATTCTGTAAAGTTCCTTTTTATGAGGATTTCTGTTTTAGCAATTTGCCTTTTTTTTTTTTTGGACTCCCTCCTTTTTAAAGAGAAAAAAAAAATGTGACCCTTGTGAAGAGCTTGTAAGAAAAGCAGTTTCTTTTTTTTTTTTCTCCTCGATGATAGATCCTATAGTTAATTAAGGTTGTGAATTTTATTTTGCCTTGTTTTTAATTAACGTTTGTCATTCAGAATAGAATGTGTGAAAATGTTTAAATGGCAAAACAAAAGATGATTCCTTTTTTTTTTTTTTTTTTGGTGCAATTAACAAAGCTACTGGCAAAGAAAAGAATAAAACCTTTCTTGGTAACACAGTGTTTTTGTGGCAGTTTCTAAAGCCTGTCAAGCCTGTGTTGTGGTGTTGAAGCCCTACACCTGTTCCTCCACATCAAAAAATGAGAGTTGCTGAAAACCAGCATTGTGCCAGAGAGCGTTTTGGTCATTGCAGGAACCTGATCTTCTCAGCAAGGCACTGATGAATTCGGGTAAATTCCAGCATCCTCAGGTAGGAGAGGGCTTTGTGCCTCTGAACTGCCAGGAGGATGAAGACTTAGCTTTAAAGCTAAGAATTGCTCCGGGATGGAGGTCCAGGAACTTTCTGGTGTTGACTTCTTGCGTTGTCTAAGTGCTGGTGGCCTGGTGGCCCAATTGCTCAGTCTGGAGTATCCTTCCTGCTAGTGCTGGGGTGTTTTGAGGGCTGGCTCAGCAGCAGGTGTGGCTTCCCAAGACCAGATGCCTTAATTGAAGTGATTGCAAGCTCCACAGTGTTGCCTTTTGATGATCCAGGCAGCCTTTGCTGTCAGCGCAGGTGTTGTGGTACTGAGACATAATAGGCTACTGATGATTAATGCTGTACTTTAGCTGAAATGAGTAACAGGTGCTGAAGTAAGAAGCTCGAGTTTTAGCACTGATTAAAAGCAACGTAGAAAGTGCTGGAGCAAGGAGCTGTGGTCACAGCACGAACTCTGCTCCCAGAAGCTTTACCTGCTCTGCAAATGTGTTCCTTTTGCCAACTCACCTTGCTGACGTGAAGATGATGATGCTGTCTGCTTGGCCGCCTCACGCCAGCTTTAATGTCACTACAGCTTTGTTTCGTATTTTTGAGAAGAAACTGGTGAGAGTACAAAGTCTTTGCCCGTGCTCGAGTTTCTGCCTGTAGTTTGTGGTTTGCCTTACCCGGTCTGCAGGCGGCCACGCTCAGCAGTTCAACTCCCCCCCCCCCCCCCCAACTTCGTTGTGCAGCAGGCCCCTGGCGCCCCACGCTGCCGGTGTTGGCCGGTGCCGTTAGCGGGACCGGGAGCCGGGGGGCATCTGGCAGCGGCTCCAGCCGGCTCCCAGGCCGCAGCCTGCGCCCTCCGCGCCAGGCCCCTCCCTGCCGGCGCCGCCTGGCCTCCCTCGGCAGCGCCCCCAGCGGGCGGGCAGCGCAGTGCCGCCCGAG
>VWZI01014929.1:351372-378707 GCA_013396835.1 Psilopogon haemacephalus
CGGCGGCATGGCGGCGCCGATGACGAGTGCGGCGGAGCGGGCGGTGCTGGTGAGTCGGCAAACGGCAGTCCTGGCGGCGCCCCACAGGCCCGTTCCGGCGGCCGGGTCGGGCCGGGGAGCTGCGTCTCCTCACTGATCTCGGCCGGTGGCCGGGCCGCCTGCTGCCCTCGGTAGCCGGCACCTCGCTGAGGCGCGCTGTGAGCGCCGCCCGGTGCCAGCGGTGCCTGGGCAGCGGCTGTGGGGGCAGGACAGGCCTTGGAGCCGGCCGCGGCCTCTGCTGCCCTCAGGCCCGCGGCCGTCCCGGGACGTAGGACGGGATCCGCTCCTGACCCCCCCTTCGGTTAGGTTAATGCTCTCCGCTCTAGGGCGCCCTCCCTGGGCAGTGCGAGTGTAGCTGCCGCTGGGGCAGGGCCCTACAGGAGCCAGTCCTGCTGACGCTTAACAGCGAATCTATTGCGTGACCTTGACTTTGTCGCAGTCTGATGAGCTGTCGAGTGGGGAATGGCAGCATGTCAGAGCAGCTTTGGCTCTGTGGTGCAGGCAGCAGAGCTGATGTCGCACACCTCTGCAGCTGGAAGGAGCAGTGAAAGGTTGCTGGCAAAGGAGAGAATTTTAGAGATGCAGTCAGGCCGTTTGGGAAGCTGCACGTGAAAACCAGGTTTTTCTCGAGTTCCTGTGTTTTGGAATGCTGTGACTGGCCGTCAAAAATACAGAGCACAGCATGTTAGAGTCACCGAACGTTAAGGGTTGGAAGGGACCTCAAACGATCATCTAGACCAGCCCCAGTGCAGTGGGTGCATGAACTTGGCTTGGTCTGAAGAGAGATGTTTTGCTGTGGGGTTGAGAGACCAGGGATGATTTGAAGCCATAAACCTCTCTGTGTCAAGGGTGGGGTAAAGGCTGCAGGATTTCTGTTCTTTTGAGAACCTGGAGGAGGGCAACTGTGGCAAAGAATGCGTGTAGGGGAGCCACTGTGTCAGCATGATGCCCAGAAACAAAGGCAGATTTAAATGGTGGAATCCTACACCCACACTGACTTGAAGGATGACAGAGAATCCCACCTGGGTCTGTTGTGTGTCCCTGTTTTGGGTGAGGGTTTGCTGAAACAGAGCTCTCCTTGTCCTGCTCTTTGTTGGGATAACTCTTGCATAAGGTGGTGACGCATCGGTCACCATCAGTTTCTCCTGGAGAACAGGAACTGTCTAGTAGAAGAACCACAGGCTTGCAGTTCTGAATTCAAAACACCTTTCCAGTTTTACTGGAATTTGTGGGCAAATTGCTCAATTCCTTCCCTTCCAATACTTTGCACGTGGAAGATGTCACCACTCTTATAGCAAGTGTCAGTCTCCTGGGTTTGGTCCTGTGCTTTGCTTCTGTCCCCAGTTCTCTCACAGTCTTCTGTGTGAGATCTCATGGTTTAATGGGAGTGCTTGGGTGTGATTCTCCTTTATGCAAGCTTCTCTGTGGCAGATTGAAGCCTGAGGTGGCTCATCATCACATCTCAACTTGTTTGTTACTGAATTTCCCCCTTTCTCTCCCCCTACCCACTTTTCAGTGTAGCTTGCTTTATTTTTAGGCTGCTGCTGCATAACAAAATGCTGCTGGGAGAAGGAGGAGCATTTTAATTTTGTCTTTTGTTTCTCACCATGTAATTGGTAGTAAATTTGTCTGCAAGTTGAATCTGTTGTGCCTGTGATTGTAATTGGTAAGGATACCTGTTTGTCATCTTACTTCATTCCCCTGTTCTGTTGAGGAGGAGGAGTGAGAGAGGCAGGATGGGTGTCTGACAGCCGACCAGCCAAGGTCAGCCCACTCCAGCAGCTTAAAAGGTGCCTGAAATTCACATCCAATGCTGCCTGTTCCTCCTTGATCCTGTGCTTATTGGCACAGTGGCTTTTATGGATGCTGCTCTGTTAAAGTCAAAACAAGAATGAAAATAATTTGTTTTGGCTGTGAGGGAGAAGAGGAAATATTTTTCTTTACTACCACACAATTTAAACATCATAGTCATAGCCACGTCTTTAGAACTCTAAATAATTTGCATACCTGCCTTATTTCCAGTGTTTGAATTCTAATGATTCCACTTCTCTCTTTCCCCAACATAGGAGAAAGAATTTAAATGGCTTTTACAAGAAGAAGTCCATGCTGTTTTGAAGCAGCTGCAAGACATTTTGAAGGTAAGGTTAATTTACTTTGCCTGACTTTGTTTGCTCTCCCATGTGAGAATGGTGGTAGATTACCCCTGTGTGGGTAAGGGTGAAGGGTGGCTAAAGACCTGTCTCCAGCCCTGTACCCAGGCAGGAGCTGGGTTTCATTCCTGACTTCCCACCTGGGTGAGAGATATGCTGTTCAGCTCAGGACAGTGCACTGTGAAAGGGGCAGCCCCATACTGCCCCAGGGCATGCAGGGCTGTGCTGTGCTGCTGCTGTGGCTTGCTTGCAACATCTCTGGCACAGGCCACCTGCTCTGGCTCTGGAGTGTGGAACTTCTGATGCCTTCCACAGTGAGCTGCATGGACTGAGCCTCTGCTGGGCCTCGCCTGAGCTGGAGGAGAATTCATGTGCTCTGCTAGATGGGTTGCAGGAGGCTTGCAAGGGTGACCATTCTGGCTACTTGCCAGCATCTGCCTTTCTGCTCTCACTTCATCTTTATTTCTGTCCTCTCTTGGGTAGGAGGCCTCTCAACGCTTTGCCCTGCCCACCAGTGGCTCAGGAGGAGCTGTGAAGCAGGAGAACTTTGTGCTGAGCACATCAGGGTAAGTGGTGGGTGGTGATCAGAGGGTTGCTGGTGCTCTGCCAGGCCACTCTGGTGCAAGCTGAGGCTTCCGCTCCAGCAGTGCCTGCACTGGTGCTGAGACCTCCTGCTGGAGAAAAGGGTCCCTGGGGCACCCATGGCAAAGGCCACTACCACAGCCTCAGAGTAAAGGGGGTTTATTTAATAGCAGATTTCACCTTAAGGAAAGCAAACAAACACTCTGGTGGCAAATCCATGTAGCATTGTGTGGCTGTGCATCAGAGGCTGCCTTAGCCAGAGCTGTGCCATTTCTTCCTGACACCTGTAATGTAGCCACTGCCTCCTGACCACACACCAGTGTGGTGCATCAGCCTGCTGCTCTTGGCACCCTTGCCAAGGGACATTGCACTGATTCTGCACTCAGGGAGTTATTAGCGCAAGACTGACTTGAATTCTGCATTTGGCTTAGTTTGTGACTCTGGCTGTGGCTTTGCTTTAATCTCCCTGAAACAACAATGATAAATCTGCTTCACAAAGAGCAAGCTGAGACCTCTGCAGAAGGTGCTATGGAAGTGCATTGCTGAAGCAGCTGGCCACTTTTTGATCTTCAGCATAGGCTTTGGTCAGGGTAGCTGCACTCTGGTAGGAGTCACAAGCTTGCTGCAAAGGTCCTTAGTAAGAGCCTGGTGATCATTTCATGGAATGGTGCAATGATTTCTGTGTTGGCTTTGGAGGGTGCATCATTTAGATCTTAAAGCATTAAAGTTGATTCTCGTTTCCATTCACTGTTATTGCAAAATGGATCTCAAAAAGGTGCTGATCTGAAATATCTCTACTGTATTGAAACATAAGAATGGCTGAGCTCTTGAAGGCCCAGGTACTTCTCCCAGGTCTTCTCCCACTGCTAATCCAATCCATCGTGCAGGACTTTAATTTAGAGGGCTGGGCTTGGTTTGTTTTTTTAATTTAGTCTTTGTTATTTTTTTTCTGCTGGAGCAGGAGGAGAAAGGCAGGGTGGGGTTTATAGCTTCCCATTGCTATGTATCACCCCAGTGTCAGTAGCTCATCTAATACCTTGTGTTTGTGCCTGCCAGAGCTGTCTGTAATGGCAAACAGGCTGTTGGTAGGTGAAACGTTAGGCACGAGGTCAGAAATGGAAGTCATGTTTGAGCAGGGCAGTTTGGGTGAGGTGGCTCATAAAGAAAAGGGCAGCAACTGATCACAGGCAGAGCCTTGGCTACTTGAAAGTGTGCAGAGCTCATCTGTGTGCCCCAGCTGACCCCTGGCAGGAGAGCAGCTTGGGTAGCTATGTGGGACAGGGAGGGGCTGTGTGGAGTTGGCGGTTTGATAGGTGTCTCTTGACTGCTGTGGCTTAGGTTGCTCGGATCTTTCTTCTCGTTGCAGCACAGACCAGGTGAAGGGTGTGCTGACGCTGCAGGGAGATACCCTCTGTCAAGCTGTGAGTACTTGCAGTGGTTCTTGCTTTGTACTGCCCTCATGGGGTGAGAGTCATCCTTATTACACTTGGATGGCCTCAAAGGAGAAGTCATCCTTATGACTTTTTTCCTCAGTGTTTTCATAATTTTTTAATCAGTGATCTTTGTCAGCTTTGTTGAAATTTGTCAAGATCCAGCAGCTAACCCATCCCTCCTCACTCTGCTGAGCAGTGGAGGTGACTTCCACGGGGGGTGTCTTTCCCTGAACACCTCTGTTATGTAATAAGTTTTCCTGGGGGCCTTCTGAGATGAGGCCATGTCCTGCCCAGAGCTCAGTTCACTAAATGCCTTTCAGCTTACCGTTTGCATTAGCATCTTCCTGGAGGAGGACTGAGATTCTGGCCGTTGCCAGGACCACTGAGATCAGCTTGCCAAGATGAGAGACAGAATGGAGTGGTACTTGCAGTCTCTGTGTATGGAGGTTGCTTGCTCTCACTTGTTTGTTTCTTTCTTCAAGGATGTTAATCTGAAGATGCCCAGAAATAACCAGCTCCTGCACTTTGCATTTCGAGAAGACAAGCAGTGGAAGTTGCAGCAGGTATTTTTTCACTCTGGGTGCACACTTCTCTGTAGCATACACTCCCTCCAAGCAGTAGACGTGCACTTCCTGCTGCATATTGTAGAGTCTCTCTTTCACAGGGCTGCTTTTATGCCTTTGCAGATCCAGAGTGCTAGAAACCACTTTAACAAGGCCATTTACCTGCTTATGAACATATTGTAGAGAGTCTGTCTTTAACAGGGCTGCTTTTATGCCTTTGCAGATCCAGGATGCTAGAAACCATGTGAACAAAGCCATTTACCTGCTTGTGAACAGAGATGTCAGCTACCAGTTCAAAACAGGCATGGAGGTTCTCAAGGTAAGGAGAACCTACCCTTCTCTGCTGGGGCAGGAACATGCATTTGTCTCCCCTCCATTTGTTGTTTCAAACACAGCACATTACTGTCTAGAGTCTCTTATGGGAAATGGACTCCCCAGCTGTGTGGAGTATGCTGTGAGCTCACACTTGCTGTGCATCTGTAGCAGTTCAGCACCAGTATCAAGGCTGAGCAGAATGTTAGGGTTTGGAAGGGACCTGAAAAGATCATGAAGTCCACCCTGCAGCGTGGTGGGTGCTCATCTGGGCAGGCCTGCCCCGCTGCAGGGCAGTTATTCCAGGACTAACACCCTTGATCCCTTGGATGATGTGGTTACACAGCTCATGCTCTTCCCTGTCAGTGCTTTTGGGGAGGGAGGAAATGAGCACACTGACGGTTAGTTAGTACTTGTGCTTTACTGATGATTTCTCACTTTCTAGTAGCAAGTGTTGGGTCTGATACAGACCAGCTGCTGCATGGCAGCCCTCTGCTTGGAAATGCTTTCCGGAGCTACCAGAGGTTCAGCTTAGAATCATAGAATGGTTTTGGTTGGAAGGTACCTCAAAGCTCAGCCAGTTCCAACTCCCCTGTGCCATAGGCAGGGACACCTCCCACTAGAACAGGTCGCTAGTAGGCAGAAGCTAGGTAATAAAACTACTTGGTTTTTACTTTTGAGTGGAGGTGGGATGGAGAAATTAGTCACAATGTAAAATGTCTTCATCCTGGCAGCCATGAGCTCTGTCACAGACATTTGTGGGTTGCTTCCCACATTTTTCTGGAAGGCTTTAAGCTGTGGTTTCTGGCAGGGCTGGGCTCACAAGGAGCTGATCTGTAGTGCCCTAGCTCAGATGGTTGTGAACAGCAGGGAGCCCCTGCAGCAGTCCTTGTACCTATGATAGGGGAATGGGGAGAGCTAGGGTGCAGCTTTTTGCTTTTCCTTAATGCCTGCCCTACAGAAGAGCTGACGAGCAGTTTGTTAAAGCTTCTGTGTCATCAGCAACTGATCTTATGTTCTCCTAATGAACAGCTGCTCTCTCTTCAGTCCCTGCTATTAAACACCTCACAGGTGCTCGTGGTGGTGTTAACAGTTAAAATGCCTGTGTGGGAGCCCACCCTTCCCAAGGAGTTCCTGAATTTCTGGGAGGGCAAGGGGGTGGGGTTGGTTGGTGTAACACTTTGGAAAGGCTGTAGGATTCTGCAGCACACTGCCCACAGCTGGCCAGGGACTGGCACTCAGCTGTACCTTGTCTTGTAGCTCATGGATGCTGTGATGCTGCAGCTCACAAGAGCCCGAAACCGGCTCACCACTCCAGCCGTGCTGACTCTGCCAGAGATTGCCTCTGGTGGTCTCATAGTAAGTATCTAGTAAGTATGTGGTGCCCCCCTGCAGTCTTGCAGCACGCAGCAGTTGGATATTGTGCTGCATCCTGGGGGAAGTGGGTTTCTGAAGTGTCTCCTGGGGCCAAAGTAGGTGCAA
Organism: Psilopogon haemacephalus; assembly: GCA_013396835.1. Classification (NCBI taxonomy): domain Eukaryota; kingdom Metazoa; phylum Chordata; class Aves; order Piciformes; family Megalaimidae; genus Psilopogon; species Psilopogon haemacephalus. The sequence goes on from VWZI01014929.1 coordinate 357,934, forward strand.
ACCCTAAGCACTTTTGGCTGCTTTGTGTCTTCCTGTGGGTAAGCAGATGGCTTGAGTGTGAGGACTCTGGTCCTCAGAGAATGAGTTGTGTTCTCTGCCCAGAGATAACTTACCCTTCTGAGCATGACTCCATCTTGTCACTGTCATGCACAACCCTTGTCTGCAAGCTGCTCAGGCTTTTATGTCCTTCTCAGTATGGCTTAGCAAAAGGCAGTGGTTTCCTAGTGTCGGACATAATGGTCCTATAACTGACAAAGGAACTGTTTGTTCTCTCACCAGAAAATGTTCACCCCCGCTCTGCCTCCAGATGTCCTTGTGAACTTCTATATTAACCTGAACAAGCTGTGCCTGACTGTCTACCACCTCCACGTGCTGCAGCCCAGCACAACCAAGGTGATGCCTCCTTTGTTTTCCCCTCTCTGTGTCCCACTATGAGGAGGGCATTGCACTGCTACATGGTGCAGTGTGCCCTGCACTGGTGATAAATGTCTGGATGTAGGTCTGCTGCAGACAGAACACTGCCTTCAAATCTAGCCTGGGCCATAGCCACTAAGCCCAGAAGCAAATAGCAGTGCTCCAGAGAAAACCAGTAACTACTTTTTGCCCAGCAATGCTTTATCTTACAATAGAGTGTGATAATTTAGCATCATTTTGGAAGGACATCATTGTGTTAATTCATTTCACATCAAAGTGGCCTCCTGGGTTTTCTGAATGGAGTTTTGATAGATGCTTTTCTGTTTCACCTGTTGCATTTTGGTCAGCTCAGTGTCCTGTAAAAACAGAACTTAACTCTTGAGCTTTATGAGTTGCTCTCCTTCCAGAAAGGTATTTCTCCCAAAACCTGTCGTTTGGTTTTCTTCTGGCTCTTCTCATCTTGTTTTCATGGTGCTAAAATTTGGACTCAACTCCTGTTCTTTCATGAGGGTGCAGGAAGAGACCAAATGACATGGATCCATTATGAGAAAAGGAGCATTCAGGCAGAGGCAGTCTATGCAGTTCTTGACATCAGGCTACTGAAGGAGCAAACCTGCTTCTAAGCACTTTGTTTGCTGTGTCAAAATCCTAATGACCTTTTTTCTTCTCCTCTAGAACTTCAAGCCTGCTGGAGGGTCCATTTTACACAACCCTGGAGCCATGTTGTAAGTGCAGTCTTAAGACTGTTTAACAAGTGCAGGAGTATGCTGAGGAAAAGCTCCAAGATGCACAGTTGTGATTGTAGGAGCTGCTAAGTGGAGGAGCTGGGCTCAGTCACTTGCTGTGCCTGTGAATGCTTATGTGGCCATGAAAGTCTTTCTTGAATGACTTGATCACAGAGGCCCAAAGATGTGACTTTTCAGGCTCATACAGTGCCATGAGCTTGTCTGGAGGTGAGAACTGTCAAAATTGCCTCTGTGCCACCCTGGAAAGTGGTGAGGTTGCTACCTTAACCCTATTCAATTTAGCTTAACTTTAAATCTGGCCAGTCTGTAACTTTGCCAGGTGCTGGTTTTAGTGTAGGAGAAATCCTCATCATTGTCTGTGAGAATGCAGGACAGTGAAGTTTTGTGTTCTGTGCTCTCTGTTTCTCCCCACTCCAGTGAGTTTGGCAACCAGCGGTATGAAGTCAGCCACGTCCACAAGGTGGAATGTGTTGTCCCATGGTTAAATGATGCCCTTGTCTTCTTCACAGTTTCACTGCAACTTTGCCAGCAGCTGAAGGACAAGGTAATGGCCTTGGAGAGGGGGCTTTGGTTTTAACTCCATTTTAAGAGGACCTCAGATCTCCTAGGAATGTGATGTGATATTACTCTGTACAACTTGAAAATAAATTGAAAACAAGCAATGGGGTCACTGTTCTGGAGCCAGGGGACTGACTGGCACTGCCTGGTAGCCAGCCAGATGGGTTAATGTGTGGCAGATGTCTTTGCTCAACTAGCAACTAGGTAGAGAGGAGCAGGTAGACACTTTTGTGTTCTCAGTCATGAGCTGTAAGCAAGTAAAGGTGCTGGAGAGGAGGCATGACGACTTCAGCAGACTGGATTCCAGCAAACCAGTGCTCCATTCCAGCTCTGCAGCTCACCTGGCTGCCACCTTGAGCAAATAACTTTGTGACCCAAGCCTCTTAAGTGCAAATAGCAGTAAAAATTCCCTTCCTGCAGTGCAGTGCTGGAGTGGGTAATGCTGTGAGGTTCAGCCTCCATGCACACATCATCTATGTTCTTTCTTCTGCAGCTCAAGGGATACAGAAGCTTACCTGCCTTTCTTCTTGCTTTCCAGATCTCTGTCTTCTCCAGTTACTGGAACTGCAGACCATACTGATTCTCTTTGGAGTGTCCAAGCCTCTATGGTACTTCCAGTGTCTCTATTTTCAACATGTCCAAGTAAGCCTGAGGAGTGCTGTGCTTCACAGTGGCATGACCCTCCCGAGGGCAGTGTCAGTGTATCCAGAAACACAACTTGAGTAGCCTTGTCCAGGACTGCTGCCTAAGCAGGGCACCAAGCAGTGATGTGCTTTGTTGTACACCTTCCAAGCCTGATGGATTACACTAGTCCATTACAAAGGATGTGGAGCTGTGGACTGCTCTCAGTAGCTGTCTGCACACAGTGCTGTAACTAACTGCTGCACTGTGAGTTGGCTGGGAAGAGATGAAGATGGGACTAAGTGAACACCACAAGAAGTGTAGGCTGTGTTGTTCCATGTAGTAAACATGTTGCTGTGTTATGCTCCAGCTGTGGCTACAACTAGCCCTCTCCTGTCCAACCTATTGATTCCCCTTGGTGAATGTTCTTACTTGGTGCTGTTTGAACTCTTTTCTCTTTTTTTCTTTTTTCTTTTTTTTTTTTTTTTTTAATTTTTATTTTTTCCCTGGTATCAATGTGACAATATTTTGATTTTATTCTTAAGCTCTAGTTGGGCCAGTTGTTTTTGGTTTTTTTTCCAGAGTTAGGGTTTGGTTTTCAGTGCCAGCCTTTGGAGTAGCCTCTGTAGCTTGAGCACAGCTGGATAGTCTCACATCCTGATTAAACCCAAAGTGAGTACCATGTTGTTAACTACAATTTTCTGCCTACTTGTGCATGCTACAATAAGTAACTGATCCCTCTAGCCATTGATAACTGTGGAAATAAAGATCCTCAGAACTGTCATACATACCTGGGCTGTCAGTGCTGAGAATGAAAGAGTTCTGCATGAATATTATGTCCTCCTTGCCAGCCGTGAAGGCTGAGCTACTGCTGGGCTCATGGGAGAGCAGTACTGGTCTCTGAGAGCAGTGCTGGGCAGCCCTTTGAAGCCTGGGCCTGGCAGCACTTCAGCCCAGTGCTGTCTGACAACTGAGTACTACCTGAAGTACTTTGCAAACTTCCCTTGATGATGTGCTTGAAAGAGGCTGTAGGTACTGAGGCTGGGTTGGATTGGCTCATGTAGGGGCACAAAGATGCTCAGAGGGCTGCAGCAGCTCTGTTAAGAGGACAGGCTGAGAGAGTTTGGGCTCTGCAACCTGGAGAAGGCTTCCAGGAGACCTTATAGTAACCTTCCAGTATCTGAGGTGGGGCTACAAGAGGGCTGGGGAGGAACTATTGACAAGGTATTGTAATGCCAGGATGAGGAGGAATGGGTTTGAACTGGCAGAGGGGAGACTGAAACTGGATGTTAGGAGAAAGTTGTTTGCAGTGAGGGTGGTGAGACACTGGCACAGGTTGCCCAGGGAGGTTGAGCACAGAATCACAGGGTGTGATCTTCAGTCATGTTCTGTGCTCCACAACCTCCCTGGAGGTGTCCAAGGCCAAGTTGGACAAGGCCTTGAGCAACCTTCTAGTGGGAGGTGTCCTTGACTATGGCATGGGGGGGTTGGAACTGAATGAGCTTTGAGGTCCCTTCCAACCTAAACCATTCTGTGGTTATTAAGTGATGAGTAAACATCACCTGTCTCCTGCTTGCCTCCAGCTAGCCCTGTCCAGTCTGTGTTTCTGGTGCAATACCTGACCCAGCAGCCTGCACCTGTGCTGAGGAGGCTGCACACTCGCTGGGGTCCTACAAAACTTCAGGACAAACTGAGCACTAAGCGGTGCCCCCAGCACGCGAAGTGCAAGACTGCAGGGCTTAGAGCTTAGTGCTGTGTGAGGCATTGCCCGGGGGTGCCAGGGCGCGGCGGCGGCGGCGGCTGCGGCGGCTGCGGCGGAGCACCCGAGCCCCCCCCAGGGGATAAGGCTGGGCCCGGCGGGGCCGGGGGCGGGGCTGGGCCGGTGGGTGGAGGTTGGCGATTGGTTAGGGACAGTCGGGTGGGCGGAGCCTGGCAGTGTGATGGACAGGTGCGGCCCGCCCAGACGGACATAGCCGAGCGGCTTCGGATCGGCGCGAGTGGAACGGAGCGGGGCTGAGGGTGCGCCGGGTGGGGCCGAGCGGAGCTGAGCCCAACGCAGTCGTGTCCAGCCGGGCTAAGCCTGTTGGGACCGGACGGAGCCGAACGGCGGTGAGTTGACCTGCTACACCGCTCGTCCTTCCGAGGGGTCCGTCCCTGGATTCTGCTCGACGGCTGCGGCGGGCCCCCCTCAGCCGTCCCTGCCCGGTCCCTGCCCGCTGTCTCCTCCCGTGGCGTGGAAGCCCTCTTGAGCCGGGCTGCGCCGCGGCCGAGCCAGGCCCTGCGTAGCTTCTCTGCTTCTCTCTTTGGCAGGGCCCAGGAACCCCCCGCGCTGCCTCATGGCTGAGAAAAAACTGATCGTGGTGTTCGGGGCCACCGGTGAGTGTCCGGGGAAAGGCCCGGCCCGGGGCTGCCGGGCTCCGGGGCAGGCCTGTGGGACGGGTGAGGTTCGGGCGGCGGCGCCGCAGTGCCCGGAGCGGGACAGAGGGGCTTGGGGTGCCCGCACCTCAGGGCAGGACCATCGGCAGCTCCCGGAGCAGCCGCGCTCGGGCCGGCCGTGGGCGCTCGGCAGGGCTGGCAGGAGCGGCAGCGCGGGGAAGGGGCGGCTGGGGGCGTGGGACGCGGGGGCTTGGGGCTTGTGTCCCAGCGCGGGGTCAGGCAGCTCCGCCTGGCAGCCTCGGCTGCCTTCATCGGCACAGCCCCGGCTGGGGCACAGGCTCTGAGCGGGCTCTGCACCCACAGGAGCTCAGGGCGGCTCCGTGGCCCAGGCTCTGCTGGCAGATGGCACCTTCAGGGTCCGGGCCGTAACGAGGAACCCCATGAAGAAGGAGGCGAAGGCGCTGAAGCAGAAGGGAGCTGAGGTGGTGAAGGCAGATCAGGATGATGAGCCGTCGCTGGAGATCGCCTTGGCAGGTGCTTATGGAGCCTTCATTCTAACCAACTTCTGGGAGCACTGCAGCAAAGAGAAGGAAATCGCACAGGTACCAAAGCTTCTTTAACTGGGAATATGTGGCCTGGGCACGGGAGATCGAGGGACAGCCCTGTGGGGCTTGGTGTCATGGGGACAGCTCCTAGGGAAGCCCTGACAAGGGCCAGCCCAGAAGAGTCCTGAGGCCTTGCAAACAAACCAGGTCCCACTTCTTGCAAAGTGAGAATTTCCTTCCTGTTCCCTCACAGTCTGCTGGGATCTGGTGCCTCTGGGAGCTGTTAAGTGCCACAAGACTCAGTGTGGCAGAGAGCACTGCCCTGGAGTCAGAGTAGCAGGAGGGGGAAGACTTGGCCCTGCAGAGCCTTCCCAGGGTGCAGTCCTGTAGCTCTCTGCACTTGCAGCTTTGGGGCCAAAAAGTGCTGTGGTATCAGAAACCACAAGGGTGGTGTTCACTAGATCTCCCAGGGTGGCACAGTGGCCACACCTGGATGGCAGCAAGCAAAGATAAGATACTCTAGAGCAGGTATGTTGGTCCCTGCAGATGTTCAGGGCTGGTGTTAGTGGGTTTGTCGAGGAGCTGGCAGCAGAGCAGGAGGCTGTGTGGTCTTTGTGATGCAGAGTGGTGTAAGGGGAGGATTCAGCTCCATCTAGACTGGGTCTGCTTAGCCCCAGTTCCAGATGAGGGCTCAATGCCAGAGGAGCTTGATCAGCTGCTGCATGCTGGATCATGCCCTCCTGCCCAGTGCAGGGAGGGGGAAGGGGAGGGTGTGTGGGTGATGGGAGTGCCTCCTTCTGTCCCATTCCCCTCTTCATGGCTGCCTTCACCCAGGGGAAGTGTCTTGCCGACCTGTCGAAGCGCCTGGGTCTGCGCCACGTAGTGTACAGTGGCCTGGAGAACGTGAAGCAGCTGACAGGGGGCCAGCTGGAGGTGCCCCACTTTGATGGCAAAGGTGTGGTGCAGGAGTACTTCCAGAAGATTGGTGTTCCCACCACCACCATCCGACTGCCCTTCTACTTTGAGAACTTCCTCACTATCTTCAAGCCGCAGAAGGCTGCTCAGGGAGATGCATTTGTCCTAGGTAAGAAGAGGCCTTTTGCTTTCTAGGGAGCTCTCACCAGCCTCCCACCGTGCAGAGGTTCGCTGAGAGGTGGAGGAAACACAAGGGCTGCAGGCTGGTGGGGATAAGAGACCTGTGCCAGCTTGACCACAGTGCAGCTGCATTATGGTCCTTCAGACCTCTTTGGTGGCCTACAAGAAATAAATGAGATCCTAGTCCTGTGTGTGGTGCTGAGGGCTGCCCTGCAGATCCCAGAGTACCTCTGGGCACCCCATTTGCAGGGAGTTGGGATGCTGGAGGCCAGAGCTGGGGCTGCAGATGTGTCATGGTGTAGCAGGTGCTCTGGGCTCTTCCTCACCTTGCGTTCAGAGGCTGGATGCTGAAAGCTGCTGCTCTGCTTCTCACTGCCCTGACCTGGACCAATCTCTCCCACACAGCACTGCCCATGGGGGATGTCCCCATGGATGGGATGGCAGTGGAGGACCTTGGCCCCATTGTGCTTTCCCTGCTGAAGGCCCCAGAGGAGTACATAGGCCAGGTGATGGGGCTGAGCACCAGCAAGCTCACCGAGGCAGAGTATGCTGCGGTCCTCTCTCAGCACACAGGCAAGACAGTGGAAGCCAGCAAGGTAGGCAGCAGCCCCTGGGGGCTGTGAGGCTCTGAGGTGGCACCACCATTACTTTGTTGGTGTTGTCACTGAGACGATTCGTGCCCCTGGCACGTGCAGGTGTGCCTGGGCAGGTCTGTGCCTGCCCCTGGGGAATAACTGCAGCGGGAGGGCCCTAGCAGCACACCAGGCAGGCACCAGCAGGGCTGAGCACCTGCGGAACAGGTCTCGGCTGCACACCCCTCCCTGAGGGCTTTGCTGTGTCACCATTACAGTGCTACTGCTTTGTGCCCCAGGACTTCCTTCTGTTGCTTGTTTGTACTGTGGTTGTGCTGCTCCCCTGGGGCAGCTGATACTGCTGCTGGGTGTTGTCATGGCGCTCTGGAGAGCTCTGAGAACAAAGCACATCTCAGGAGAACCAAAACACCTCTGATGCTCTCTGCAGGATCTGCTCTCCCAGGGCAAACTTCCTGGAACGAAGTGCACAACACAATCTAAACTTTGATTGAGGCAGAAGGGTGGGTGCTGGAGCAGCCTGGGTTGATCTGGCTCTCCAGAGCTTTTCCAGCCCACCCACCCTGTTTCTAGAACGCCTCAGCCACAGCTTGTGCCCTCCTATAGGGAAAGGCTCCCTCGTAGCAGTCTGAGGAGAGCAGGGTGCATGCTCAAGCCTGTACCCAGGCCAGTTGTGCATCAGAGCCAGGTGCTGGTTCAAGGCAAGCTGGGTTGATCTCTGCCAGGCAGGGCTGCAGAGTGCTCAGTGGCACTGCCCTGCCATGGCTGTGGCTGGCTCAGGACAGAGCCAGAACAACCTCCTCAGCATCTGTGTGGCCTATTTCCCCACCTCTGGCTTGATGCCTTCTCTCACTGCACCTGGAGAGCAGCCTCAGCAGTCTCTCCCCATGGGAAGGTTCTCACCCAAATCCTTTCTTTGCAGATGTCACCAGAGGAGTATGAGAGCCATGGGTCCCCAGGGGACAAGGAGCTGGCTGCCATGTTCCGCTTCTATGCCCTGAGGCCAGACCGCAACGTGGCCCTGACCATGAAACTCAACCCCAAGGCCCGCACCTTCCCCCAGTGGGTGGCCGACAACAAGGCTGCCTTCTGAGCCTCCCAAGCCTCTGCAGCACCGAGGTGAGCTGTGCCAAGCCACACTGCTGAAGGGCTGATCCTGGGACGACATCAGGCCATGAAAGTGCACCAGCAGCTCTCCTGTGGCCTGGTTCAGACTAGACCAGCACTAGAACAAGGGCCACGGTGCTTGCACAGCTGGAGGCAGGTGGGAGCAGCTCTCTACCTTCACCCCTCCTTCAGGCAGGTGTTTGGCAGTCCTGGGTTTTTGCATGCTGCAGGCTGGTGGTGGGGGCTTGTTTTCTAGCATTACCTTTCTCTGGCAGCTCTGAGCCTGCAGCACCAAGGGGTAGGATGGGTACTGGGTACCCCTGGGGTCAGGGCCTTGTATGCAGGCACCCATGGGCATAGGCTCCTATGCAAACAGGCACACAGGAGCTCTCCTGCGGGCCAGTTTCAGGCACCACATCAGAGCCAGAGGGCAGAGCAGAGCAGTGTGGCTGGAGCTGCAGCACATGGGAACGGTGCAGAGGCTTCTGTGCTGTGAAACATGAAAGCTCAGCCTAATCCAGCCAGGTGTAGCCTGCTCTTTGCCTCCAAGAGCTACAGTCAGTTGCTGCGCTGTGAGTTAAGCCTTTGCAAGACTCACAAGCCTGTATGGGAGCTTAAAGATCATTTAGTCCAGGGACACAATTCCACTAGAACAGGTTGCTCCAAGCTTGGGCTTTAGGACTTGCTTACAAAGCTCCTTCCACACCACCAGATGCTTAACGATCTGCCCTGGTGAGAACTCTGTGGTTTGGCAGCCTGTGCTTAATGTCCACCAGTGAGCCCTCTCCTTGTCCAAGAGCAGACCTTTGTTCATGTCAGAGGGGAGGGAGAAGGGGTGACAGAGCAGGCAGGGAGGCAGAGCAGGTGTTAAATATCTTTATGAAGTCAATCTTATTTACATGGATACAGAATCACTTTACAGACAGCGTTAATCAGGAGGCAACGCGTGCTTTATTTCAGCAAATCAGGGAGGGCAAGCCTAGAGCAGCTCCTGCTTTCCCTGGTCAGGCAGGTGGGCTGGTGGGACCTGCACAGCACCACTAACAGCAGCAGAGGCTGCAGGAACCACAAACACACTACAGGAGCTCCACTCTGCCTGGAAGGAGCCAGCCACTTCTATCTCACACATGTAGGAACTCTTTGACCAATCCTTTATGCTATGAGTGTTGTGCTAAGGTAATAAAAGACTTTGTCCCAAACTGGCACAGGGCTTGGTGATGATCTTGTACCCACTCAAAAGCATCAGCAGCAGCTGTGTGGTAACTAAGTAGTTAAAGTTAAGTCCTGGGGAGAGGGAAACCTGAGGCAAAGCACAGCTTCCAGGGCTGCTCTCTGTGCAGGGACTCAGCAGGACTAAAGCCCCTGAAGTGCTGGGCTCAGATGAGTTCCAGGCCCAGGGAGCCCTCCGGGAGAAGGTCACTGGTGCCACATTGCCCCCAGCACATCTACATTCACAAGGGCACCTGAGCAAAGCAGCAGCCAGCACCAGGACTCCACCCAGCAAAGTGCTCTGGGCCTGTTTTATTTCACATTTCCCCTGCTTTTGACTCTAAAGAACATTCCAACTTTTACCAAATAAAGCTTCCAGCAGCAGCCTCCAGAGAGCCACATCCTGCCACTCTCCTTCGTTACCATCTCCTAGGCTGTGAGTGGGTTTGGGAGGGTGGTGCTGGTTGGTGCCTCAGTGGTTTTAGCCTCTCCAGCAGGATTCTCACTCTGCTGCTGCCTGATGTCCTTTGCTCTCCAGAGCCTGCTGCCAGAAAGGTTCACTCTGGGCCGCACAGATGAGCTGCTGCTGGCTCTTAGTTTCCAGTAGACCGCTTCCCTGTGGTTGAAGCAAGCAAGAAACTTCCTGTTTCCTGACAGGATTGGCCCAAGAGAGCACCTCCCCTGCCACCACACTGTCAGCCATGCAGCATAGCCAAGCTGGGAGCCTGCTGGAAGCTGAGCCCCTGCACTCCAGGACACCAGTGACTGCCAGCAGCCTGCAGCACTCACTCACAGCAGCCTACACCAACTAAATGGCACCCTGAAGGAGCACACCGTGCTCGTTGCTGTGACAGGGGCTTTGCTGTGCTTCACTCATTCCCTCACGGTGCTTTAAGACTGGTGGGGACAAGTCCAGGCTGAAGGTACCAGCATCAGAGGCTCTGTGCTGGCAGAGCTGCCCTGTCCCAGCTTTACAGGCTAATAGGAACACCCTCAAGGGAGTGGGCAAGGCAGGGGAGGCCAGCAACCATTTTGTCCAGCATTCTCCCAGCCTGCAACTCTGCAGTTTAGTCCCTGGTGCTTTGCTGCAGGTCACAGGGGACAGCTAAGGCTTTTCACAGCAAGGCTGGCAGGCCTGAGGCTAAGTGAGAAGCAATGCTGTGCTTTTGTGCTGCTTCTACCTCCCAAGAAGTGTAAATTGTGCCCAGCACAGGGGAAAGACAACAATAAAAAAAGACAAGAGGCCTCCTACCTCGGATAGGGTGTCAGGAGCTAAACATTTTCTTAAGTTTGGAGAGGAATCCCTCCTTGTTCTCCTCAGCCTCAGGCCTATCCTCGCCTGCACCAGCACTAGCCGTGGCCCTGCCACCTGAACACAAACAGCAAAGGGCTGCAGTCAAGATACATCCCCCACTGGTACCAGCACCCCTGGCCAGCTGAGAGGGTTCATTTAGATGGGGAATGGTCAAAGCAGCAGCTTTTTGCCTGCAGCTGGCAGCAAGCCACAACACTGAACTACTGGCACTGGGGAGCCCAGGCCCCAGAAATGGAGGAGACAACCACGAGCCCAGGTAATGCCCTTCCCTTCCCTTCTGCCCAGCCCTCAGACTGCTGCACAGTCGAGACAAGGACCCTACAGGCTTTGCAAACAAGCACTTGGAATCGAGCCTGACTAAAATCAAGTTGTCAGCTTGGCTACAGCCAGCCACAACTTCTCCTGAAAGGAAAGGTGTAGTGCTGGCCCCTGGAACAATCTCTCCTCCTGCTTCACAGTGCTGTTGTGACCACAGACTGCATGGACCTGGAAGGGACCCTCCAAGGTGATCCTGTCCAACCCCCATGCAGTGAGCAAGGACATCTCCAACTAGATAAGGTTGCTCAGGGTGACATCAAGTTTGACCTTGAATGTCTCCACGGACAGGGCCTCCCTCAACCACATCTCTGGGCAACCTGTTCCAGTATCTTGATCTTAAGTGAGCGAAGCAGTGTGGAACTATGCCAGGAGCCTACGTCAGGGACTGGCAATGCAACAGTATCAAGGAGAAAATTAACTTGGGCTGGAATGAAAAAGACTCCTAAGTGTTTCAGGTAAGGAATCTTTCTGAGCAGCAAGGAGCAGAGTTTTCCTGCACAAATGGGTCCTGAGAAGTTGTTTGTCCCTGCAGAGGGGCAGCAAGAACAAAGGAGACCTCTGCTAATCTGCTTGCTCTCCAGCAAACCATCAACAGCCAGCCGGCTGCATGCTGCTCAAGCTCTCTCTGCACAGAGAGCACCGACTCCAGTCCTCCCCCTGCTGATTGGCAGGCTCAGACTGATGCAATGGTAGGAAATCCCCAGGATCCGCCCCCATGCACACAGCCACAGCCTGGCTCCGTGCCACACGCGGCTGCCACCACTTTGAATCACACCTTGCTGCTTCATCATCTGGAGATGAAGCTGCTTCAAATCTGGATTGCTCTCCTTTGGCACACAACTGTCTCTAAAAAGCTGGAATTAAAAGTTTTGTGCTTGGAGCTCTCTCCCTCCCTTTCTCCCTAAAAGCTGACCTTTAGTGCTTATCCTCAGTGAAAAAGACACAGCTGTGTTAGGGAGCAGAATACTGCTCAGTATTTGGTGGGTGCTGCCTTCCAATAACCTAACTCCTGCCTGTATTCCTCAGGCTTTGGCATGTGAGGGAACCTGAGTTCTTGAGAGCCTTTAGCAGCTTTGAAAGACTCTCACTTTTGCCTGGCTGTATGCAGTCATAATGCTCTTTTTGGTTTCAAGCACATAAAGAAATCCAGCTGACTAGAAGTTTAAACTGGAAGAGGGGAGATTTAAAAGGGATGGAAGTTGTTTGCAGTGAGGGTGGTGAGACACTGGTACAGGTTGCCCAGGGAGATTGTGGCTACTACCTCCCTGGAGGTGTTCAAGGCCAGGTTGGATGAGGCCTCGAGTGACCTGTTCTAGTGGGAGGTGTCCCTGCCTACGGCACAGGGGGCTTGGAACTGGATGAGCTCTGAGGTCCCTTCCAACCTAAACCATTCTATGATTCTAAGTTCACTGTTGCAATATGGACAAATTAAAACCTGTCTTCCAGCAGTGAAAGACAAAGCTCTCACCTCACTGTTCCACCATGTTCTGCCTTTAGCTGCTACTGGTGCCAGGGACCTCACCCCCAAAACCACATAACTGCACAATCAGAGTATCATCTGGAGCTGAGAAGCAGCTTTACAGAGCCCCCAGTGACCTCACACCCTCCATCACACAGGACACTGCTGCGGGTTGCAGCCAACCCTTACCACCAGTGATCACTCCTGCCCCAGGTTCCCCTACGTGCACAGAGCATGGCTGAGAGCAGCCCTAGCAGCAGCACTTCCCTTCAGCTTCCCCACCGTGGGCACAACCACAACAGACCAGCTCTGGTAGGGAGCAGAAGGCTTTCCTCACCACAGCAAGACTGCCCCTAGCCTGTCAGCACCCCCACAACCTCAGCACCCCCACAACCTCATCACTCTCTCTCCATTCATGCAGTTTTGCCCAGAGAGCGTTGCAGCGAAGCTCTCCGGGCAGAGGCTGCCTCCTTGCTTTGTGCTGCAGCCTATTAACATGACACTATAGCTACTTCCACACCAGGCAGGTTGTGCTGCCAGGCTGTCTGAAGGTGCCCCTGGCTGCCCCTCCTCCCCAGGACACCAGCTCCACGGGCAGGCAGAGCCAGTGCCCAGCACTCACCTGATGCTGTGTTTGTGACACCGTTCACTGTGCCCTCCACGTCCGCCTCGTCCTCGGCGTAGCTCATCATTAAGGCTCTCTGGCGATCTGTCAGCCTCCTGCAGGTCCAAACACAGCTGGATTATCCTGTGATTCTGTGCTCCACAACCTCCCTGGCACATACCCTCACTGCAAACAACTTCTTCCTAACATCCAGTTTCAATCTCCCCTCTGACAGTTTAAACCCATTCCTCCTAGTTCTGTCATCACAAGCCCTTGTCAATAGTCCTTCTCCAGCCCTCCTGCAGGCCCCCTTCAGATCCTTGAAGGCCACTCCAAGGTCTCCTGGAAGCCTTCTCTTCTCCAGGCTGCAGAGCCCCAACTCTCTCAGCCTGGTGTCAAAGCAGAGCTGCTGCAGCCCTCTCAGCATCTTCATATCTGAAGTACAAGATGAATATGCCTACAGTGCTCTTCAAAGGGGACATCTATAAAGCAGAAACCCCAGTGCCAGAGGAGAGTTCACCAACTGCAGTGAAACACCAAAGTACTCAGAAGTGCTGTGTGGAGCTGCACCAGGACACACATCTGGTGAGGAGAGCTCAGGAAATTAACTCCCTCGGTGAGTACAGCAACACGAGCTAAAAGGTTTCCTTCCCCACTGGATCCAAGAGTGACCAAGCAGTCTGAAAAGCAACTGCCAAGGAGTTTGGTTCCTTCGGACTGGAGGTGTGAGAACACAGAGGTGTTAAAAGCTGGAACATTTAACTGACATCGCCAGGCTCCAGGTGGAATCACCAAGCACAAGATAGAATCACTCCTGTATTGCCAAGGATCAGGATTTCTAGAGCTGGGCTGCCAAATGGAATTTACTAAACAAAAACAGTCTACTTTGCATTAGAATGAAAAGCAGAGTAAGAAATTGATGACCTCACTAAAGAATTTCCAGGAGGACTTCCTCAACAGTGGGGTCTTTCTGGAGAAGTTCAAGCTTTCAGAGACACTGGAGTTAGCTCTACTTACTGTGGAACTTTAACCTTGATGTGAATGTAGTGGTCTCCATAGCCATAACTGTTCACCCTGGGGATGCCTTTCCCACTCATTCGGATTTTCTGGTCTGGCTGAATACCAGGGGGTATCTGTCAGCACACAGGGGTCACAGCTGTTACTCCTGGTTAACCATTTAGGTAGTAATTGCATGTCTAGCAAAATTAACTGCTCCTCCAGCAAGCCTCCAAGCAGCATGGGCAAGCTACTACAACCCTGCTCCTCCAGCAAGCCTCCAAGCAGCATGGGCAAGCTGCTACATCCCTGCTCCTCTAGCAAGCCTCCAAGTAGGATGGCCAAGATTGTGCATCCATACTTCTGACATTCAGAGTCAGCAATGGTGGAAAAACTTTTGAAAGAGTAAGTGAAGAACCTTACACAGTCTGACCATGGATAGGATTTGTCCAGCAACTCCCCAATCCCCACTCCCCAAGCAGGGCACAAGCTTCCCACACTCAGTCCTGAAGAAGCCTGGATCATGATGCTGGCAGGATTAGGAACTTTGCAGCACTTCTGCCACCCCACATAGATCTGTGCCCAAGCTCTTCCCCAGCATGGTACTCACTGTGATATTGATTGTCTCATACAAGCCTTGACACCTGGCTGTGCCTCCCAGAACAGCCTGTGCTATGGAAATGAGGAGGTCTGAGTGGATATCTGCTCCATTCCTTCTGAACACAGAACTCTTCTGAACCTAGAAGGCAGGCAGTTCCAATGAGAAGTCAGCACAGCACCACAACATTCTCCTGGTAAGCTGCTTTGAAGGTCCTCAGACACATATCAGAATTGTGCAGTCAGACCCTTTACTACAGGGTTAGGAAGTGAATGTTCAGTGTAGGAAAACACAGATCCTGACCTAGCCACAGTTAGCCAGAGGCTTGGGAGGAGCTCTGTTCCCTGCCTCAGCAACTCCCCAAACTCTGCAGCTGCTGATGCTGCAGAGAGAGAAGACATTGCCTTGCCCAGTACCCTAAGCAAGGGAAAGCCAGAAGAGGAGAGGGAGGCAAGCACCTTTGCAGCCATCTCATGAGCTATAAGAGAACAAAATCTTCCTGCTCCACAAAAAAGGTACTGAAAAAAAAGATCTCCTCGACAGAGACTACAGTGACTGAAAACCTAGAAGACCCCAGCTACACAACATGGCTAAGCAGCACCTCATGTCCATCTGCACAAGGACACTGCACCAGCCAGCCTCTCAGGGGCACTCCTGCATCCCTGCCTGCTCCCACCCGGGCAAGCAGATGGCTCCTTCACATTGCCAAGGCAAAGACTCAAGGCACCAGGAGTCTGCTCTGCGTTCTGATGCAGGCTGCTGTAAGGGCCTCATCCTGAACAAGCAGCACGATTCTTGCTGAGCAGACTGACCCTTACATCACTCCTTACAATGCTGATCTCCTGCCATCTCAGAAAGTTCAGGTGGATCATGTTCCCTCAGCTGTTCCAAGGGATCACTTGCTCTTCCTGCTCCATCCCCACTCACTCAGGCACCTCCCAGGCAGTTGGGAAGGGAACAAGAAGCCAACTTCAATGTTGGGAATGACCAAGAACACGACCATACCTACCCTGAATGTAATGAAAATCTCCTTCCTCCCCACAGGCATCCGAACTGTCTGCCCATCCTCAACGCCTGCAGCCAAGAAAGACAGAGGAAATGTTACCTTGCATTAGAATCCACTTCAATACCCACAGCTCCTGCCACCATCACACGACCTGCACACTCAGGAGCACAAGAGCTAGCAGCAGGCAGCAGAGTAATGCTCTCCACAGGAGCTGTGGCCAAGGGAAGGATTCAGCACAGGTTCACACCGGAGGCTTGTTGCTTCAGTCCCTACAGAATTCTTTAGGGACACAGCCCAGCCTAAGGGACACTGAGGCAGCCTTTGCAAGCTGCAGGAAAAGGACAGGCTGTTCATGCAGGATGTTCTCACAGAAGCAAGCCTTCAGCCCCACCACTCATTTTATCCTCTTTGCTGAGGAAGCCAAGCTAGGGCTTTCCAGATCCCCACTCTCACCCCAGGCTTCATCAAGGACAGATGAAAGTCCAAAGCAATAAAACCCAGAATGTTTCACTCTTCAAAAGCTGCTTAGAAGGCTCCACATAAGAACCAAAACCTTAGCTCAGGAAGGGCAAAGCTGACATTTATATCAAAGGCCACAAAGTTCCTCTCATTGCTACCCCTTCAACTGCCAAGCTGTTAACCTGCTTTGATCTCAACTTCTCCAATGCAGAACTTCTTACACTCCTCTCTTGTTCCCACATGGCAGGACCCAGCCATGCTTTGGAGGCCAGTGCCTTGCTACGGGCCAAGTGGAAGTAAATGATGACAGTTATTTAAGACTGCAGCACTAACCAGCTGGCACAGGAACCATCACTGTCTTCTTCTGCTTGGTCTGCCCTGTTCCTCGGCACACTATGCAGGGTGTGGTTATGATGGAGCCACGACCGCCGCAGCGCCGGCACGTCGACCGCATGACGAAAGGGCCAGTGTTTATGGTCTCCTGGGGAGGAAAACACACACCATGGGCATAATGAGCGTGAGGTGGTGCCCTCCACTGCCCCACAGCACTGCCAGGGACTGGCCCAGCATGGTTGAGTCCTTCTAATGGCACACAGAACCCAACAGGACAGAGATACCCCTCAGCAGGAGGAGGAGCAGAACTCCGGCTCAGAAATCCAGGGGATGCTGTTCCCGAGAAGCTGGATCAGATCTGACTCCCACCACATTCCACTTTCCACCAAGAACCAGCACTAGTGCGAGTCTTGTGGGAAGGGAAACACCACTTTCCATCCACAGGCTTTAATGTGAGAGGACACCACCAGCTGATCAGGCCTGAAGGGCAGTGCTTTTAGCTGGGCAGGGCACTACTGCAACACAAAGAAAGTCTTCCTCATCCATACTAACATCAGGCCCAGACTGACTCAGCATCACCCAGCACAAGCTGGTAACTGTAGTGCTAGTCTGTCCCTGTGGAAGAGTCTGGCTGGCCCAAATGAGGCAAAGCACAGCATGTCCTGTGGCTTTGCAGGCGCTTACCATGCCAGTGCCGTTGCAGTAGTGGCAGCGCTGTGACTTGGTGCCAGGTTCGTGTCCTTTACCATGGCATCGCTCACAGGAGTCGTTGATGTTCACCACAATCTCTTTGTTGACACCTTTTGCAGCTTGGGTGAATGTCAGTTCCATGATGTACTGCAGAGGAAACATGAACAAGGATCTGAAGCTGATACGTGATAGGGTCTTATGCAGACTGGTTGAGGCCAAAAATCACAGAATCCCAGCATGGTGCATCTAGAGACCATCCAGTCCAATCCTCCTCCTAAAGCAGGGGCACCCACAGCAGCTTGCCCTGAATTACCCTGGCCAGGTGGGTTTGGAATCTCTCCTGACTTCACAACTTCTCTGAGCACCCTGCTCCAGGGCTTCAGCACCTTCACACCAAACAAATTTCTCCTCTTGTTCAGATAGAACCTTCTGGGTTCCAGTTTGTGCCCACTGCCCCTTGTCCCCTCACTGGGCACCACTGACAAGAGTCTGGCCCCATCCTTTTGCCCCTAGTCTTTAGCTCTTGCTGAGCATTGATCAGATCCCCTCTGGGGTTGCTCTTCTCCAGGCTCAACAGCTCCAAGGCCCTCAGCCTTTCCTCCTCAGAGATGGTTCCATGCCCCTCAACAGCTTCATAGCCTGCACTGGGGACTCTCTCCAGTTAAGTCCCTGTCTCTCTTCAACTGGGCAGCCCAGAACTGGACCCAGAGCTGTGGCCACACTGGGGTAGAGTAGAAAGGGAAGGAGAACCTCCCTCGACCTGCTGGTCACACTCTTCTTCATGCACTCATCAAACAATGCTTCAAATACACCTTAGGGGAAAAAAGGGATGGATGCATGACCCATTCTTGCTCAAGGAGGCAATAATCTGTCTTGCCTAAATAAAAAGGAGTACAGAAGGATGGCAGACATTACAAGAACGATTAAATCAGCCTGAACAGCAGCTGTAGCAGAAATTAGATTTTAAAACAGAAAAAAACAAAAGAGAAAGCAATAGAAGCAAACTGTGTTCCTGCTCTCAGAGAAACCTCTTCTACGTCTAAAGGCTCTGTTTAATTAAGAAGGCAGCAGCAGGTGGGGGAGAATATGCCAGTCCCAATGATGCACCTGCTCTTCCTCAGCAAACTCTTCACTTACCAAGGGCAGCCATCAGCAAAGGTGACTGCACAGAACAGAAAACTGTCTGCAACAGAAAGGCCCTTTTCAGTAAAGCCAGAAGCACCAAATCCCAAGCAGGGATCCAAAGACAGCATAGGAACCTGCACTGCCCATACCCACAGGAGCTTTTAGCTGGAGCACAAAAGAACACTACACTGGTTTTGTTTCATTATGGGCTCCACTGCAAAATGAAGCCAATTAAGTTGCAAAACAAAGGCAATGAAGCTGCCAAACCTGAGGCTGGAAGGCTCAGTTTATGGTTCAAAGGTGTGCTGTGGTTTGTAGCATTACAGATCAAAGCAGGCCCATGTAGATGAGCACACAGCAGCAAAGGTGACTGCAAGGCCTGGAGCGTGGGGCAGCACCAGCTGCTGCCAGTAAACACCACTTGAAACAGCTGAAGCCCAGAAGAATATTTTGTCTGGAGCAGTGGAGAATGTAGCTACATAGCTCACCAATGATAGAGAACCACAAAATAATGGAATTCTTTTGGTTGGAAAAGCCCTCTAAGATCAGAGAGTCCAAGCACTGACTCCACGCCACCGTTCCCACTAAATTATAACCCAAAGTGCCATGGCCACACGTTCTTTGAACACCCCCAGGGACACTGCCTCCCTGGGCAGCCTGTTCCAGTGTCTGACTACTCTTGCAGGCACAATTTGAGGCCATTTCCTCTGGCTCTATCACTTGATCCTAGGGAGAAGTAACTCTCCTACCCACACAATGGGACACTCCCATTCTGACACCTTCAGAAGCAAAGCCTTTGCTTAAGCTGCCTCCTGGAGTGGTCTGCAAGAGGCCACTGCACTGTCCCTCACCAGCTTTTCCCTTCCACCTCTCACTTTCAGCCCATTCCCTGGGAAATCAACACACTTCTTACCTCCTAAAACACTTCTTACCTCCTGTGGCTGGTCAAAGACATTCTGAAAATCACCGAAAGAGGATCCTGAGAACTCTCCGAAGATCTTCTTGAACAGCTCCTCCGGGTCGATGGAGGGACCACTGCTCCAGTACTGGCGCCCAGCACCAGCTCCGGCGCCGGTGGCACCAGCATCAAAACTGGCCGTGCCGTACGCGTCGTACTGCTTCCGCTTCACCTCATCACTGAGCACCTTCGAGGCAAACCAGCAGTGCCATCAGCACAATGTGTGAATCCTTGGATGCCCAGGGACCGGGCAGCCTGTGTCTGTCACCCATCTCTCAGAATTCTAGGCTCCTGACACGACCAGAACACACCCATGTTCTCCAGCCTTCCTGCCACCGTGAGCTCTGAGCAGCACCTGGATTACTGAAAAGCTGCTGCTGCTGCTCTGGTACCTCTCAGCTCACCCTGAGGACAGGAAGATCTCACCAACTTATAACTTACATCAGTCACTCCCTGCTCAGAAAGAGCACAAATTGAAAGAGCCCAAAACACATTCAGCTAAATCAGATACATAGAATAAGCCAGGTTGGAAGAGATCTCCAAGCTCATCCACCTCAACCTAGCACCCAGCCCTATCCAATCAACCAGACCACAGCACTGAGTGCCCCATCCAGGCTTTACTTCCACACCTCCAGGGACAGCAACTCCACCACCTCCCTGGGCAGCCCATTCCAGTACCAATCACTCTGTCAAGAACTTCCTCCTAACCTCCAGCCTGAACCTGCCCTGGCACAACTTGAGACTGTGTCCCCTCGCTGTGTTGCTGGCTGCAGACAGAGGCACTCATGCTCAAGCCACCAGAAAACAGCCACAGTTTTACAAACAAAGCACACAACAAATGCTTCCTCCCACATCCACCCTCCAAACCTGCCTCCTCCTTCACAACAAAATCCTGCACATTACCTCGTAGGCTTCTGCCAGCTGAGAGAACTTCTCTTTAGCTTTAGGGTCATCCTTGTTGGTGTCAGGGTGGTATTTCTTTGCCAGCTACACAACAAAACCCAAACTATTAGAGAGAGAGATCAATTACTTTAGCATAGCTCTCCTGTCAGGCAGGGCTCGACACTGGACCATCTGCATTTCAGAGAACTGAAAGCCAGTGTAGGGAATCAGAGCAAGCCCAGCGCCTTCTGGAGAGAGGCCTGAGGTGACAGCCCAGACAAGGCAGGCTTTGGGGGTGACCCCCAGCCCGCCGCCCCGAGCTTTCCCGCCGCCCCCTCCCCTCTTCTCCACAGCAGAAGGGTCCCGGGGGTTCAGTCCCTGCACCCCCAGCCCGCCGCCCCGAGCTTTCCCGCCGCCCCCTCCCCTCTTCTCCACGGCAGAAGGGTCCCGGGGGGGTTCAGTCCCTGCACAAGCCGCAGGCCGCGGCCCTCGGCCCCCCGCGCCGCGCTCCCCACGGCCACACGTGCCTGGTAGTAGGCCTTCTTAATCTCCTTCTGCGTGGCGGTGCGCGGCACTCCCAGCACCTGGTAATAGTCCTCCTTGGACCGGGCCCCGGCGCTGCTGTGGAAGGAGGCGGCGGCGGCGCGCTTCGACCCTGCGGGAGAGGAGGGCAGACGGGCCGCTCTGAGGGCTGAGCGGTGGCGGTGCCGGCCGGGACGCCGCCGACAAGGGCAGGAGGAGGGACAAGCCCGGCGGAAGGCGCCTGTTGC
>VWZI01014929.1:388908-413440 GCA_013396835.1 Psilopogon haemacephalus
GCTGCGTGTGCGAGCCGAGCAGGGCTGCGTGTGCGAGCCGAGCAGGGCTGCGTGTGCGAGCCCGAGCAGGGCTGCGTGTGCGAGCCCGAGCCCGGCTGCGTGTGCAGACCCAGAGCCAGCCACACCATGCCAACTGTGGGGGCCAAGCCCGTGGGCTGGGGGGCCCAAGATGGAGCATGGGGGCCACCCAAGCATGCAGAACCAAGCACGGACGCTGAGTGAGCAGTTGGAGCCAGCAGGATGAGCACGGAGACAAAGACCCCGATCTGTGCCACGGGGTCAGCCCCCAAGGCATTGCACATGTGGGTCTGGCCAGCACAATGTGTGCTCCTCATATGGGCCCCCGGCAGCAAACTGGCACCAGGGCACCTCTCTGCTGCCTCTGCACCCCAGCCAGCCTATTCCAGGGGGCATCCCATGGCCTGTTTGCCTGTGAGGTGTCAGGCAGCATGCTGAGCAACACTGGCAGGGTGTCATCTGAGGGTCAGGCTCCAGCCCTGGCTCTGCTTTGGAGGCTCCCCCTTCTCTAGAACCAGTTTGGACTCTGTCAGGATACTGAGAATGCTGTGTGCCCATCCACGGGCACAAGGACTGCAGGCAGGAGAGTGATGGGCTGCTCACTCCAGCCTTCTGCCTAATGCAGCCTGACATCCCACTGCTCCCAGGGTCCTTAACCCTCCTCTGTTTTCTTCTTATCTCCATAGGACAAGAAACTGCGGATCTTTGACCCCCGAGCCAGCCCGGCTGCCTCCCAGGTACTGTCAGGATGTCCACTGCCTGCCATGGGGTTGGCCTGGGGCCCCAACTGTGCCAGCCCTGGCATGGCTTGGGATAGGCAATGTGATGGTGTGGGCTGAGGGCAGGGACAGTGGCAGCCTCCTCCTTAGTCCCAGTGGGATTAGGCACAGGGGACCTCTGCCCTTCTGCCTGGGCTGGCGAGCTGCCAGGCAGCAATCCTGAGTCCTCCAGGGAGTGATGCCAAGCCCCATGGGGGTTGCTGGGCTCTGTGCCACTGTGCAGGAGCTGGGCAGAAGGCTCCTGGGGACGAGGACCTGGCAAGGGTGAGGGCTGGGTGGCTTGATCCACACAGCTCAGCAAATAGCAGCGATTAGGAAACCAGTCGAGGACTTAAGGCTTGACGTGGAGTCGAAACAGCCTCTTATTAGAGGTTTCCTGTGGCTTGGGGGCTCTGGCTGCCGACAGCCCTTCCTGCTGAAGGGGCTGGAAGCCTTTGGGAGGGGAGGGATGCAGTGGAGAACAGGGTGAGGTGGCTGCAGCAGGCTCTGCCACTCTTTGTGCCTCTCCTGTCACCGGCTCACATGCCCATGGGCTCAGCAAGCTGATGGCCTCTGGTGCCTGGGAGACAGTGCTCTGGTGTTACACTGCACTGTGACTTTTTGCCACCATGGAGCCTGGATGCTAAGCTCCCATAAGACCTCTGGGTGGTTTTGGTGGGTACAAGCAGTGCCATGGCTCCTGGGGCAGCCTTGTAAGTACAACAAGAAGCCCAGGCAGCACTACAGGCTGGGGACAGAGTGGCTAGAGAGCAGCCAGGCAGAGAGGGACCTCGAGGTGCTGCTAGACAGGACCTGAACATGAGCCAGCAGTGTGCCCAGGTGGCCAAGAAGGCCACACTGGTCAGGCCACACATTGAGTGTCCAGTTTTGGTCCCCTCAATTCAAGAGAGATACTGAGGTGCTGGAAGGTGTGCAGAGAAGGGCAGCAAGGCTGGGGAGGGGCCTGGAGCACAGCCCCAAGAGGAGAGGCTGAGAGAGCTGGGGGTGTGCAGCCTGCAGGAGAGGAGGCTCAGGGCAGAGCTCATTGCTGTCTGCAGCTGCCTGAAGGGAGGTTGTGGTCAGGTGGGGTTGGGCTCTGCTTCCAGGCAACCAGCAACAGAACAAGGGGACAGTCTCAAGCTGTGCCAGGGGAGGTTCAGAATTGATGTCAGAAGGAAGTTCTTACCAGAGAGAGTGATTGGCATTGGAATGGGCTGCCCAGGGAGGTGGTGGAGTCGCTGTCCCTGGAGGTGTTCAAGAACAGCCTGGATGGGGCACTTAGTGCCATGGTCTGGTTGATTGAATAGGGCTGGGTGCTAGGTTGGACTGGATGAGCTTGGATGCTTCTTCCAGCCTGGCTGATTCTATGATGGGGCTGGGAGGTAGCAGCGACTGCTGCCAAATCCATCCTGCACCTATCCCCCCCCTCCTCACCCACCCCATGCCTCTCCCCGTGCCAGACCTGCTGGCCTGTGCTGCAGCACTTCGGTGGAGCCGTGAGCGCGATGGGCTCCCGCCAAGTCTCCTGGGGAGGGTGGGCTGTGTCTCGCTGAGCTCTTTAAAAGAAGGTGTGAGTGATGGCTGCCCGGAGCAGGCAGCTCGCTTCCCTCCGCTGCCGTCTGACCCAGCCCGGGGGCTGGCGCTCGGCCTTTGCCAAGAGCAATATGCACCTCAGAGCGCTGCCGCGCCGCAGCCCTCGCCCCGGCCAGCCGGCAACTGATGAAGATGTTTAGTCTTGAAGTACTGGGCTGAAGGAGAAAACGTTAAAAAGCCATAAATCCTCTGGAAGCTTGCGCTGGGTTTGCTCAGCCAAGAGGAATAATGCTGCGGTGTTCTGCTCTCCCTTCCTCGCTGGTTGCTGGAGGGGTGGGTTCTTGGCGGAGGCTCCTTCTCCCCCGGGGCAGCGCGGGGAGGGACGTGGGCGATGCCAGGCTGCCGAGAGGTGCCAGCACCCCGAGAGCTCCCCGCTTTGAAGTCACCTTTTCTGCTCGGCGAGGTGTGATGGCTTTTCCAGCCGGGCTGGCCCCTGCGGCGCCAAGGGCTGCGCTTCCTCTGCTGCAGGCGAAGAGCTCAGGCTCAGCACCGGCTCCTGCCGATCCCTTAGCAGCGGCAGAGGGCTGCTCCTCTTCCTTTGCCAAACCATTAAACGGTTCTTTTTCATTAGCATAGGGAGAAAAGGGCGAAAAGGAACTAAAATTAGAGCCACGGGGAGGAGGGATTGCTGCTGCGATCTCTGGGGCTGCCCTGGGACCTTCCAGATGTCCCATGTGCGGGGCTGGGGTCTGAGGATGGATGGTGAGGATGACTCTCAGCCTGCCCCCACCCTGTGGCCGTGCCCCGGTGGGGGCTGTACCCCCATTCGTGGCTCTTACTCTGAGCATGTCCCAGCAGTGGGCAGGAGCTTGTGACGCAGCAGCAGTGGCGTGGCTGAGGTCTGGCTGACCCTGCAGGGTGCCTGCTGCATACCCGGCCCATGGCTTCCCTTGGGAGAGCAGTGGCCTCGTCCTGCTGGACCACCAGCCCTCCATTGCTGCGTCTGGGCTGGAGCAGTGACTTGCAACAGCAGCAGCCCCTTTGCAAGCCTTAGGGTTGTGCCTGCATTCCACTGCTGCTCAATGCCTTGAAACTGGCAGCAGATGTGCCAGAGCCACCCCTTTGCTGCTGCATGTCCTGCTGTGCCTCCCCTGCTGGGCTAGGGCTGGATGCAAGGGCTGCCATCCTTCTGGAGAGGTCTCGTGAGTCCCATCCTCCACCTTGTCCACACCCAAGGCCACTCTGCCCCAGCTGCAGCCTGCCCTCCCCTCCCACGGGTGCTGGTGGTCACCCTCCTTGCCTTGACCCTCTTGCTGGAAGCAACTCACATCCTGTTCCTCATGGCCCCAGCTTTGCCGGGGCTCAGTGCTTCACTGCTCCCATCCTCACCCACCCTGCAGTGCAAACCCAATGATATGTCCACGTGTCCCTCTGGGATGTGTCTTTGGGGTGCTTCATGCACCAGCATTGAGAAACAGGGGTCAGAGCACCAGGAGGGTGCTTTTGTGCTTGCAGCCCACAAGCCAGTCGTGTCCTGATCTATATTTCTGACAGCATGAGCAGCAGGTAAAGGGAGAGGATTCTGTCCCTCTGCTCTGCTCTGATGAGGCTCTCCCCTGCAGTGCTGGGGCCACCTCTGATGTCCTCAACAGCAGACACAGGGACCTGTTGGAGCAGGGCCCCAGCAGTGATGGGAGGGAGGGAACCCTCTGCTGTGAGGCCAGGCGGAGAGAGTTGTTCAGTCTGGAGAAGAGAAGGCTCCAGTGAGGTGTTCTGGTGGCCTTTCAGTGCTTTTCAAGGCCTATGGTGACAGGACAAGGGGTGACAGGTTTGAACTAAGAGAGGGAGATTCAGTCTGGAGGGAAGGGAAAATATTTTAATGTTGAGGGTGGTGAGACCCTGTCCCAGGTTGCCCAGAGAGGTGGTAGATGTCCTGTCCCTGCAGCCATTGCAGGTCAGGTCATTTGGGGCTCTGAGCAGCTTGCTGTAGTTGCTGGTGTCCCTGCTCATGTCAGGGGGTGTGGGTGAGAGGGTCTGTAAAGGTCCCTTCAACTCGAACCAGTTCATGACTGTATGCATCAGCTGATGCCCTATGTGGGTCCCCAGAACCAGTGCAGGGCACAGCAACTTGTGTATGACAAAGGGCACTAAGTTGGCATCCCTGCTTGCCTGCTCTCTTGGCCACCCTCTCCTGCGGGTCCCTGAGTCTGGTGGGGGCAAGATGGATGAGGGGTAGTGGCTTCAAACTGGGAGAACCTGGATTTAGATTAGACATTAGGAAGAAATTCTTCCCTGTGAGGGTGGTGAGGCACTGGAACAGGTTGCCCAGAGAAGTTGTGAAGGCTCCAAGTGTTGAAATCCAGGCTGGATGGGGCATTGAGCAACCTGGTCTAGGAGGAGGTGTCTCTGCAGAGGGATGGAACTAGATGATCCAACCCAAACCATTCTGTGATTCTGTGACCTTGCCTGCACAGTGGGTTGTGGTCTTGCCCCCCCCCTCTGGAACAGTGCTCTCCTAAGCAGGGTGCTTAGAGCAGCCTGAGGTCCTCAGCTCTGCAGCAGTGTCATTTATCCACCAGTCAATGAGCATCTCATCCTCAAAAGGATTTGCTGACAGAGATGTCAGCCAAAAGCACTGGTAGATGAGAGGTGGCTGCCAGGTGCAGTAAGCTGTCAGAGGATGTGGCTGGTCCCAGGGCAGTGGGCAGCGTGGCTGCGTGCCAGCCTGCTCCCCAGCTCGGCACAGCCGTGCCCACCGAGCCACATCCCACCCGCGGCTGAGGGGCTGCAGGCATCCGGCCAGCACCTGGCTCCCATTAACGGGGCCGGGGCGGGTGCCGGGCCGCGGGGCTGCCGCCCAGCGCCGCCAGTGTGGGCTGGAGAGGAGCTGGCTCCGTTCTCACGAGAAACTTCCCCCCGCGGCGTTTCGGCAGGACCGGGGGCGAGGGAAGGGCCACGCGTGCGGGGCGAGCGCACTCCTGCTCACGTCTGAATGAGCTCTGGCTAATGAGCGGGGCCGAGGGCACCTGGGGACAGCCGGATGGGGGTCACCCTGCGCTTGTCCCCACCGTCAGTTTGTTCCCCACGCCGCATGGGTAGAGCTTGGGGAGCACCTGGGGCTCGCAGCCCTCCACGCACACCCAGTGTGAGGCAGGACCAGGCCAGAGTTGCCCTGGGGCCCCAGGGGTGGGAAAGGGAGTCCAGCCCTCCCCCCAAACCGTGGGCCACATCAGCCCCCATCACGGTGAGAGAGTGCAGCAGGGAGAGGGTCTTTGTGGGCAGCACGGCCATAGTGGCAGGGTGATGCTGTGGAAAGGTGGAGATCCAGGCTGCAGTGACCCCTCCGTGCCCACAGCTAGAACCCCACAGACCCCAGTGTGTCACCTCTGCTCGGGATCAGCCCAGGGCTGCTTGGGGACCACTCACCAGGGGAAAGTGCACTGGGACCCAGAGAGACTTTTAGCCTTCCTCCCTGCCCGGCCCATCGATGTAATATCCCACACCGGGGTCACCCCGGGGGTACCTGACTCCCAGCCTCGGCAGCAGCTTCCTCCGGGCTGGGGGAAGGTCCAGAGCATCCCACATTCCCAAGGAGACCGTGGGAAGCTTTGAAAAAGTTGGCCTGGCTCTGTGCTGCCTATTTATAGCACGGCGCGCTCGGCGCTCTCATGCTTCTGTTCCCCAGCGTAGCTGCACGGCACTGTTTATATTTCCTCTGCTCTGCTTCCCCCTCGGCCGTCCTTCCCAGGAATGCCGCTTGGAATGGCAGACACGGGGAAGTCGAGGAGGATTTGGGATGAGGCGGCAGCATCGCAAGGGATGCAGGAAGACAGCAGGCGCTGCCGGCGCTCGCCAGCTCTGCAGGGTGCCGGCACGGCCACGGGGGTTGGCAGCTCCCTTACCTGGGACTCCGCCTCTGGCACAGCATTTTGGGAACCTCCAGCTTGCTGCCTGAGCTGGGGCTCCTGGAAGGAGGGAAAAAGGGGTTTAGGGTGTTGGGAAGGGAACAGCTTTGCGGCAGAGCCTGTGGGGATGATGTCTAGAAGGAGGGATGAGATGTGGGAGAAGAGGGACCCATGCTGTGGTCTGCCCAGACCATATGGTCCCATCCCAGCCCTTTGCCTGGGTGTCTGTGCCAAGGTGGGAGCCTCTACAGCCACAGGGGCTGTGCTGGTGGGAGCCTGCTCACCTTTCTGTCCTTGCTGGGACATTGTGTTGGCTTCACTGGGGTCAGGAGGGGCTGGATGGAGGTGTGGGACTGTGCTGACAGCAGGCTGAGGCAGAGCCCGCACAGCACTGGGCTCACAGCTCTCCAGGGCAACAAGGCTTTGTGGCAGTGCTCATCTGGGATCAGTGAGGTGATGTGGGCAGGAGGAGACTCTCCTCACTCTATTCCCACCATGACACAGACACCCCACACCCAGCAGCAGGCAGGGGCCAGTGCCAACGGGGTGGTGGCTACTGGAGCATTGCGGCCACCATGGGCAGTGGCTTTCTTGGGGGAAGGTGGCAGCTCAGTGTCCTCAGGCTGCAGACAGAGAGGAGGAGCAGGACTAGCCCGGGTGAGGTTGCTCTGCTGTCCTGGCTGCCTCCGTAGTACGGGATTTGGCAGTGGAGGGAGGTCACAGAGGATGTGGGGCTGTGGTTAGCTCCCTCAGCTCCCCCGGAAGCCATTCGTTCCTCCTGCCCCCCGCAGCCTCCCGGGCTGTGAGGGCACTGGTGGCATCTCCCCCGTTCCTGGGCTCAGCATTTCACTATGAGGAGTCTGGGGACCGCAGTGCCCCAGGTTGAGGTGACCCCTCCCGCCTGGTTCCTGCTGGCTCAGCCTGGCTCTGGTGCCTCCTGCAGCCACACGGCTCTCTGCTAGGATTGCTTCCCACCGGGCTCAGCAAGCCGTGCTGGTGGGCATGGGCCGAGCTGTGACCCACTCAGCCATCCCCCGCCCATCCAGCCCCGCAGCTCTGCTCTGGGTTCCCCATCTCCAGCTCTCCCTGCCCTGCTGAGGGTGGCTGCGGAGGCAGGGAGCAGCCCGGGGGCGTCCCCGGTCCCGCAGCCGTAGCTGCTCCGTGTCGGGCTCTGCCCACGGCGGCCGCTCCCTGCGGGCAGCTGTTCCCAGCTCTCTCAGCTTCGCTGCCGACAGCTGCATCGGACGTGTCAGCATTGATCCCCTCCGCTGGCCCCACAGCCCGCAGCAGAGAGCTCCATGGGCTACCAGCACCGCACCTCAGCCTGTGCTGGGGAGGGTAGGTTGAGGCAAGGCGAGGGACAGCGCCGGGCAGCCCTCCCCGTGCAGCCGATCCGGCGCTGAGGAGGGAGCACAGGCTCCCCCGACCCTGCGCTGCCTCAAACCAGCTGGGCTGGGCCCACACAATGGGCTGGAGGAGGCTGGGATGCCTCGGTGCTGGCGTGGCCGGGGAACTGGGAGGCCTCTTCAGCTCTCCGTGTGCCAGCCTGGAGCTGGTGCTCTCCCCTCAGCCTGCTCAGGGAATGAGCAGCTCCAGAGGGATGCCCATCCCTCAGGCTGTGACTGCTCCCAGCTCCAGGGACAGGGGTGTCCCAGCATCACCCCAGGCTGAGTGCCCACCTGGCCCAGCTCTGTCAGCTCCGGGGAAGCCCCACAGGAGGCCCATAACCACCCCACTGACCAAACCACACCAGTGCCAGGTCACATCACCCTATCTTCTGCCCAAACCCTCAGCACCAGGGAAGAAGACATGGGGCAGGGGGGGGAGGGTCCCTGGGGGTCCCTGCCAGGCAGCCAGCCCTGCACACTCACCTCTGGCAACGTCTGCAGAGGCACCCCGGGAAGCAGAGCCCCAGGCTGGCTGCATACTTGCTGCCATACGTCCTGCTCAGCTGGGATGGAACTAATGCAGAAAACGTGGCCCTGCGCCACTGCCAGCACAGTGTGGGCTGCGAGCGGCATCGCCCTGTCCTCTGCCAGCTGTGCCACCCACCACCATCCCTTGGGTGCTCTGCTGGACGACCCAGGGACTGCCACCCACTGCCATCTCTGGGATGCTGTGCTGGTTGGCTCTGGGGACCAGCAGAGCTGGCAGAGTTGGCTGTGGAACCTCCAGCTGTCGAGTGTTGGCTGCCGTGGTGCACAGCTCAGGTGCAGAAGTGTTCTCCTGGCCAACGAGCGGGCTTGGCCCCAGCTCCTGGGCTTTCCATCCCTCTTGGCACCCATCCTGGGATGTGTTCCCTTCTCCTCCCGGGACCCGGCTGCTGCGCCAGTGTGCTGGAGGTGGGGGACGGGCCCCTCCTGCCCCACATCCTGCCCCTGTGCCTGGGAGTGCCTGGCTCGGCTTGGCCAGCGCTGCCTCTGCCAAGTGAGCCGTGCTGGCTGGCAGGCACCGTGTTTGTGCTGGCGAGGAGGCTGGCGTGCCAGAGCCAGGGGAAGGGGAGGTTTGGCACCAAGTGCCTTCTCCTGCCCCAGCTGCGGGTCCTTCCAGAGAGTGGGCATCCCCTGGGGGCTGGGAATGCAGGAGGCTGCTCCCAGCAGGGCCTCACTGGTGGGGAGGTGAAAGATCTGGCACCACCATGCAGCCTCCCCAGCCTGCCTGGGCCCGTGGGCAGCTCAGAAGCTTCTCCATCACCAGGGGCAGTGTGTGCATGCCCACCTGAGCCTGTGGGCACCCTCCTGTGCCTACCCCGCCCCTTCTGTCCCCACAGCAGGCCCCTCCTACCTGGTGCTGAGGTGCCGGAAGCTCTGTGCTGAATTTAGCTCTGGCAGAGCCCTCTGCTCTTCCATGCCAGCCCTGGAATGGTTTGCAATCTTTGGTTGATAGCGAGGAGGCTGTGAGCACTGCCTGCACTGTGGGGCTGCTGGCTCCCACCGAGCCATCAACAGCCACAGGACCCATCTGGGGGCCACATGGGAGCTGGCGAGCAGCCACCCCCAGCCCCACCAGGATTCTTCCCCTCCCTTCCTTAGCAGAGCATAACTGGGAGCAGTGTGGTGACTGGGCTGAGGATCATGGAGTGGGTGAGGGGGTCCCAGCCCCACAGGGGAGAGGCAGAGTGAGGCTGCAGGTGGTCAGAGTGGTGTGGGGAGTGTTCAGTGTGCCCTGTGTTTCGGTAGCATCTGGACACATGCAGGGCACCCAGGTCCTGCAGCCAGGATTCAGCGTGGATGGAGATCCCAGGGATGGAGCTGGGGAAGTAAGTTCCTCTGTCACTGTGGCCGTGGCTTGTGGCAAAGCCTCTTCTTGTGTCTGCTGGCATGAAGCAGCTTCCTCACAGCCCCCAATCCCTCTCACTGAGTGTGGGGAGAGCCCTGGGGGTCCAGGGAGCTGTTCCCTGCCCCCTCACACTCACACTACCTGCTGCCACTCTCCACTCCTCAGCAGGAGCCAGCCCAGCCACTCCACAAAGCACCCATGCTGGCACTGGCACAGGGTGGGGGCTCAGGACTGTCACCGCTTGCAGGCTGTCACCTTGGGCACCTGTCAGCAGCCAGGAGGCAGCGCTGGGCTCCACCTGCTCGGCCTGGGCAGGTTCAGGGCCACCAGCAGTGAAGCACGTGTCCAGTGCCCGGCATGCCCCCAGCAGATACTGAGGGCCACATCTCCTGTGCCTTGCAGAGTGTCCCGGGACACGAGAACAACAAGGACACCCGGCTGCTCTGGATGGGCTCCAGCGATTGCCTCATCTCCGTGGGGTTCAGCCAGGTATGCTCCTCGTCAGGAAGGCAGCCCTGCTGCGACCAGGGTGTCCCAGCCCTGCTCTCTGCAGCCGCTGTGCCAGGGCTCCAGCTGCCCTTTTTGGGTGGCCTGTCCCCGTGAAAGCAGGAGGTGCCCTTGCCAGGTGACATGGCGCTTGCGAGGGGTGGAGGGAGGTGGTGCCGTGGGGCCAGCCTGGCTGCCCTGGTGCCCACTGATGCCATGTTTGTGCCCCTGCAGATGCGGGAGCGGGAGGTGAAGCTGTGGGACACACGACGGTTCAGCGAGGCAATGCTCACCATGGCGCTGGACACCTCACCTGGGTAGGGACAGGGCTCACCACGGGGTGGGAGGGCAGGCAGTGGGGACATGGGATGGCACCGTGGGCACACCACGATCAGAGATGTGCAGGGAGCACGGTGATGGAGCAGCAGGTGACACAATACTCCTGCCACTGGCAGCACTCAGCCGCAAAGCTGGGGACAAGGTTGGTGATGGTGTGGCCACATCCCTGCCACCCTTTGGGTAGGATGGCAGGGCAGTGGCAGTGCTGGGGATGGCCTGAGTGTGCTGTGGCAGGTGGTGGCACTGCTGGGGACAGCACCATCAGTGTCTGAGGTGACCGCTAGGTGGGTGGGCACAGGCACTAGGGCGGCACAAGATGCTGTGGGTGAGCGAATTTTTTTGGCACTGCTGCTCACTGGAGCAGCTCAGCCTCAGCCTCCTGCCTGTGGTGGAGCCACACTGCTTTGTGCCGTGGTGCTGTGGGGCTGCCCAGCCAGCCTTGGCCAGGCCAGCAACTGAGCCACGCTCACTGGGTGTCCCCTGAGGAAGTGGAAGAGGAGCTTTGGTGGCTGTAAGGGATCAGTGCCCCTCATCAAGGCACGATGGAGCCACCTCTGTTAGACCAAGCCTGGCCTCTCCCACACTGCTCGAGAGGAAGAAGAGGAAGTGCCTTCCTTCTGCTGTGGCAGTGAGGGTTTGGGACAAGCTCCTTGCCAGGAAGGAAGCCATGAGCTCTCCTCAGAGCTGCTGGCAAAGCACAAGGTTGCCAGACCCCTCAGCACACAGCAGGCTGGCCCCATGGCGGGCTGGAATGCCAGAGCAGGCTGAGTGGGTGGGTGGCAGCCACCAAGTGCCAGTATGGGGCCTGTGTCAAGGAGCTGAGTGAGCTGTGATGGTGGAGATGGCTGTTGGCTGCCCCTGCCCTGAGGTGTCAGCTCTGAGCCTATGCTGGCAGCAGCCAGGGCTGGCAGGAGGGGAGAGGTAGCCACGGGCACAATGAGGAGCTGTTGGCACAGTGGCTGGGGGAGCAGCTCTGGTGGCAGCAGGTGGGGAGGCTCACCCTCCTGCAAGCTCCTGGGTGAGCAGCTCACAGCTCTCTCAGCACAACAGGCAGAGCCCTGGGGCTGCCATGCCCAACCTCAGCAATGAGCCACCACTAATGTCCAGAGTGAACACTCCCGAGAGAAGCCAGGGCACATGGCGTGCTGCAAGGCGATGCTTTGAGGGTCTCTCTCTGCTGTCAGTGGAGAATCTGTTAGAAAACCCCCCAAGTCCTGCTGAGATGGGTTAGCACCAACCTTGGTAGTGTCAGATATCGTTGGACTGAAGGATCTTTCCCAGCCCAGAGCAGGCACTCAGGCACAGAACAAGAGGACACAGCCTCAAGCTGTGCCAGGGCAGGTTAGGAAGAAGTTCTCTGCAGCAAGAGTGATTGGCATTGAAATGGGCTGCTCAGGGAGGTGGTGGGGTCCCCATCCCGGGAGGTGTTTTAAGAGGGGGCTGCATGAGGCACTTGGTGCCAGGGGTTAGTTAATGAGAAGGGTTAGGTGCTAGGTTGGGCTCGGTGATCCTGGAGGTCTTTTCCAGCCTGGTTAGTTCTGTGGGTCTGTGATCGTGCGACTCCGAGCCAGCCTGGCTAAATGGGCTGCAGGCCGTGGGCTGCGCTCAGCCCCTCTCCGGGCTGGGTTATTTTGGCTGCTTGGCTTTATCGCCGCCAGGAATGCGGGGGGCGAGCGCTGCTGGCAGGCTCGGCACGGCTCGGCACGGCCCCGCCGCGCTGTGGCTGGCTGATAAGCAGAGGGGCTGGGGGCGGTGGGGGTGAGCAGGATCCTCCCCTCCCCCGCTCAGGCAGGCTCGGAAGAGCAGGAGATGCTGTTTTTAGGCAGCCACGCTGGGGCCAGACGTGCTTCCAGCCCCAGCCACTCCCCGCTGTAAATCTCGCCGGGATGACAAACGGCGGAGGGGGGATTCGAGCTGGCTCCTGGCAGAGGTGCCGAGCGGGGACGGCTGTGGCGGAACCATCCCCATGCTGGTGGGGTGCAGTGCTCGGGAGCCCCAGAGCCTCTCTGGGGATATTGCCAAGGCACTGCCCAAAGAAGGGAGCTGCAAGGTGGGGTCGGGCTCGGTGCAGGGGCTGCTGGAAGCTCCCAGGACGGTGTCTGCAGCACCCCCAGGGCCGGTGGAGCAGCCGTGGGATTGGGGTGCCCACTGCGGATCTCCATCACGGCCGCGGGTGCCCAGCATGGGCCAGGCAGGAGCGCCCGGCGGCGGCCATGGCGTGAGGGGAGCGGGCGCGGCGGCGGCAGCTCGTTGAGGCTTTTGGAGGAAGCAATCAGTGGGCGGGCAGGAAGCTCATACCATTCATTACTGCCGC
Source organism: Psilopogon haemacephalus (assembly GCA_013396835.1). Taxonomy (NCBI): domain Eukaryota; kingdom Metazoa; phylum Chordata; class Aves; order Piciformes; family Megalaimidae; genus Psilopogon; species Psilopogon haemacephalus. The sequence goes on from VWZI01014929.1 coordinate 401,541, forward strand.
CGGGCCAGCGGCAAGGGGAGCCTGCGTCCCCACCGCGTCCCCATCGTGTCCCCTCCACACCCTGCCGCGGGGGTCTGTGCCTGCCGAGCCAGCACCGTGCATGCCAGGCACTCTGGGGCACCCCAGAGCGGCGCCGTGGCATGCCCCAAGGCGGGGGGGACCCTCCCCCTGCACGCCCACCCCAATGTCCATGGTCAAAGTGAACCCCACGAGGTGGCTGTGCCTCTGCCCAGCATCCACAACAGAAGAGGGCAGACAGTAGGGAGTAGTAAATGCATTCAGGGGGTTCCCCATCCCAAATACCGAGCAAGGCAGATACTTCTGACTGCCTAAATCTCATTTTGCAAGTACCCCCAGCTATGCCAGGGCTGTGCTCAGGAGCTGACCCCTGCTGCTGATGCCCAGAGCCGGTGGCAGGCGGTGTGAGTGGGCTCCTCTCCGTGCCACCTTCAGGTGCCTGCCACTCCCTTCAACTCGGGTTTTTTTCTTGCCCTCCCCAGCCCCTCTTAATTAGCTGAAGGAGCAGCAGGGCAGGAGCCAGGAAGGGGCCTCAATAGGTTATTGTTGCCCTAAATTGTAACCAGCACCGGTGGGGTTGAGTTACCAGCTCCAGCTCGGGGTCAGTGACCAGACCCTCCTGCTGCATGCCCGGCGCCCAGCACGGCACTACCCAAGGACAGGGCTGTCACCACGCTGGGGCCAGAGAACAGCAGCTCCCTTGTGTCACCACATCTTTTGGTGTCCCTAAAATGTCCCCAGGGGAGCGGGGGGTAGCTCCTGCCCACACCACGGCTGGGTCAGGGCTGTGGCTGGGTTGGCTGCTATAAGGTGACCAAGTCTGCAAAGGTCCCAGGAGCTGTGTGCTCATGGCATGTACTGGTGCTGGGCAGAGCCCCATGGGGCTGGGGATGGGGACAGCAGGATCCCCCCTACCCTGTGTGGTGCAAAGTCCACCAGAGCTGGGAGGTGTCAGAGCTGTCAGGGCAGGATGTTTGTGGAGGGATTTTGTGCTGCTTGGTTCCCCAGCACTGCAGCAAGACATGGAGGGGCCCAGGTGGTTACCCAGGGGTAACACTCAGCACCCAGCAACTCTCCACCCCCATCCAAAACCTGTGGCTGAGCCAGCTTGTGGGAACCAGGCCTGCAGCCCCAACATCTCCTGACTCCAACTCTTGTCTGTGTGCACTTCACCCCACCAAGACACATATGGCCACTGCCATCCTGGCACCCTTATCAGCTGTAATGGGACCTTGGTGGCCCACCCTGCTTGCATCCTGCTGGTCCTGGTGCCCTGTCTCCCCTCATTCTGGGGACAGAACAGCTTTTCCTTGGGTTGTGTTGGGTGTCTCTGACAACACTCAGCCCAGTGGTCAGGTCTTGGTGGCAGAGTCCTAAGTAGGACAGGTCCATCCCTGTCCCCATCCCCTTGCAGACCCCTGCCCTTGCTCCCTTTTTCCATGGGTGTCTGGGCTTGGCTGCCAACCATAGACATGAAGAGTAGGGAGAGGCCACCCCAGTGGGACCCATCCCTGCATGTGGAGCTGCTCCTGGAGAGCCACACAAAGCAGCTGATGGCAGGGAGGGCGCTTGCCCTGGTAATTACACCATGTAAAAATAGGCCTGTGCCACTCGGGTGGGAAGGCAGCGAGTGGCAGCACAGCCAAACTTACTCCCAGATGGGCCACAGCCTCATCCCACTGCCACCTCGGTGACCTCCTGGCACTCCCTTGCCTCCCCAGCCTTCCAGGAAGCCGAGGGGGATTTCTGCCTCCCCACGAGCTCTTCCCGGCAGCGCAGGCTTTGCGGCAGCACATCCTGGGCTGTGGGATGGGCACACATCTGCCTTCACTCCACAGATGCAGGGAAGGGCACCCCTGGCACTCTGCATCGAGGCAGTGTGTCCCCCAGAGCTCTGCTCCAGCCGTGGGGACCTGGGGGACCCAGAGGACCAGGCTTTGGTTGCCATGGGGCCAGGGCTGGTTCTCTGGAAGCCAGAGCCCTCCAGGCTCACGGCAGCTGGGGCACAGGGCCGGGCCGGCGCTGTGGCAGCAAGACTTAACCCATCAGACCGGTGGCTCCTTGGCGAGTGGCTTCTGGCCGAGGCGCTGGGTTGCTGGCCCCACTGGGATCGCATAGTGAGAGGGATTGGTTTTGGGTTCATTTCAGGGGGTTTTGCAATCCCTCCCCAGCGCTGATTCAGCTCGCAGGAATTAGCAGCACCACACAATGTGCCGCCCCGAGCTGCTGCTGGCGTGCACTGGGGCTGGCAGCGGCCAGCGGGACTTTTGTGCTCCAGTTTGGGGCTGGAAGGGAATACTTCAAGCACTGCCTGGGTGCAGATGTGGGCGTTCAGGGGGTGCCTAAGCTCCACAGGTTGCTGAATCCTGGCTACAGCATTCTTACTCCCCTTAGTGCCAAGGCTGAGCCCCACTGCCCCTCTCGTGCTGCTCCCCACACCTCCCAGCAGAGCCACCTCAAAACCTTTGGCTTGGGGCTCCCAGGCTGCACTGCACCTGCCCAAGCCAAACCCTGTTTTGCTCCTGCTGTGCCGCAGCAGCCAGCGTGGTCACTTTGGAGCTGCTGGAGATGCCCCAGGAGTAATGGAACCTGCTGAGGGGCTCCCTGGAAACCTCCAGTTAATTGTAAGCGAATAAAGTCACTTTGCTTGGCAAAGGGAAGAGTGTGAAGCTGAGCTGGAGGGACAGCAAGGGGCCAGGAGGGAAGAGCCTTGAGGTCCCTCGTCACCTGGTGCCCATAGGGAGACACAGCAGGGCCGACCCCGTGCCCAGCTCGGCTCGGGGGGCTGCAGCGGCGGCACCAGGCACGGGGGCCACAGCTCCGCCAGGGACTTTTCTTCTCCTCGCTGGGCTGGAAAATATACAAAGCTCGCAGCGAAAATATTTACACAGCAGCAATTTTCAGAGGAATTCGGGATGTTAATTTGAAAAATCTGTGGGGAGAGGACCACAATAGGCCCTTTGAGCAGGCAAGCGTGGCCACCGCACCGAGCAGCCCGCGCCGGCGAGGGGCCCCTCCTGCCTCTGCGCCGGCCCTAATGGGAGCCAGCCCTGCCGGAAGCCCACCTGGGAGCCGGGGGGTGCCTCGCCAGACGCCCCCGCCGACACTCCACGCCCCTAATTGCATNCGGCCCCAACCTGGAAAATTCCAGGCTGAAAGATAAAGGATTGGAAAACGATTAAAACCAGAGGCTTGGAGCAGAACCCACTTGGCAGCGGGAACCTGCCGAGCGCCGGCTTCCAGCCCTCCCTGCCGGGGCCAGCGCACGGAAGGGGCTGTTCCAGGGGCCGGGGGCTCGCTTCGGGGGTGGCTTCGGACGTGCCCCCTGTTTTGGGGGCACGGAGCAGGCTGACACGTGTCTTTTTGGGGGGTGCCGCTGCCGCTGGGAGGTCACGGAGGTTTGGGCTGGGCTGTTTTGTCCCGCAGCTGGCTCCTGAGCCATCTGGCAGGCAGGGAGGGATGAAGTAAGGCTGGATGATGCGCAGGGCAGGGGCCGATTCGACACCCATGGCCTCTGTTTTGGGAACAACTCCTCAGCGCCCGCAGCCGGGGGGCAGCACCGGGGGAGGGGGAAGCTGAGAGTTGGGGGAACTCCCCCCTGCACTACCCTGACTCATCCTGGCGCTGGCCAACAACAACGGGAGGACGCGACTGACCTTCCTCCTGCTCCGCCGCGGGGGACCTGTGCCCCTGCCCGCCCTGGCCACTGCCTGCAGAAGTGCTGGGGGGCTGCACAGAGCTTTTCACTGGTGGTGTTTTTAATTTCTTTTCTTAAAAAAAAGAAAAAACAAAAAAGACACCCTTCTGGTCTGTCTTAACAAAAAGAGCTGTACACAAACCTGTACTAGAACAACAATGACAAAAGAGTTTTCCCAGAAGAAATGGGAAATAACCGTGTATAAATATTCTCTCCCGAGTTCTTAAAGCTTCAATTCCCGGTTCGCCTGCTCGGTTCTTCCTTCGGCCCGGGGAGGAGGGTCCCGAGGGTCCCAGCACCTCGGCCAGGCCTGATTGCTCACATCGACTTCCAGGGAGTTGAGAGTCGTGGGCCAGGCTCTGCTAAAGGACCCTTGTTACCAGCACGTGGGCGTCCCTTAGCCAAGTCATCGCAGCTTTCCTTTTAGCAGTAGCTAAAAACAGCCCACCCAAACCCCACATTAAAAGCCCAAACCCCTCTTCCCGCTGCCCACGTTCTGCGCTGAGTCACAGAACCTAAGGCGCTGCCGGGAACATGAGCGTCTCCTCCCGGCGCCTGGCAGCCTCTCGGAAATTGCACGTTATGGGTTTGGGGCTTTTCTTGCCTTAATTTGGTGAACTCCTCGCCATTCCTCGCCCCAGAGGAACATGGCCAGGTCGCTGAAGCTCACCCCTCGTCCATCCAGGCCTTGCCTGGCTGCCCCATCCCACCTGGTTCAGAAATAGGAGGGTTTGAGCCCTGGGGTGTTGTTGTTGCTGGGGTAGTGCGACTGCATGAGCGGCACCTCGCACTCGCTGGAAAGCTTGGCCGCGTCTGGCACTTTGTGGCTGTGGCCACTCAGATCCCCGTTCTCCAGGCAGGCTTTCACCCCCTCCAGCTCCAGCGGGCCAGCCTCCACCCCGCTGCCGGCGTGCGCCTTCGCCCGGCACTGCCGCCGGTAGTACATGCCAGCAGTCACCACCAGCAGCAGCAGCAGCGGGGCGGCCAGCGCAGGGACAATCATGAGGGCCAGGTTGCTGTCCTTGCTCTGGGTGACAGGCGAGTGCTGCTGGTGGCTGGCAGGCAAGGTCTGCACCTCAGCGCAGTGCTCGTCCTTGGAGACTTTCTCCCCCAGGGGCCCGATGCAGACGCGGTAGGTGCAGTTGGGCTTCAGCGCCCGCACCGTGTACTCGGAGAGCGAAGCTGGCAGGCGCAGCATCACCGCACGCTTGTCCGGCCCAGAGAGGTTTCGGTAGCTCAGGCGGATGCCCTTCAGCTGGGCTTTGGACTGGATGTAGTTCTGCAGGTCCACTTTGAGGGAGGTGCTGCTGACCTGTGCGATGCTGATCCGCCGGCTAGGTGGTGGGGCTGGTGTGGCCAGGGCTGGCGTTGTCCCCCTCACCTCCACCTCACAGTATGTCCCGGTGAAGCCCGCTGGGCATAGGCACTCTAGGAGGTTTTGGGTGCCCAGGCGGCAAGTGCCACCGTTCAGACACGTGCGAGGGGGACAGATGGGCGGTGGGGGGCTGGTGGGAGCCAGAGGGCCACTGAAGGGCACTAGCGTGGAGCTGGCCTGGGGGGCTGCGGCCCCTGGCGTGGGAGCAGCGGTGCTGGGCTGCAGCACGGGGCGGCTGCTGGTGGGGAACGGTGCAGGGGGTGGCAGTGTGGTTGTGCGTGGTGTGGTGGTGGTGGTGGTGATGGTGGTAGTGGTGGTGGGGCATCCAAAGTCAGAGTACTGCAGGTGGTGGAGGAGCTTGCCAGAGTTTTTGGGAGGGAAGTGGCAGCGTGTCTCCTCGGGCCGTCGGAGGACCACGTTGCTGGCGTTCACCCACTGCACCAGCCAGCTCATGGGGCAGATGCAGTTGAAGGGGTTACCAGCGGCTGTCATGGCTCGAAGCCTGGGGAAGAAGCCAGAGAAGTCCCGAGGGATGGTGTTGATGTTGAGGTTGCTGATGTCCAGCTCCTGGAGGTTGTGAAGGTTGTGGAAGTCCTCTGGCAGCAGCTGGGAGATGCGGGTGTTGCCAGCCAGGCTGAGCTTGGTAAGGCTCCCGAGTCGCTGCAGCACTGCTGGCACATGCTCCAGCAGGTTGTCAGAGACGTCCAGCTCGTGAAGGTTGTTCTGGGCCTGGAAGAGCTCCTCATTTAAGCTTGTCAAGCCCAGCCCTGCAATCTTCAGGGACTCAATGTTGACAGCGTGGAAAGCCCCTGGTGTGATGGTGGAGATCTTGTTCCAGCTGATGTCCAGCAGCAGGAGGTTGGGCAGGTTGAGGGGGGGCACAACCCGGAGCTGGTTGTTTTGCAGCTTCAGCTCCAGCAGGTTCTCCAGTGTGTCAAAGGCAGCAGCATGGATGTGCTGGATCCTGTTCTTCTGCAGGTAGAGTCGCTCCAGCAGCCGCAGCCCATGGAAGGTCTCGTTAGTGATCTCCTGCAGCTGGTTGGAGGACAGATCCAAGTTGACAAGCTCCGTCAGGGGCTGGAAGATGTTTCTCTGGATGCTAGTGATCTTGTTTTGCGAGAGGTCCAGGAGCTGGAGGGCAGGCAGGCCTGTAAAGCTGTCCTCGTTGAGCATTGTGATGCCATTCTCAAAGACATAGAGGGAGAGGATGTTGGGGGGCAGCCCCCGAGGCACGGTCTGGCCCCGTCTGGCCGCACATAGGATGGTCTTGGGGTCTTGGCACTGGCAGCCTGCAGGACATGCCCCAGCCAGCCCCACGGGGGCCCAGAGAAGCAGCGTGCAAATGATCAGCTGCTTCATGATGTCAGCTCTGTGGGAGAGAGAAACCCAGCCAAGGTTAGGGGCAGACTCTGCCGGGGGGGTACCCTGGGCTGGCAGGCCTGTGGGCTGCCTCAGGCACCCACCGCACTACCCATGCACCGCTGTTGGTGTGCAAGAACCACCTCCCCGTGTCCTGCCAGGGACCCTCTGGCCCCAAAGGGACCACGGAGGGAGTGGGAAAGTCCCAAGTGGGCTCCTGTGTTCTTCTGCACTGCTGCAGCAAGGACAGAGCTGGGAAGAGTGAAGCCACACGTGGGCTGCCCCTCCTCAGTCCCCCAGCATTTAGAGTGTGGCACCTTTGCACACTCCAGGTTCTACCATGAGCCGTGTCTCGCCAGCTTTGGCTGGGCCTCTGGGTACAGTCTCCACTGGGACACAGGCTCCCCCACAATTCCTGGCTGCTCTGGCAGGTCACAAATCAGCTCCTGCCCAGATCACTGGTGTGATAATCCTGATTGATGGGGCATCCAGACCTGGGTACAGTCTGTGGAGCCAAAGCAGCTGGATGCTCCCTTGCCCCATAGGTCCCCACTACGCCCATCAGAGCCAGCTGTGTCCCCGCAGCATCCCAGGGCTTGTACTTGCCCCAAAGCTTGCTCCTGTCTCCTGGGTGCTGTAGGTCACTTTGCTGCTCCCCTTCCTGCTGGCACCTCGGTGATCTCCCCTTGTCCCTTGGGGCTGGCACAGCAGGGATGGAGGACAGAATGCTCTTGGGGTGAGCAGGGCTGTCAGCAGCCCTGCCCACCCCTGCTGTGGGTGCCTGGCCGATGTCACCGTGGCTGTGCCTCACAGTGCTGGCTCTTATCTCAACCTCATCTTTCAGCCCTTTTAATAACACTCTTAATTAGCACAGGCCTGGCCAGGCACTCCCTGTCCCTGTCTCCTCACCTCAGGGGTGCTTCGAGGGGGTCCCTAGGCAGGGAAGAGGCAAACTTCCCCGTGCTGCTGGAGGTACCTTGACCCGCCAGCCCCTTCCCCAGCCCNGGGGGGCCCCCGCCATGTGCGGGGGGCTGCCGGGTCGCGCCGCAGCACGTGCCGCCTGCCCCCGCCGCCCTGGGGGGCCCTGGCCGGTGCCGGGATGCCACCTCCCGCCCCAACAGCTGTAGGGGGGTCTGCATTCGCGCTGTGTCCTGCTCTCCCTCAGTGTGGCTCCAGCCAACCAAGCCCCCCATGCTTCAGCGGCAGTGGCGCTCACCCATAGCCCGACAGGGTTAAAGCAGCAGACGGCTCTCCCCCGCTGGACCCCCCCAGGGTGGGGTACACCCGAGGGTGGGGTGCACCCGAGATGCTGGGCAGGGTCACCACAACTGCCTGAGTCACTTGGCCCAACCAGCCCTGCCCTGCCGTGACCTGTGCTGTCAGCCTGACACCACGGACAAGCTGTGCTGTGTCACAGAGTTCACCATCAGCACCCCAACACCGGGGAGGAGCTGTGTCACAGGGGGTCACCATCAGCACCCCAACACCGGGGAGGAGCTGTGTCACAGGGGGTCACCATCAGCACCCCAACACCGGGGAGGAGCTGTGTCACAGGGGGTCACCATCAGCACCCCAACACCGGGGAGGAGCTGTGTCACAGGGGGTCACCATCAGCACCCCAACACCGGGGAGGAGCTGTGTCACAGGGGGTCACCATCAGCACCCCAACACCGGGGAGGAGCTGTGTCACAGGGGGTCACCATCAGCACCCCAACACCGGGGAGGAGCTGTGTCACAGGGGGTCACCATCAGCACCCCAACACCGGGGAGGAGCTGTGTCACAGGGGGTCACCATCAGCACCCCAACACCGGGGAGGAGCTGTGTCACAGGGGGTCACCATCAGCACCCCAACACCGGGGAGGAGCTGTGTCACAGGGGGTCACCATCAGCACCCCAACACCGGGGAGGAGCTGTGTCACAGGGGGTCACCATCAGCACCCCAACACCGGGGAGGAGCTGTGTCACAGGGGGTCACCATCAGCACCCCAACACCGGGGAGGAGCTGTGTCACAGGGGGTCACCATCAGCACCCCAACACCGGGGAGGAGCTGTGTCACGGGGTCACCATCAGCATCCCAACACCAGGGAGTAGCTGTGCTGCCACCAGGGACACACTGAGTCCATTCACTGACACCCCCATATCAGCCCCCAGTCCTCAGTGCCACTGCTGGGTCCTGCCACTGTCCCACATCACAGCCAGGCCATCCGTGCCCAGCACAAGGGCCAAGCAGAGACAAAACAGCATCACGGAGCCGCTTTTGGAAACTAAAGGAGCAGATCCAGCACCCCTCACCACCGTGCCTGCCCTTGAGGTGGCTCGGGTAGATGTGGGTTGGTGGCTGGCGGGTAGGGCCCTGGGCACAGGGTGCTGAGCATGCTGGCAGTGCCACCGCTGTACCAGGACACCCGGGTGGGCAGTGCTGGAGCGGGGCCAGGCCTGCGGGAGGCTGGCGAGGCCGGGGCTGGTTTTGCAATGCCAGGGTCGGGTTTCGCTGACGTGTCCCGTGCTGCAACCAGCTGCTGACTCCAAGTCTCTCTCTCTCGTCCCTTTAATTACGCTGGCATTTCCTCCCCGCCTGCCAGGCTCCCGGCTCCCCCGGGCAGGTTCGGCTGGCCGGGCCATGGCCGCGCATCCCCGCCTTGCCACGAACGCCGGGCAGGCGGCAGGGCTGCTCCGCCTGCACGCCTCCGCCACCTCGGCATCACCCTGCTCCCCCGGCACACGCCGGCATCCCGCCCGCACCGCCTCCCCGCCCCGGCGCTGCTCGAGGCACAGAGGAATTAGCCCAGGTTCACGGAGCGCTCAACCCTCTGAAAAAAAGTGGGGGGGCAGGGGAACAGCCTCACTCACATCACAGAGGGGTCCCCAAGCGTGGAAAGGGGGCCCCGGTTGTGCTGAAGGTGTTAGGACCGCCCTGCCAGCAGCCTGCTGCTGCCTTGGCTGGGCTCCCCTGCGCCTGCACCGCAGATATTTGCCGAATTATTCATATTTTCCGGCTGCGAGGAGGATCTGGGCTCGGATTCCCCCAGTCCCGGCTCAGCCTTTCCCTGCCAGCCTGCCGGGGTGGGAGCGCTGTGTCCCCTCTCCCTTCCCTGCCTGCAGCCCCCCGGGCCATGCCATCCTGTCCCACTGCCTGCCCAGGATGAGGACTGGGCAGGGGACACCCACGTGTTTTAGGGATGAGTCTGATGCTGTCCCCTGCCACAGGGTGACATCTGCACAGGACCCGGGGGTCCCGACGCTTCCCTGTTGCTCAGGGATGTGGCCGTTGTCTCTGGGGAACTCGTTAGGGCCGGGACGTCCCTTCCCGCAGAAGCAGTGGAGGCCCCGCAGCCGAACAAAGCTGCCGTTGTTGCCGGCAGGCCACCAAGCCGGTGGGCTGGCTGCGGCCAGCAGGCACCAGCGCAGGCAGGATGGAGCCCCGCGTGAAGCCCTGGGCCGTGTCTGTGTCACGGCAGGGAGGGACACGGTGCCCCGGCCAGGCGGGACGCCAGTGCTGCTTGCCTCACGCTCCTCCAAAACAAGCCCATGTCAGCACATGCCCCCTCCCGAGACCCGGCTGGGGGCACGCAGGATTAAACCCTTTAATCCTCCTCCCCTCCAACCCACCCTGTGCCACTGCAGCTCCCACCTCCTCCCCGGCTCCCCTCCCTATTTAATTAAAGTTTCCGCAGCAGCCCCGGAGGAATGCAGGCCTGGTTATTGCATTCCCCAGGGCGCTCGCCGGCCCCTCCAGCCCGCTCCTGCCCCTTTGACCCGACCGCGCTCCCCGGCTCAGGTGCCGGCAAGGAGAAAAACCAGCGGAGCCGCTTTACCGGCAGCCAAACAGCCCGCGGAGGAACCCGGACGCTGGCGGAGGTTGGGAGGAGGCCGCGATGCTGCCACGCGTGGCCCGGGCAGCACGGGCGGATTCCTACGGCGTGACTGAGGTGACCGCGGCTGTCCCCGAGCGCTTCCTCCTGCCGCGTCCCGCCGGCAGAGCCAGCTGGGCAAGCAGCACTTGCATCAGGGCCACCCGGCCAGGCCACTCGGCATCGGCGTGGTGCAGGGGAAAATAGTAATTAGTGTCATCCTTGATGGTGGCACTGCCCATGTGGGCAGCGGCACGGCCCTGGCCGGGTCAGGCCAGTCTGGCTGCCCCAGTCCCAGCAGAATGAGATCTGCCAGTGTAGGGCAGGTTGCCTATTAGCGGGTGTGTGAGTGAGACGAGGATGGAAGTCATGGGTTGGGAAGAGGGGTTGAAGTGGAGCATCTCTGCTGGGATGCACTGGCTCTTGTGGCAGCTGCCAACCAAGGAGGGTGCCAGGCATGGGAAGGGATGCTTAGACCACAGCGGCCCAAAGTAGCGTCTAGAGAGGGAAAAAAGCAGCAGCACTCCCCTGTGCGCACCAGGTGACGAAGCACACAGAAAGTTGGCAGCAGGAGAAGCAGTGGGGTATCCCCGCCGGCCTGCAGCCAGGCTGGCCAGTGGCCCTGCTGGCACCTGTCCCTCTGTGCCAGCCAGGAGGGAATCCCCTGTCAGCACTGTCCAGGGACCCCACTCAGCCCCACGGCGGGTCAGCAACCCAGGACGCTAGCTCCTGAGGGCAGCCAAACTCCACCCTGGATGAGCCCTTGGTGAGGATGGTGGTGGACACCACTGCCAGGGGCTCCCACCTCTGCCTGATCCCAGAGTGAGCCCTGCTGCCATGTCTGCTGGGACAGGGCAAGCATGGGGTGGAACCAAGAGTGTGCCAGTCCCATGGGGGTCCTGATGCCCTTCTGCTGGCAGAGTGGGTCACAGCCACAGCTGGAGGGAGCTGAGCTTCACGTCAGCCCCAGCTACATCTCTCCTTTTCCCCATGATGGGAGCAGAACCAGACTGAGGTCCTCAGGCCAGATCACAGCACATTCCACGGCAGGACAGGTACAGGCTGGACAGCGGACCTGGGGTCCTGCCTGCAGCCCTGTCACTGTGTCTGTACCCCAGCCTGGCCAAGGGACAGCCGGGGGTGCCCCTGGCTCAGCCAAGGCCTCGTGGGCAGCGCGCACACCGACCCCCAGAGGAGGACTGGAGCGAGGTGTGCTGCCCGTGGCCGGGGGCTGCGCGACAGCCTGTCACCCGGGAGAGCAGCCGGCCCTGGGTGTCCCACGGCTTAGCCCAGGCCCACTGGGATCCCGGGGCCAGCCGATCCCCCGAGTCCCAGGGGGCACGGCGGAACCCCGTCCCGCCGGCGGGCGAGACTCATGGCGAGGGGCGGGCCGGGTCAGCGGCGACCGAGGCCGCGGGACTCACCGGGGCCGTTCCGAGCGGGGCCGGGCGGTCAGTGCATGGCGGCCGGGCGGGCACTCCCCTCTCTGGAGGCGCTGGGCGCGGGGAGCGGCTTTAAAACCGCGGAGGGCGGGACCTGCCCTCCCGCCGCCTCCTCACTGGCTGCCGGGAGCGGGGGGGCGGGGCGAGGCACGCCCG
>VWZI01014929.1:413574-425833 GCA_013396835.1 Psilopogon haemacephalus
CTCCAGGACCCCCAGGGTCACCGGGACCCCTAGCATCCCTCGCAGCTCCAGGACCCCCAGGGTCACCAGGACCCCTAGCACCCCTGGCAGCTGAAGGACCCCCAGGGTCACCGGGACCCCTAGCACCCCTGGCAGCTCCAGGACCCCCAGGGTCACCGGGACCCCTAGCACCCCTGGCAGCTCCAGAACCCCCAGGGTCACTGGGACCCCTGGCAGCTCCAGGACCCCCAGGGTCACAGAGACCTGCCGAGACTTCAAAGCTCCTTGAAAACCTCTGGGACCTCCAGCACCCCGGGGCTCCCCAAGATTCCTGGGAGACCCTGGAACCCCTGGTAACACCAGGGCCTGAGCGTCCTTGGCATTCCCAAGGACCTCTATATGGAGTGTGCCAGGATAACTGGAGACGAGCACCCCTGGGCCCCAGCACCTCAGTAACGCTGTCATCCACAGAGCACCAGCCACCAAGGGTCACCGGGTGGCCCTCATGGGGCTAACCCCATGCCCCTGTGACAGGAGAGCTGTGCCAGGTGCTGTGGTTTGGCACCACAAAGATGGTGCAGGCCAGGCTGGGACAACCAGGCACCCAGGGTGCCTTTGTCCCAACCCTGGGCCCCAGCAGTGGTGGCAATGATGGTGACAGTGATCGCAGCTTGTCAGGTGACCCCAGTGCCTACCACAGCCACCTTGGGTGATGTTTGCCAACGCTGTGCCAACTAGTCCCAAGGCAGGACATCACCAAGTGCCCTTCCAGGCACTGTTCCCTCCAGCCACTCAGCACCCTCTGGGACAGGACACAGGACGAGAAGCAGGGCCATGCTCCAGCTGGCACAGCTCCTACTGCAGGGCACTCCTGAGGCTGGCTGGCACAGCAGTGCCAGGGGTGTGCCATGCACTCACCTTGAACTGGCCGAGCCGGCCTGGCAGGCCCCAGGGGTGCCCTTTGGGTGTTGGTGGCTTCCCCGAGCAGGGCTGGGTTCCATTGCAGGGCACAGGGTGCAGGACTGGGAATGGAATTGCCCCATGGCTGGGCATAGCACTTCATTTGGTATGATGCAGGGAGGGCCTGATCCTGCCCTGTGCTGCCTCAGGACAAGGCCTGGGGCAGGCACTGGCAGGGCAAGGTACAGGATGCAGCCCTGTGGCCCTCCGGGTGCTGTGCCATGGGTGCCCTGCTCAGCACCCTCCTTCTCTCACAGGGCAGCCATCCCGCTGTACGATGCTGACACTGGACTGCTGGTGCTGGCAGGCAAGGTGGGGTGCCATGGCAGTGAGGGGCAAGGGAGTATATGGGGATGCAGAAGCAGGGTGCAAGAAGGGTGCAGTTGAGGTGCATCTGGGCACAGAGGGGTTCAGCAGGATGCAAGGGGCTGTGGTGGGATGCAGGAGGACACAGAAGAATGCAGAGGTTGTGGTGGGGTGCAGAGGGGCGTGGCAGGACACAGTGGGGTGCAGTAGGGTGCAAGGGGGTACAGAAGGATGAAGAAGGGCACAGGGGAGTGCAGAGAGGTGCACGCAGGTGCATGTGGGTGCAGTGGGGTGCATGCAGCTGTGGTGGGTGCTCCCCATGGACCCACTCATGCCCTGTCCCCTGCGCTTCTCCCACAGGGAGAAAACCTCCTGTACTGCTTTGAGGTGGCACCGATGCAGCCAGCGCTCACCCAGGGTAAGCAGAATGGGTCTCATGCCAGGGTTCTGGCAGCCCTGCCCATGCTGCCTGCCCCACGGCCACTCTGCCTGTCCCACAGTGACCCAGTGCCGGACGGAGGGCAGCACGCGGGGCCTGGCCGCTGTGCCGCGCCTGGCCCTCGACGTCATGGCCTGCGAGGTGCTGCGTGTCCTGCAGCTCACCGACACCGCCCTTGTCCCCATCAGCTACCTGGTGCCACGCAAGGTATGGGGGGCTGGGCATGGCACTGTGTCACCAGCGCCTGGGGACATCTCATGAGTGACACCACGCAGGCACTGGGTGCATGGGGCCTCTGGTCTCCAGCCTGGGAAGGGCAGGAGAGCAGGTCAAACCTGGGTGCCGATAGTGGGTGTCAGGCTGGAGAGCGAGTGCTGGGTGCTGGCTTTGGGAAGCCAGGTGCTAGGTGCAGGGTGCTGTGTATTAGGTTCTGAGTGCCACAACCTAAGTGCTGTGTGCTTCAAGTGTTTGAAATCTGGGTGCTGGCTAGTGGAGTGCGGGCGCTGGGGGGAGGATCCTGGGTGCCAGACCCAGTGCACAGATGCTGGGTGCTGTTTGGGAGGCTGGGTGCCTGAGGCAGCACAGTGCCAGGCAGTGTCTGACACCTACAGGCTTCATCAGGCAGCTTTCAGGGACGGGGCTGCAGCACACAGCGTGCTGGGGGAGTGTTTAGGGGTGCCAGGGCCGCCCGGGAGTGCCCCAGCTCAGGCAGTGCCAGCTGGCAGCAGCGTGGGGGCTGTGTGGTTTTGGGGACAATTACCTCACCCTGTACCCTCTCCCACAGTCCATGCAGGACTTCCATGAGGATCTGTTCCCTGACTGTGTCGGGACATTGCCAGCCACCAGCGCCCAGGCCTGGTGGGCAGGGGACAACCAACAGGTCAGTGTCACCCAGAGGGGTGACCTTACCAGTGGCATTGTCAGGGGCTGCCCCCTGCCCACCGCTCTGCCCACTGACAGGTCAGGAGGGTGAGCCTGCACCCTGCCCGGAGACCCACTGAGACCTTCACCTCTTCGGTCATCGTGGACACCTGGCTGCGGGCAACTCACACTGGCCCCACCAACACTGATGCCAACACCGACACTGACCAGAGTGTGAGCATGGGATGCTAGGATGTGTGCCAGGGACACCAGGGGTTGAGTAGTCCCTGTCACCCTTGTACTGAAGGGTTGAACTGGGACTCCTGCACCTTCTGCCCACCTTCTGTCTGTCTCACATAGGAGGCCAGCGGCTACTCCTCACCATCCTCGCTGGCATCACCGAGCAGTGCCACCGCCTCCCTCTCGGCCAGCACTGGCCCCTCCAGTGGCTTTGCCAGCAGCCCCAGCCAGAAGTCACTGCAGAACATTTTGGGTGAGCAGGCAGAGAAGCTGGCTTGGTGTCCCCATGCTGGGGGAGGACACCCGGGGCGCTCACACATCCCCCGCCTGTGCCAGGGCCCAGTTCCCGGTTCCGGCACGCGCAGGGCAGGGTGCTGCACCGCGACACCCACCTCACCAACCTGCGAGGGCTCAGCCTCACCACGCCGGGCGAGTGCGACGGCTTCTGCGCCAACCACCAGCGCGTTGCCCTGCCCCTGCTCTCTGCTGGGGGCCAGATCGCCGTCCTCGAGGTACTCCGGGCGCGGCACGGTGACCCACACAGCACGGGTGGGTGCGGTGTGGTGACCCTTCCCGGCTCTCTCCCACAGCTGTCCAAGCCTGGCCGTCAACCCGACGCAGCCGTGCCCACCATCCAGAACGGCGCAGCGGTGGCTGACCTTTCCTGGGACCCCTTTGACCCGCGGCGCCTCGCTGTCGGTATGTGTGCTGACCCCTGGGGAGACACCAGGCTGGCTTCCTGCCACCGGGCTCACCAGATCACCAAACTAACCACTGCCCGTCCGTTCTGCTGCCACAGCGGGAGAAGATGCCAAGATCCAGCTGTGGCGGATCCCTGAGGGAGGACTGCAGGAGACACTGCGGGAGCCTGAAGCTGTCCTCCGAGGTGAGTGGCACACAGGGAGGTACATCCAGCACCCTCACTGGGGACAAGCCAGCCTGGTGTTGCTCTGTGGGAACAGCCACGTGCCACCCGCTCTTACCAGGTCACACAGAGAAGATTTACTCCATCCGCTTCCACCCCATGGCCTCTGACCTCCTGGTTTCCTCCTCCTATGACATGACGGTGCGGATCTGGGACCTGAGCACTGGGCAGGAAGCCTTGCGCCTGCAAGGGCACACCGACCAGGTAAGGGACGACACGTGTGGGGTGCATTTGGCTGGGTAGACACCACCGCATCAGGGGCACAAGATCTCTCTCCCCAGATCTTCAGCCTGGCCTGGAGCCCTGATGGGAAGAAGCTGGCAACGGTGAGCAAAGATGCCCGATTACGGCTCTATGAGCCCCGGCACAGCACTCAGCCTCAGCAGGTATGATGATGGTGGTGGGGACAGCATCCCCTGCCCTGCAGGCACCTGCCTGCACCCCCAGCTCTCTCCAAGCAGGCAGTGTGACCTTGACCCCACACAGGAGGGCCCAGGGCCGGAGGGGGCTCGTGGAGCACGCCTGGTTTGGGTTTGCGGTGGTGACTACCTGCTGGTGTCCGGCTTTGACAGGTAAAGCTGGGAGGGATACGCTGGGGTGGGGGTCTCCAAGGGACACCTTTCCACCCCCACGTTGTCACCTCCCCACAGTCGAAGCGAGAGGAGGATCCTCCTGTATCGGGCACAGGCTCTGCCCGATGGACCCTTGTCTGTCCTTGGCCTCGATGTGGCTCCATCCACCCTCCTGCCCTTCTATGATGAGGATACCAGCATTGTTTTCCTCACTGGCAAGGTGAGGGCTTGCCCACATAAAAAAAATTTGGGCAGTTGCGAACGTACTTCACCCCAGCGGTGTGGGGGAACTCTTCATGCACCCTTCTGCCAGCCCCCATCTTGCTCCATCCTCAGGGTGACACCAGAGTCTTCCTCTACGAGGTGACGCCTGAGCCCCCGCATTTCCTCGAGTGCAACAGCTTCACCTCCAGTGAGCCCCACAAGGTAAAAGGGGAACCCAGAGGGGCTGTACTGCCTGTCCGTGCACTGCCAGGCCCTGCTCACACCTCTGCCCCATCAGGGCTTCATATTCCTGCCCAAAACGGTGTGTGAGGTGCGGGAGGTGGAGTTTGCCCGGGCGCTGCGCCTGGGCCAGAGCACCCTGGAGCCGGTGGCTTTCCATGTGCCACGCGTCAGGGTAAGCGATGGGCACCTGACCGCGTCTGGGGTGGTGGAGGAGGTGGGGGACCCTGCTGAGCATCCCTTACCTCCACAGAAGGAGTATTTCCAGGACGATATCTACCCGACGACTCGAGTCTGGTGGGAGCCGGCCCTGAGTGGCAGCGGCTGGCTGGCTGGGGAGGAGGGGAAGCAGCGCCGAGCCAGCCTGCGCCCGGCAGACATGACCCCAGGTAGGTGCCGAGGGGCTGCCTGAGGGCTGCCGGCCCGCGGGCACGAAGCCTGTGTCGGCCGCTGAGCAGAGCTGCCCTCCCAGTAAGTCAGGCCCCAAAAGAGGCTCCGGCACGGAAGTTCGTCCCTGCGTCTGTCTATCTGGAAGAGAAGTCTGACGAGCAGAAGAAGGAGGAGGTGGGTGCCGGGGCGCCCCGCACTGTCCTGTTGTTGGCTGCCTGAGCTAGGGGCCAGTCCCCAGCCCTCGCGGCTCTGCTCTGCCTCTCTGCAGCTCCTGAGCGCCATGGTGGCCCGGCTGGGCAACCGGGACGACCCTCTGCCCCAGGACTCCTTCGAGGGGGTGGACGAGGACGAGTGGGTAGGTGCAGGGGCAGAGGATGCGTGACCATCCCGCGACTGCTCGCATCCTGCCACGCCCTTCACCCCCACCGGGCCTCCCGCAGGACTAGGCCAGACCCTGGCACCCCGAGGGCCACTCAGGGACCCCTGCACCCGGCCAGGCAGAGGACGAAGAGGAGGAGGCAGCAGCGCGACGGAGCAGGCCGGGCGGAGGAGAGATGCGGCGGGACCTCGGGGCGGCACCTTGGGACGCTCGCCGGGCCGGGCCGGGCCGGGCAGCAACGTCAGAACCAACGCTGCTGCTGCTGCTGCGGGCAGGCCCCGCTATTAAAACTGCTGCACCAACACCTATCTCCTGCCGTGATTCTGGGACGGGGGAGGAAAAACCGGAGACCGGCGAACGGGAACCGGGGGCGAGGACACAAAGGGCAATACGACCCGAGCCAGGCCGCGGCCTGCGTCCGGGCCGCGCCCTGCGCGCATGCGCCGCGCAGCCTGGCCAGCGTTGGGCGGCTCCTCCCGGGTGGCAGCGGCCGCCAGGGGGCGCTGTCCTCACTGCGAGGGCCGCTCCGTCCCGCACCGCCGCCGTCTCGGTGCCTGCCGTGACCTTCGCTCTTTGACCCCGTGCCCGCCGGGGCGGAAGCGGCGGCGGGGACATGGTGAGAGCGGACGGGGAGACAGGGCTAGGGGGGGACGTGGCGCAGGGACAGGCGGACAGGGCGCGGGGAGCGTGACAGGACCTGAAGAGGCGGCGGACTGAGCTGGGCAGCGCCCGGGGGCGGAAGGACGGGGCCAGGAAAGGGGGGACATGGCTCGGCGGCGCGGAGGACCGGGCTGAGCAGACCCCCGGAGTGGCCGGACGGTGCCCGAGAAGGGGATAAAGGGTCCGGGGGCGCACGGACAGCTTCCAGGTCAGAGGAAGGGCTTGTGAAGGCAGGATGATGCGGGGGAGGGGACGGGGCCCAGGGACGTACGAGCAGGCTGGTTCTGGGGAGACACAGCCTGAGGAGAGAGGCTGTGGCTGGCACTGAGCCGGGCCACGGCGTGACGTGGGGCAGGGAGAGCCAGGACAGAGCAGGACATGGACAGGACCGGGGCTGGGCAGGCTCCAAGGAGAAGCGACAGGGCAAAGGCCTCAGCCGGGGAACAGCACCCAGAGTGACAGCAGGGTGTCCCCACAGGCCAAGTACCTGGCGCAGATCATCTTGGTGGGGGCCCAGGTGGTCGGGCGGGCCTTCATGCGGGCGCTGCGTCAGGAGTTAGCAGGTAGGAGCCCAGCGGCCACCCTCGGCACGGGGTGCTGCTCCCCGGGCACTGCACGGCATCACCAGCACCTATCCCAGCCCCTTTCCCAGGGCACCCCACTGCTCCCAGCCCCCCAGGGCTGTGCCCAGAGGGGACACCTGCTAGTCTCGTTGCAGACTGACAGTAATCTGCATCCTGCTGCCGGCTCAATGGCTTTTTGGCTTAAGCTGGAATCTCAGTAGCCACCCCAGACGTGAGCATGGAGCCACCACCCTTGCCAGGCTCTGGACCATCCCAGCAGCCCCAAAGGGCGGAGCAGGGTGATCCCTCAGGATATGGCAGCCCCAGTGCTGCCTGCAGCCCAGCTTATTGAGGCCACTGACAGCAAATGGGTACCCTCTGCTTCCTGCCACCTCCCCAGCACCAGGGACATCGCCCGGGCAACCCTGTGGGATGGAGGCAGTGCGAGGAGGGCAGAAGGGTGAAAGAGATCTGAGTGCCTTGGAGCTCACAGGTTTTGCTGATGAGTGCCCAGTACTGAGTACCCCCCAGCACTGGGGGCCTGACACCTTCCATGTCTTCGGGCAGCAAGCCGAGCGGCAGCAGATGCACGAGGGCGCTCAGAGAGGCCCCAGTCTGCTGCAGCCTCCAGGATCACTGGCATCAGCCTCCAGGAAGCTCAGCAGATCCTCAACGTCTCAAACCTCAACCCAGAGGACATTCAGAAGGTAAAGACTCTGTCAGAGCTGGGGAGAGACAGTATCGGCAGGGCCCTGCCCTCTCCGTGGCTGTTGCCTGGCATGTGGGTTACAGCTAGTCCCTGGAGGGACTGTGCTGTCCTGGGCCCACTTAATCTCAGTTTGAAGTTTCCCTGCCCCAGATGGAGGAGCATGGTGGCAGCTCATTATTTGCTTGCTGGCATCAACCCCTGTGTTTGCTGCTTGGAGAATGGGGCATGGGCTCCCTGGAGGCACTCCACTGACCCCATGGGATTGAGGCAGAGCCGGCCATGTCCCCATGATCACACTTGTCATTGCTCACACCTCTGTGGGGAGCAGGTGGTTGGGGCCATGGAGGGCAGAGGAGATGGATCTGACAGGAAGCTTCTCTTTGGCAGAACTATGACCACTTGTTCAAGGTGAATGACAAGTCAGTGGGAGGCTCCTTCTACCTGCAGTCCAAGGTAAGCACAGAGGGGAGAGGAAGAGGGAGCTGTGCCGGCCCCCAGCCCTGGCCTGGCATCATCCCCTGCCTGGGATTTGGGAGAGGCAGGCCCTGAGCAACCCCATCCCCATACGTCACCCCATGCCCATGTCCCACAGGTGGTGAGAGCCAAGGAGCGGCTGGATGAGGAGCTCCGCATCCAGGCCAAGGAGGAGAAGGAAAGGAAAGCTGAGACGTGACTCCTGCTGCTCTGCTCTGTTTCCCTTTTCCTTAACTTGTAGATAGCAAATAAATGTCAATACATCCAGTGCCTGGCTTGGCTGTTGTGTGCCCAGGGAGGGAGAGGGGACTTACCCTCCTCTGTTGGCTGATGCCTGCAAAGGTCTGGGGGAAGAGGAGGAGAGAGGCAGCTGGGAAAGAAGGTGTGTCCCTGATGCACGGAGGGCTGACAGGGCTCAAATGGCATCTGGGAAGGCTTCAGGAGCTACTTTTGTGGCAGGTTTGGACACTATTGGCCTGAGCACATGGATGCCTCTGGCTCTGTACCACGGAAGCACCAAGAGCTCTCTGCTATAACCCTTCTCCCACCGTAGGTGAGCTACTGGATTGGTTGGGGCAGGGGGCTGTGGGAGGACACACTGTGGCCATCCCCACCCATGGCACATCCCTGGCAGGGTTTCACTTGCAGCGTGGAGACACACTGGAGCACTGGGCAGAGCCAGCTGTGCCCTTAAGATCAAGGCTGTCGCTTCCAGCAGTGCTCTGTACCCATTGCAGGCTCCTTGCTGCCATCTCCACGGACTGAAACGGGCACGTACTTCAACTTCACTTTATTGTTTTCTTAATAAACTTCCTCTCCTCTGGAGGAAGGTAGTGTTATAGTTGTTAGCTTATCTCGTACTTCTGCAGTCCTTAAACGCTACGCTAACAGCGATGGAGCCCAACAGGAAGAAAATAAAAACAACCCAGAAACTACGATAGAAAGGCACTTTGAGACCGTTAAAATACTGATGTCCTGGAATGTGCAACGACAAACGGATGAAGGAGCGAGGAGACGTACACCGTACACCGGCCGGGGCGGCCTGGTCGATGGCCCGCAGCCATGCGGGAGCGCCGGCGGCACCACAGCCGGCTGCTGCCGTGCCCCAGCACCAGGCAGGGAGACCGGCTCCCCGCGGGGCACGTGCTGCCAGGGCTCCTTCCAGCAGGGAGGGGGACGGTCGGCGAGACCCCCACCTTGACTTGGAGCAGGCCATAGGCAGGGGCCCTGCCTGGTGGCAGGAGGAACGTGGGACCCCCCCAAGGGATGCTGAGAGCTCTGCCCGCACCGAGGCTGGGCACGCTGCCTGCTCCTGGCGTTCTGGCAGCTTCCTGCCCACCCTGCACTACCCTAGTGCCTGGTGAGGGCTCACCAGGGAGCCACACTCGCGGGGCTGGTGCGTCCCAGGGAGCGGATGCCATGGCAGATGGTGCCAACACTGTGCCCGTGCTGCCCGCAAGTGCCTGCGGTCCGTGGTTAGGTATGAACATAGCTAAAGAGGGAGGCTCTGCCCCGGCATGGAGCCGGCGCGGCAAGCGGCACACGCAGCCGTGCGCCTTGTCACGGGGAGGGCCGGGGAGGCAACGAGGGGACGAGGATGGGCACCAGGCCGGCGTGTGCCCAGCCAGCTGGGCCCGGCACAGGGGTGCCGTGGCCGTGGCACTGCCCACAGCCGTGCCAGTCAAGTGGGGTTGGACAGCACGGGGCTGTGGGAGTGGTCGGTCCCCAGGCTGTCACCCTACAGTGGGAGGCCAGGGGCTGCGGCCCTCCCGTACTGGCACCAGTGGTGCCAAGGCCTTGGGCCGGGAGATGCCAAGTTGGTGGCAGGAGATGGGCCCAAGCGGGGCCCCGTCAGAGCAGGGGGCTGGTCGAGAAATAAATAGCGGCATGTCCAGCTGCCCAGGCTGGTGGGTGCGGGGGGACCCCCCATAGCCCTGCCCACCCCGGCACAGGGTCGCAGCCAGCTCGGTCCACCGAGGGATTATTGCTTTTCTCAGAAGAGTCCGTTCTTCTTTCGTGATGCTTACAAGCACGAGTGAGGCCCCACCAGGGCTGGGGGGCTGCGAAGGGGAAGGAGGGGCCGGTGGCCCCGCATCTGCCCGCAGGGCCATCAGCCAGCCCCGGGCATCGTCGTGCCCCCTCAATTGACAGCGGCGGGTTTGAGCAGCAGGGAGCCCGGGGGGATGAGCACCCAGCCCGGCGGCATCGCATCGGGGCTGCCCCTCGAGCTGACACCCGCAGAGAGGTCAAGCACAGCCCCCGGCAGCAGCGACAGGCTCTCAGGGGGTGCCCGCGCCCGCCCCGACTCCGTCTTTTCCCCCCTCTCCCGGCTCTCTGACCCCTTGCCCGCTTTGGGCGGCCGCCCCTCAGCCCTGTTGCCCTTCTCCCCCTCGGCCTTGACCCCGCCGGCCAGCAGCGACATGACGGGCAGCCCCAGCCCCGCCGCGAAGGGTGGGGGCAGCAGGGGGCTCTTGGCCAAGTTCAAGGGACTGCTGTTGAGGGGCAAGATGGGCCCAGGCAGGGCACCTGCCGCCCCGCAGCCCAAAGCACTGAGGTCAAGCGGTGCCGGTGCCAAAGGGATGGGCAAGGCCGGCAAGCCCGGGGGAGCAAAGAGGGCAGCAGGGTTGGGGATCACCAGCTGCGCCCCATTAACGTAGGGCACCTCGGCTGAGCCCAGCGGTGTTTTGGGAGACGGGTGGACCTTGAGCATCTCCGGGTGCTCCGGGGAGACGAAATGGCCGTGGGCTTTGATGTGCTTGCGGAGGGAGCTGGGGTCGGTGTAGCGCTTGTGGCAGCCCGGCATCTTGCAGGAGTAGGGCTTCTCCACGTAGTGGGTGCGGGTGTGCTTGAAGCGGTCGCTGGAGTTGGAGTAACGCTTGTTGCAGCCTTCGTAGGGGCAGATGTAGGGCTTCTCACCTGCGGGACGGCACAGCGCCGGGGCTGCGGGGCTGCGGCCAGCCCTGCCCGGCCCCTCGGGTCTTTCTCCCCCCTCCTCCCGGAAAGAGCCTTCCCACTCCCCCGGCCGGCACTCACCTGTGTGCGAGCGGTTGTGGATTTTCAGGTTCTCCAGGCGGGAGAAGCTCTTGTTGCAGGTTGGGCAGCGATGTGGCTTCTCGTTGGTGTGCGTCCGGATGTGGATCAGCATCTTGTACCTGGCAGGGTGGGAGGAATGTCACAGGGGGTCAGCCCGGGACCTCACAGCATTGTCTCGTCCCTGCACCATGGCTGCAGGGTGTGGGGACAGAGACTCGCAAGTTATCCAGCAACACAGGACCTGGCACTCCATGCTGAAATGCCACCTGGCTGGAGACTTCCTCCTTATGCAGCCCCCAGTTCTGGGCTCCTGTCTCCCCACAGTGACTTGAGGCAGCCCCCCAGGGATCCACAAAGTGCCTGGAGTCCCCCTCTGCCCACCTAGCATTGAAGCCTCTGCCGTGGCGGGCGCAGCCCTCCCAGTGACAGCAGTACCCCACGTCCTTCTCAGGTTTGACGTGGAAGTCATTGACATGGTCCACCAGGTCTTGCAGGAGGTCGAAGAACTGGTTGCACTGTGGAGAGGAAGCTGGGGTTGAGGAGGGCTGGCGAGCTGGCTGGGACCCCCACCAGGGCCAGCTCCTTCTTCTCATCACCCCCCCAGCTCCCACCCCTGCTCTATGCACAGCAGCACAAATCGCTGGAGAGGTGGAAATGGCCCTTTGGACAACTTCCCTCCTCCCAGCCATGCTGCACAGCCCCCCCTCCCCAGCTCTAAACTGGCCCTGTTTGGCCTCCCTGGCCCCACAAAACCCACCATTGAGCTCTGCCATGGCTTTCCAGACCCCTGTCCCCTCCCTAGCCCCAAAATGCCACTATGCCGCCCCCGAGTCCTTGTAATGTCACTCAGCCTCTTATTGCCACTTAGACCCATAAAGCATATGATGACCCTCCCCACCACCTCCATACCAAGCCCCTCGCCCTCCCACTGCCCCCTCTACCCCTGCCCACTGACCTTGGACCAGCGGCAGACGAGCTGCTTGGGCAGGGGCAGCTCGGGGGGCAGGCGCTTCTCCTTGCTGGGGGGCAGGAAGGCGGCGGGGGGCAGGTGCAGGCCCCCCCCCGCCCCCAGCGGCAGGAAGAACTGGAAGGAGCTGGGGAGACCATCGATGTAGCGCAGGGACTGGAAATCCTGGAGCAGAGCCCAGAGGTGGGGATGGTGAGGCATGGGGCCAAGCTGGATGGAGAATCCCAAGCACTTCCAGTGCTCCAGAGACCCTCATCACTCCCTCTAGAAGACCTCCACTCCCCCTCACGGCCTCCCATTTCCTCAGAGATCCCAGAACCTCCCCCAGACCCTCAAACACCCCCAATGCCATCCTTAG
>VWZI01014930.1:608-65254 GCA_013396835.1 Psilopogon haemacephalus
AGATGTTCAAGGCCAGGCTGGATGAGGTCTTGAGCAACCTGATCTAGTGGGAGGTGTCCCTGCCTATGGCGGGGGGTTGGAACAGGATGATCTTTGAGGTCTCTTCCAACCTATGATTCTGTGATTCTATGATCATTGCGTCCAACTCCACTGCCAAGGCAGGATCACCCAGGGTAGTTTGCACAGCAATGCATCCAGGTGGGTTTTGAAAGTCTCTGGAGAAGGAGACTCCCCCACCTCTCTGGGCAGCCTGTTCCAGGGCACTATCATCCTCACAGTAAAGAGGTTTCTCCTGATGTTGAGGTAAAACCTTCTGTGTTTGTAGCCATTGCTCCTTGTCTTACTGCTACTGACCAGCGAAAAGTGATTGGCCCCACCCACTCTACAACCACCCCTCAGATATTTGTATACATTGATAACATCTCTTCTCAGTCTTCTCCAGACTGAATAGCCCCAGGTCTCTCAGTCTCTCAACTGATGCATTAACTGAAGCAGTTCCTTTGTTTACAATGAACTTATCTTGAGATAAATTATTTTGAAAGAAGGTGTAAAATCAAACAAAACCAGATTAATCAGAAACTGTTGTTTTCCTTTGGTGGAGAATCTGGGGAAGGACTGAGAGAGGGAGACTTAAATGAGAATTGTTCTTTACCAGCTGAAAAGAAGAGCTTGACTTAGACACTTCCTGTAGAATACAAATTTCCAACAAGTTCATTTCCAGTAAGTTAGACCTATGTGGTTAGGGATACTATTATGGATGCCATTGAAATATTTCACTAGGAAATGTCTAAAATATTAAATACAAATTAGATAATGTATTGATAGATTTGACCTGTTCAGGCTGGAGATTTGGGTGAGGATAAACCTAATGTGAAGACTGCTTCACCTAAAGAATAACAACCCCTCCATCAGTACAGGTTGAGTTCTGACCTACCTGAGAGCAAATCTGGGGAAAAAAAACCTGGGAGTTCCGGTGGACAACAGGCTAACCATGAGCCAGCAATGTGTCCCTGAAGCCAAGAAGGCCAATGTTGTCCTGACATACATTAATAAGAGTGTGTCCAGCATCTTGAGGAAGGATGTCCTCTCCCTCTGCTCTGCCTTGGTGAAGCCTGATCTGGAATACTGTGTCTAATTCTGGGCTACCCACATCAAGAAGGAGAAGGAACTAGTGAAGAGAATTCAGCA
Source organism: Psilopogon haemacephalus (assembly GCA_013396835.1). Lineage (NCBI taxonomy): Eukaryota > Metazoa > Chordata > Aves > Piciformes > Megalaimidae > Psilopogon > Psilopogon haemacephalus. The sequence goes on from VWZI01014930.1 coordinate 1,797, forward strand.
GAGAGCCACTAAGATGATGAGGAGGCTGGAACATCTGCACTACAAGGAAAGGCTGAGGGACCTGTGTCTGTTTATTCTGGAGAAGTGCAGACTGGGAGATGGAAATCTTGTAAATGCTGATCAATATCTAAAGAGTGACTGCCAGGAAGATGGGCCAGACATTTCTCAGGGGTGTTCAGTGACAAGAAAAGGGGTGATAGACACAAACTAGCACCCAGGAAGTTCCACCTAAACATATGAAAAACTGTCTTCACTTTGAGGGTGGCAGAGCACTGCAGCAGACTGCCCAGATAGGTTAAGGTGCCTCCATCTCTGGAGGCATTCTACACCCATATATTCCTGGGTAATTCACTCTAGGTGATCCTGCTCTAGCAGGGGGATTGGAATAGATGATCTTCAGAGGTCCCATACCATTCTGTGATTTGTACATGAGTAATTACAAAACATATAAAAATGGCTACACACCACTACTGTGTGTGCTCTGTGATACATAATATTACAGGTACTCTTCTAATGCCCTGATATGCAACTTCTTTTTTCTTCATCTGTTTGTAGATTGGGAAGTTTCTTGAAGGAAGATGTGGATCCCTGTGTAGTAGATCTAAGTTCACTAAAGGCTAGCCTGCTTTTCCTGGTGGTCTTAGAAGTTGTCACAGATTTGTAGAGAGTTGTAAGTTTAATAGAGTTTTGAATGAAGTTTGAACATTTTGTCAGTGTTTAAAAATAGGAAAATAGTCCTGATGATAACTTCTGGGGTGCTTCCTGGTGTTTCCCTGTGTTCCAAACCAAAAGAACTCTTCATTACTTGGTATACATGGGTGCAGGGTTTTTTTGTTGTTGTTGGTTGGTTGGGTTGGACTTTTTGTTTGCTTTGATTTGGGTTTTTTGTTTTGTCGGTTTTGGGGTTTTTTTTATTTGAGTAATTTTAGTGTGAGGCACTTGCAGAAGGAGGCAGAAACACTGTCTTTAATTACATGCTGAAACAGATGAACCTTGGGTGCATCCTGAAGTTTTGTGTGCACAAGCTGATTCTCACCACCCTTTCCCCGGGGCAGAAGTTTGCCTGGCTCCTAAACTGTGTCCTTCCAGTGCCACCTCTTGGTAGGTTCACAGACTGATGCAGTTGCAGAGTTAATTTTCATGAGTGAAGAGGCAAGCAGACCCTTAGAACAGAAACAACCTTCTGTCCTGATAGCTGCCCACTGAGCAAAGTTTAGCCCCAACTAGTACTGGTGGATATGTGGAAGCCTGGTCTTCGCATTTATTTGTTGAGAATACAGGAGCCTTTATTCAAAGGAGAGGCTGGCTACTGCACCACTGCTGGGTTTCTACAAAGGCTTCCATGAATTTGGTCTTAGCTTAGCTGTAATGAAATATTTTGCAGCAGATTTTTATCAGTTTGGTGTGCCTAGTAACCTGAGCTGTACTGTTAAAACTGGTCAGCAGTTTTCGCAAGTGATGTGAAGTGATTCATAGGTGTGGTGCTGAGTGCCATGGTTTAGTACCAGACTTGACAGAGTTAGATAAGGGTTGGACTGGATGATCTTAAAGGTCTTTTCCAACCAAAATGATTATATGATTGTATAACTTGTGCTCTGGGTATATAAAAGCTCCATAACCTTATGCAGTCTAAGGAGAAAAATCAAGGAGCATGTCCTTACAGAATATTATTCACCCTGCTTCTCTGTATGTATCCTTCAGATTTTAGGGAGGAATATTTTCAAGTAGATAATGGCAGGAGCCATTCAGCTTCTTGCAACAGGATCCTAGAAAAAAAGATCAAAGTGAGGTGGATATCTAGCACCTCTTCAGATGTTTCCATTTCTTCATTTTGTCTTGACTGAATCCTTTTCTCCACCTTAAGGCTGTTTTTAGGAATTTCTTTTAATCTCCAAATCAGTGTAACTGGAGAATCTACAGGTGAAGGTTGTTTGCTCAACAGACCTTGTGTCAATATACCATGGGTATGCTTAGGCACAGCTGAGCCAACCATGCTAATGTTGACTTCTGGTCAGTTTATTGCTTTACCATCTCTTATGGAGATGTCACTAGTGCTTATAGTGTTAGCATCCATAGCTCCTTTGCTTTGTTAATCACTTTGTTCTGCATCATACCCAAAAGAGCTGAGAAAATCTGGAGTGTTTGAGAGAATATTCCATAAAGATGCTCACCTAACGTAATATGATAAACTGAACAGATGAAAAGGAATTGAAAAACACTATTCATATTACAGACAATACCAAAGAAATCATCCCGCAAAAGTGTTCCACAAGGAGAATTAGGGGGGAAAAAAACACCTCTACAGACTTGAATGGGAAAGGCAAGGTGAAAAGCTTTCATTATGTCAGTGGAGGAAGTCAGAAGCTTTTTTCCCCTTTTATTTCAAGTTTATTCCTAATGAAGTTGTGGATTCCTGAATGACAACTGAGCCCAAAAGCCCTACTGCCGATCTCGGTTAAGGGTTTTCTTACTCATTTCAACCACAGACACTTACTGTTTAATTGCTTCAGCATTTCTGCTGGATCTTCCCCCATGTGTTTTGAAAGTCCTTTACAATGCTTTTTGAAGAGCATACCTGAGCATTTGTATCTCTAACTCCCAATGATTCCCAGTTCTCCTAAATTGCTGGAGTTCCTTAGCAGATAAGGAGCTTCTGAAATGTTTACCTCTCCTGTATGTAGCAGGAGGGATAGATTAAAAAGATGCAGTCAGGCGGCCTTGTCTCCAAAGCAGATGTGCATCAAAGGGAACTGTTTGTCATGGCAGTTGCCGAGAAGAGGCAGGAAATAGAATCACAGAAGCATACAATTTGTTTTGATTGGAAGAGACCTCCAAATCAATGAGTCCAATCTTCAACCTAAGACCTCCATACCCACTAAACCATGTCCCAAAGTGTCAAGTCTACACATTTCTTGATTCCACCACCTCCCTGGGTAGCCTGTTCCAATGCCTGATCACTCTTGTATCAATTTTTTCCTGATCTACAGCCTAAACCTCTCCTAGTGTAATTTAAAGCTGTTTCCTCTCCCCCACTCCAACCTCCTTTCAGATAGAAATGATGAATTAAGTAAGAAGTAACTGATTAACTGCATTTGCGTTAGAGAGAGAATGAGAACTTGTTCACTCTCTCCTTTTGCATTGACATGTCACCTGAGAATTGAGCACTATTTACAGCTTGTTCCATGCTGAATTATTTCATCTGCTCATTATTCCAAATAGGAACTTTCTGTAAGGCTCTATCACAGGTGAAGAAATTTAAATAAATTAAGCACATCTGCAAACAGAGCTGCTGCCATATCTCTTATGAACAAATAGATGAGTGGCAAGAAAAATATTCTTAGCTCACTGCTGTGTCAATGCATCAAATCTCATCAGGATTAACTTCAGCCCCTGGGCATCTGCCTATCTTTCTTCACAAACATTCAGGATGTGATAGAGAGCAGTCCTCTGGAAAAGGACTTGTTGGTATTGGTGGATGAGAAGTTTGGCATGAGCCAGCAATGTGCACTTGCAGCCCAGAAAGCCAATGGCATGTTGGGCTGCATCAAAAGCAGCATGACTAGAAGATGGAGAGGTGACTCTGCCACTCTGTCCTGCTCTGGTGATGCCTCACCTGGGGTACTGTGTCCAGCATTGGCGCTCTCAACACAGGAAAGTCATGGACCTGCTGGAGCAGGTCAAGAGGAGGATCACAAAACTGGCCAGAGAACTGGAGTGCCTCTCATACAAGGACAGGCTGAGAGAATTGGGATGTTTTTTAGCCTGGAGAAGAGGGAGATCTGGGGAAATCTTTTAAGTACATTTCAATACCTGAAGAGGACCTACAAGAAGGCTGGGGGGCGACTGTTGAGAAGGGCTTGTAATGACAGGACAAGGGGCAGCGGTTTAAAACTACAAAAGGGTAGATTTAGATTGGACATTAGGAAGAAATTCTTTACTGTAAGGGTGGTGGAATGCTGGAACAGGTTGATGAGGAAGGCAGTGGAAGTCCTATCCCTGGAGGCTTTCAAGGTCAGGTTTAATGGGGCTATGAACAACCACATATAGTTGTGGATGTCACTGCATACTGCAGTGGGGTTGGACTAGATGACATTTAAAAGTCCCTTACAACCCAATGCATTCAGAGAGTCACAAGACCTTAATTCTCACAAGGTATAGTTTGAAAAACTACCCAAGCAGAGACAGGATCTGTGTATTCATACACCCTCAAAGTCTGCCCCTAGAACTTCAAAGGCAGACTATGGAAGGGGGCTCTGAAGAATCAGAAGCATGCTTCGGTATTTAACCTGAAGGTTTACTTTTTAATCCATGGATTTGGTATCTAAAGAGAACATTGTGCTGTGTTCTAGACTGAAAATTCTCTTCTAAAGATTACTGGGTATGCCGTACGTTAGTCCTGAGCTGCATGAGATCTCATGCTGACTTTGTGCTGTTCTGGTGATCTGCAATGGTGAAACTCTTCATCTGATGTGTATTTCCTTCTGCCATGCTGCAGTTTTTCCTAATAGCTTTCTGTTATTTCCATGTATCACAGTGGTGCTTGCACGCTTCAGCCATGCTTAGATCTCCTGTGCAACTGGAACTCAGTGACCCTGCTTATCAGGAGGGTTCGACTACATGATACCCAGAGACCCTGTGCTAGTTTGGGATAATTTAATGAGAGAAATTAGATCACTGGTTGTAAAAAGAAAATAATTATAGAGACTATATCATACATTGGTTTGCTAAAAGGGATAAAAAGCCAAAATGTAAACAATTTGTCCCTCTTTGCTCTGGGACACTTCTCTTTGCTTCTCCTTTAGAATCATAGAATGGGTTAGGTTGGAAGGGACCTCAAAGATCATCCTCTTCCAACCCCCTGCCATAGTGACCTCCCACTAAAACATGGTCACTTAAGGCCTCATTCAGCCTGGCCTTGAACACCTCCAGGGAAGGAGCAGCCACAGCCTCCCTGGGCAACCCATTCCAGTGTCTCACAACCTCATTGTAAAGAACTTCCTCCTAACATCCCATTTAAATTTCCCTTCTGCCAGTTTAAACCCATTATCCCTCGTCCTGTCATAACAAGACTTTTTGAACAGTCCCTCTCCAGCCCTCTTGTAGGCCCCTTTCAGATACTGGAAGACTACTACAAGGTCTCCTCAAAGCCTTCTCTTCTCCAGGCTAAAAAGCCCCAACTCTCTCAGCCTGTCCTCAGAGCAGAGGTGTTCCAGCCCTCTGATCATCTTCGTAGCCCTCCTCTGGACTCTTTCCAGCAGTTCCATGTCCATCTTGTGTTGGGGGCTCCAGAACTACACACAGTACTGTAGATGCAGTCTGGCAAGAGCAGAGTAAAGAAGGAGAATCCCCTCCCTTGCCCTGCTGGCCACACTGCTCTTAATGCAGCCCAGCACACAGTTGCTGTCTGGGCCGCATATGCACACTGTACGCTCATGTTGAGCTTCTCATCCACCCAGACCCCCAGGTCCTTTTCCTCAGGGCTGCTCTCCAGCCACTCACCATCCAGCCTGTATTTGTGCTTGGGATTGTGCCAACCCAGCTGCAGGACTTTACACTTGGCCTTGTTGAATTTCATGATGTTGGCCTGGGCCCACCTCTCCATCCTGTCCAGGTCCCTCTGGATGCCATCCCTGCCCTCTAGCAAGTCAACTGTGCCACACAGCTTGGTGTCATCTGCAGACTTGCTGAGGGTGCACTCGATTCCTCTGTCCATGTCACTGACAAAGATGTTAAACAGCACTGGTGCCAGCACTGACCCCTGAGGGACGCCACTTGTCACTGGTCTCCAGGTGGACATTGTGCCCTTGATCACCACTCTCTGTGTGCAACCATCCAGCCAATTCCTTATCCAGCGAGTTGTCCACCCATCAAGTCCGCGTTTTTCCAGTTTGGTGACCAGGGTGTCGTGTGGGACAGAGTCAAAGGCCTTACTCAGATCCAGGCAGACGACATCAGTTGCCCTTCCTTTGTCCGCTGCTGCTGTGACTTTATCATAGAAAGCCACCAAATTTGTCAGGCATGATTTGCCCTTGGTGAAGCCATGCTGGCTACCTCTGCTTTGTTTTCCATCTGCCTTAGCAGAGCCTTGAGGAGGATCTGCTCCATGATCTTGCCAGGCACAGGGGTGAGGCTGACTGGTCTGTAGTTCCCAGGGTCGTCCTTTTTTCCCTTCTTGAAGATAGGTGTTATATTTGCCTTTTTCCAGTCAGCAGGAACTTCACCAGTCTGCCATGACCTTTCAAATACAATGGACAACGGCTTGGCAACTTCATCTGCCAGTTCCTTCAGGACCCGTGATTGGATCTCATCAGGCCCCATGGACTTGTGCACGTTCAGATTCCTTAGGTGCTCATGAACATCATCTTCAATTATAGTGGGCAGATCTTCCCTCCCCCAGGCCTTACTTTTGCCCTTTGGAATTTGGACATTGTGGCTGGAGCACTTGCTGCTGAAGACTGAGGCAAAGAAGTCATTGAGCACCTCAGCATTATACATGTCCCATCACCAGCTCTCCATTTCCCTTATGGAAGGGTCCCACATTCTTCCTAGTCCTCCTTTTCTCACTAATATACCTGAATAAATTCTTGTTCGTCTTAATGTCCCTAGCCAGATTCAACTCCAGCTGTGCTTTACCTTTCCTAACCTCATCTTTCGTTGCATGAACAATGTCTTTGTATTCATTCCAGGTTACCTGTCCTTTCTTCCACTCTCTGTAGCTTTCTTCTTGTGTCTAAGTGTATTCAGGAGCCCTACATTCATCCATGCAGGTCTGCTTGCATTCTTACCTGCCTTCCTCTTTTTTGGGATACATTGTTCCTNACATGTCCCATCACCAGCTCTCCATTTCCCTTATGGAAGGGTCCCACATTCTTCCTAGTCCTCCTTTTCTCACTAATATACCTGAATAAATTCTTGTTCGTCTTAATGTCCCTAGCCAGATTCAACTCCAGCTGTGCTTTACCTTTCCTAACCTCATCTTTCGTTGCATGAACAATGTCTTTGTATTCATTCCAGGTTACCTGTCCTTTCTTCCACTCTCTGTAGCTTTCTTCTTGTGTCTAAGTGTATTCAGGAGCCCTACATTCATCCATGCAGGTCTGCTTGCATTCTTACCTGCCTTCCTCTTTTTTGGGATACATTGTTCCTGGGCCTGGAGGAGGTGATCCTTAAGCAATGACCAACTTTCCTGGGCCTCTCTTCCTTCTCATCTCTGCAGAACTTTGAATGCATTATTCTGTCCCCAGGATGCCTCTAGGCAGCAGGTTGAGAACCATTACTAATCCCCCATTGCTTCCACACTGGTCTCTCCTCCCACACCTTGCCACATGGAGGTCTGATTATTTTGTCCCCCTCCCTTTTCACATCCTGTTTAAAGCCCTGTCAACTAGCCCTGCTATCTCCCCTGCAAGGACCATCTTCCCCCCTCTGCTCTAGTATCTTCCACTAACAGATAACAGCTAAACTTTGCTGATTGCTTGTCTGTCAGGGAGACAGGCTTTGAGCCCCTTCTGGGAAGTTTCTTTGTCCAAGAAGGAGTTTGGATTTCTGTGTTATTTCTAATTTGTATATAATTGTAAATACTTGTAAGTATATGGCATACATATGCTTGCAAATTTAGCTTTTGCTGTAAATATAGCTTTATCTTACTTCCAAGCTGTCTGAGCTGGTCTGGTTAATTTCAATAGTGGGAGGGGCAAGCCCCTTCCAAACCTCAGAGTTCTGTCATTCTGAGATGCTGAAGAAGTGATTTAGGGAGATAAAATGTAGGGGAAGAGTGGCAAGAAGATATGGAGGGGCCTGTAGTAATAGGACAAGGGGCAATTCTAAAGTAGAGCAGGGCAGATATAGGTTAGACATCAGGAGCAAGGTCTTCACAATGAAGGTGGTAAAACACCTGAACAAGTTTCCCAGAAAAGTGGTTGAGACCTCATCCCTGGTGACATTCAAAGTCAAACTTGATGAGGTCCTGAGCAACCTGATCTAGTTTGAGCTGTCTCTGCTTACTGAAGGAAGGGTGAAAAATATGACCTTTGAGTAGCCTTTCCAACCTGGTGCATTCTGTGACCTGCCCATAAGTCTGGTTGCATTGCTTTTGATCTTCTTTATTTTATCTTAACCAGATATGTAAAGGTCACGTCTATTAGGTGGTTTCTTCTTTCGGTAAGCTCCAGCTTTTTTTATCTGCTATGGAAAATGTGTAATGGCACTAAAACAGCATGGAAAGGGGTTAACCCTAGTACCCGGCACTTCTACATTTTCCTCAGCTCTGCTGTGCTTCTGTCAATGAATGCCTACAATTTTTTTTTAACTGTTCTTCAGCTTCAGGTCACTCCTATGATGTCATCTTGCATGAGAAAGAAAAATCACATTAGTTTCTAAAAAAAAAAAAAAAAAAAAATTTAAATCCAGTTTATGACAGCAGTCTGGCTTCCTTAGAGCAGCAGCTCTCTTATCAGGATCACAGCCTAAGGAGCTCTCAGCCCCTTTGTTTTTATGGTAATCAGACTGTTTCATCCCAGAATCCAAAATGCTATTGGAGTATATTTACTATTCTAGCTGTTCCATGTGTCAGACAAATATTTGTGCTGTATCTAAGCTGCAAAACAAAGTTACGTGAGTTTTTTATCACTTTTTTCCTCCTGTTCCTCTATATGGCCATCTGTCTTTACATATGTTGGTAAAGGGATTTTCTTGAGCCCAAATACTATTGGGAAAGGTAAAGTTTTATCTCACCAGCTGCTGAAAAATCTCACTGTGTTAGCGGTAGCAGAGACACCGCAGAACCACTGAGGAGAACATCAGCCCCTGATTGTCAGTTTGTGATTGATGAAGATATGGGTGGTGCTGGTGGAATTTTCCAAAGTATCCAGGATTGCCTGTGACCCTCTTGACCATGAATTTCTCTGGATGACCCCTTAAGCAAAGTGATTTTAAAAAATAGGTTGGATATAAAATTATAGAATCCTAGAATGTTTTGGGTTGGAAGGGACTAGAAGATCATCTAGGACCAACCCACCCTACCCTTGCCATGCGCAAGGACACCTTCCACTAGACCAGGTTGTTCAAGGCCTTAACCAACCTGGCTTTCAACATCTCTGGAAGGGGTCAGACACAACCTCCCTGGGCACCATCTTCCACCACCCTCTCACCACCCTCACTGGAAAGAATTTCTTCCTGATATCCAGTCCGAATCTTCCCTCTTCCAGCTTCAATCCATTGTGCCTCATCCTTGTAAGAGGCCCCTCATTAGCTTTCTCGTAGGCCCCCTTCAGGGACTAAAAGGCTGCTCTAAGGTTACCCTCGAGTCTTCTCTTCTCCAGGCTGAACAGCCCCAACTCTCACAGCCTGTCCCCATAGAAGACAGGTGTTCCAGCCCTTTGCTCATGCCTGTGGCCTCCTTTGGACTTTCTCCACTAGAAGCTCCAAAAAGAAGATCTGAAAGTCAAGTGGTGATTTCTTACCCAAAGACATCTTGTCTTATACAATATGGTACAATCTATGTACCTGTCTTTTACAGACCTAATTATGAGGATAATGAATCTTTTATTCATTCTTTTTGGAAATTCACCTAAAAACTGTCTTTAAAATAGTGGCTCTGCTTATTCACCTACCAAGATAAGAAACATCATGCAGACAATATGCCCTGGATTATTTTGCTAGGTGATAATGAAAAGCAAGATGTTCAGGAGATATATTACTTTTTTTTTTTTTAAAGTCATTAAATATATAAACTTTTCCTCATAAATTCTCCCTGAATGGTCTTAGTTGGAAATTTATCATGTAGAAGTATTTTAAGTTTCACAATTCATTTTTTTTCTATTTTATGTTGGAGTCCAATGCCTGATTAAAACATCTCTCCCACACCAAATAAATTTTCAATTAAAATAAGTCTTTAGCAAACAGGAAGACGTCAGTTAGAAAAATCACAGTTACCTACTCTGCAGATTTTTCTACCAGATACTGACACCTGAGCAATTTGTAGAGTGCAAGAATAATTACATTGCATTTGCATAGGCTGGTGCTGAGATCCTGCAAAATAAATGCAGGAAAGGATGAAGGAAAGGCTGAGAGAGCTAGGTTTGTTCAGTCTTTAGAAGAGAAGGATTAGGGGAGACCTTACCAGCATGGACCAGGATATAAAGGGTGGATATGAGGAGAATTGAGACTTCCTTTCTACAAGGAGTGTCAAGGGGTGATGGGGACTGGGGAGAGTCTCATAGGACTCCAGAAGAAAATATTTCCCCATAAGAACAGTTAGGCATTGGAATCATCTCCCAAGGAAAGTGGTGGATTCCCCTCCATTGCACAGTTTGCAGACTCAGCTTGACAGGGTGCTGGACAAGCTCATTTCAATTCTACTATTGCCTTGAAAAGTTGGGCCACATAATCCTTAGGCTCCCTCCCAACTTGGCATTCTGTGATTCTGTGATTAGAGTGTACTTACTGACATACCTTGCATATTATGCACTGGGTTCTTGAAATAATTGTCCTTTCTTACTCACACCTCCCAATTTTATTGTTGCATCATGTCTCTAGATGGGAAGCTTTAAACAGAAAATGGCTTTCAGTCTAATTATAGGGGAATTTGTAAAAGGAACAAGGTAGGAACAAAATCAGTTTAAGTATCATAGAATCATAAACTGTTCCAGTTGAAAGAGTCCTTTAAGATCAAGTCCAAGCATCACTACACTAACAAATAACACTAAACCATGTGTCAAAGCTCCATGCCCACACATTTCTTGAACACCTCTAGGGATGGTGACTCCACCACCTCCCTGAGCAACATATTCAAATGCCTGACCAGTAAATATTAGTTCTTTCAGAATTTTTAAAGTGCCCTCTCTCATAAACAGCATTTCCAGGTGTTTGAGGGCAGTCATCAGTTTACTGCTTCTCCTGAAGGCTCAAAGGCTGTCCAGAGCAGTAACGGAGTCTCTATCCCTGAAGGAATTAAAAAAAAAACACACCAAACTAAAAACATGTAGATGTAGTTCTGAAGAACATGGCTGTTGTGAAGGATAGGGGGATTAATGTGGCCGAGTCAGGAATTATAAAAATAGATTTATTTTATCCCCAGATCCCCCACCTTCAACTACATACAGAGTTAAATTTTTCAATTTATTAAAAGGTTGTGATTCAATTGGGGAAAATCATCAAAAGGTGCTATAGACAAATTCAAAGATTTAGGAAGTCAGAAAATGGAAAAGGCTAAGCTATAAACAGCTTTTACCCCGCTAACAGTTTGACGTAAGGAGAGAAGGAAGGGAACAACGGCTTACTCACTACGTCGAGGAGAATGATGCTTGTGGAATCCTTGCTATTATTCTCTCTGCGGCTCGATTGGTTTGACTATAAATAATATCCAATCGGATTCAAAAGGCAAAGTCCGGTATCTCAAATATGTGTTTACCACGAGGCAGAGCTCGGTAGAAATCGCTGCCTCCAGCAGTGGCAAGGGAGAGCCAAACTGCTTCAATCCCTCAATCAGGATACAGCCAGGTAAGAACGGGAAAGCTGCCTGTTAGGAAGGTCCTAAGCAGCTGGGTCCGGGTGCCGCCAGGACTTGCCGAGCCTGCAAAGCTGCAGGGTACTGAAGAGTAGGGACTGCCAAAAAGGCAGGGACAGTACAAACCCAAGAGCCGTACAAAGCCGTCAGAACCAGGACGGTCCTAAAAGGGGGAGCCTTCAGGCGGGAACCTCTCAGACGGGGACCCTGGCGCCTTTCCCCTTGCCTATTTATGCCCTTTCGGACAAGATGTGGGAGCCAAAACTCAGCCAATAACAGCTCAAAGGGCACTCTGCTCCTCCCCCTCACAAGCCTACAGGGTTCGGGCGGGCTCAATTTTACACATAGAATAAGCACATTGACTGCAGGGCGATCGGACAAGGTGGCTTTTGAGGGACACTTTAAACGCGATGCATTCCATGATTCTATGACTCCTTTAAGAAAGAATTATGCAAACAAGACACTTGAAAAGGGAGAATGAAGCCAATGCTCTGAGGCGTTAGTTGCTTGGTTGAGTTTTTCTCTATATGCTGACTGAAACAGATGGAATAGTCTTGTGGGTTACCTATTTTCAGTCCTTTTGATCACAGAATCACAGAATGTTAGGGGTTGGAAGGCACCTCTGAAGATCATCAAGTCAAAAGCCCTTGTCAGAGCAGGATCACCTAAAGCAGGTCACACTTCTGCCTAGGCTGGTACTGGAAGTCTCTGTAGATGGCAAACTCCACCACCTCTCTGGGCAGTCTGTTCCAGTGCCCTGCCACCCTCAAAGTAAACAAATTCCTTCTCATGTTTATGTGGAACTTCCTGTGTTCAAGTTTATACGCATTACCTCTTGTCCTATCACTGGAGACCACTAAGAAGAGTCTGGTCCCATCTCTCTGACATCCAGCCCATAGATACTTACAAGCATTAACAAAATGCCCCCTCAACCTCCTCTTCTCCAAGCTAAACAGCCTTTGCTCATTTGAGATGTTTCAGTCCCCTCAACATCTTGGTGACAATTCACTGGGCTATCTCCAGCAATTCTTTGACCTTCTTGAGCTTGGGTGACTGAACACTACTCCAGGGGAGTCACCAGCACAAAGCAGATGTTAATTTTTTTTCTGTGCAACCTTCGTCCATGAAGCCTGGTTGGTTCATGAAAATCCTACCTAGCATAGCTTCTGCTGTTTCTTTTGATAGGCTTTTCTGCTTCCCTGTGCAAAAGCAATCTTCTGCCATTGGTAAAGGGAAAGGATTTTCTTGCAAAGGGACAAATCAAGGAGAGCTGCAACTATGAGCAGATTTGTAAAAGGCTGCTGCATTGGCAGATCAAGTAGTGAGAGGTTTGAACTTCAAGATGGTTGGTTTAGATAAGGTATGATAGTCACAGCTTGGGCTGCCTGGATAAAATGGAGCATCTCAAGTAGCAGAGATACTGGAGAAAAAGCTGAACATACTTTTGCAGAGAATGGAGATGCCTCTAGGCAATCTTTTTGGGTGCTTTTCTATTTGTGGATCTGTCTTCTTGGCTCTTTAAGTAGATGATTTTTTCTGAGAATGAAAATGCCATTTCATTGTTATATTCACTATTGGTTTTTTTGTTAGTGGACATAGCACTAACAGGAGCACAGGAGGACCTTTATTTTCTTTCCAGTTTTACTACTAGCTTGCTATATGGCTTCATGACCCTTCTGATCAGAGAGACTGCAAAAACTCCATGTATACTCCAATATGAATGCTAAATACTCCCCAAAAGCATTTTGGATTCTGAGATGAGACAGTCCGATTATCATAAAAACAAAGAGGCTGTAGAGCTCCTCACTCTGTGATTCTGATAAAAGAACTGCTGTTCTAAGGCATTGTTGAATCACAGGTTCCAAAGGAGGTCATGAAAAGGATAAAAGGACTGGAGCACCTCTTCTATAAAGACAGACAGACAGCAGAGTTTGTTCAGCCTGGAGAAGAGATGGCTTTGGGGAGACCTTATTGCAGCCTTTCAGGATCTGAAGGAGAGCTAAAGAGGGAGTTTTGACAAAGGCATGGAGTGACAGGAGGAGGGCCAATGGCTTCAAGCTGGAAGAAGCTGACTTTAGGTTAGACATTAGGAAGAAATCCTTCCCCATCAAGATGGTGAGGCACTGAAACAGGTTGCCCAGACAAGTTGTGGAGGCTCTAAAGCTGGAAGTATAGAAAGTGGTTGGTTGGGACATTGAGCAACCTGGTCTAGCAGGAAATGTCTGTGCCTATTGAAGGAGGATTGAAGATGTTTTTTAAAGTCCCTTCCAACCCAAAATAATCTGTGATTCTATGAACCTTCTGGTGTGTCTCTCTGTTACAAGGGTGGGGAACTGCACAGTTCCCTCAAATATTAGAAATGCACCTGTTTCCTGCTTTTGGTGAACAACTGCCATACTTAAACCAATTCTGCAGGCTTATGTATGGCATTGAAAAAAAAAAAAAGAAGACAAACAAAACCTACTTCTGTTCTTTTTTTTATTAGAGTGTATACTTCCTTTTCTTTATTGCAATTTATTTCTGAATACTAAAACTGCACATTAGCATAGGTAGAGAGATCCTTACTACTTTAAGAGGCAATAAGACATAAAATGAAGATTTTTACTCAGCATTGCTGTGAATCACACTCCTTTTGACTGTAAAGCCACACATTGCAAAGTTATTTTTAATTCTGTAAATTGAAGAAGTTTGGGGATTATGGACTGTAAACTTTTGAAAGCATTTTGTGTCTGCTCTTGCTCAGGGATCTTCACTGAAGGTTCAAGAAGAAAGTCTTGGTTTTGCCAGGGAACAGCACCAAAAGATTGGAAGTGATGCTTATTTTCTCTCAGTTGGGCAATCTAGGGCATACTGAAAAGTGTGACTTGAAGATTACAAGTTTGGAAGAACAGTTTTGTATCCAGCCTGGAAGTTTTCCACTTACTTAATCCAAACCTGATGCATTCATGGCTGTTTGGTGCCTCAGCTTTCTACCTATTTAGTATTTCTCCCTTGGTGTTGGCACTCACTTCCCTCTGACAAGATCTTTGCTTTGCTAACAGTGAATTCTATCTTCCCTTCTTCTTGATCTGTTTTGTTTTTTTTTTTTTTAACAGAACTCTGGAAAGCCATCTGTCAGAAAAGCACCTGATTGACGGCCATGTTGAGCTTGGGTGGCCAAAAAAGCCAACCGCATCCTGGCCTGCATCAGGAACAGTGTGACTGGGGGACCAAGGACATGATTGTCCCCCTGTACTCAGCACTGATGAGGACATACATCATAGAATCATAGAACTATTGATGTTGGAAGAGACCTTTGAGATCATGAAGTTCAAGTGTTTAAGTAGAGCTTGCAGTCCTACCACTACTGCTAGAAAAGTACCACTAAACCATATCCCTCAAGACCACATCCATGTGTCTTTTAAATGCCTTGAGGATTGGTAACTGCACCACCTCCCTGAGTATCCTGTACCAATGCTTGAGAACTCTTTCTGTGAAGACATTTTTTCTAATATCCAATGTGAACTTCCCTTGGAACAACTTGAGGCCCTTTCCTCTTGTCTTGTCGCTTGATGCAGGTGAGATGAGACCGAGCCTCAGATAACTCCAGTTGTGTCTGAGGTAGTTGGAGAGGGCAATTAGGTCTCCCCTCAACCTCCTCTTCTGAAGGCTAAACAAACCTAGCTCCTTCAGCTGTTCCTCATAAGACTTGTGTTCAAAGCCTTACATCAGCTTAGTTGCTCTTCTTTGGACATTCTCCAGCAACTCAATGTAGAAGCAGACAGCTCTGGCTGCTCTGCAGCCTCAAAAGAACAGAAGTTATCACAGCAGGTAATTCATGATATTAGATCAAATTATATTCACACCTTGACTCCTAGGTTAAGTTTTAAGGTCCTCACCACATAAAGAACATTGAGAAGCTGAAATGGGTCCAAAGAAGTGTAGAAAAGCTGGTGAAGGGTCTGGAGAACAGGTCTGGTGAGAAGTGGTTGAAGGAACTGCAGTCGTCTAGTCTGGAGGAAGCTGAAAGGAGACACCTCATTGCTCTCTACAGCTTTCTGAAAGAAGGTTGTACCAAGGTAAGTGTTGGTCTCTTCTCCCTAGTAAGACAAGGAATTGTGAGAAGAAATAGCCTCAGGTTGTACCAAGGAAAGTTGAGTTTGGATATTAGGAAAAATATCTTTACTGTGATCAGACATTGAAACAGGTTACACAGGGAGGTGGTGCATTCACCATCCCTGGAGGTACTAAAAAATAGGTAGACATGGCACTTTGGGACATGTTTTAGTGGACATGGTGGTGTTGGACTGACAACTGGACTCAATAATCTTAGAGGTCTATTCCAATTTTAATTTTCTATGATTTTATGAACTCTTACTTAACAGAAGCCTTTGGATCTGACTTTTCAGAATTACTGCTGCCTTTGCTCTGCTTTGCCACCACTAAAGCCCTGTACTAAGGCAGTGAGGGCTTTTCAACACTCACTTTCCTGTGAGGAAGTTGAATGGTTATGGTTTCAATCCAGATATCTACATTTCTGTGTTGCCTGTTAATGTCAGGGTATCAAAATGTTTTGGTACAGACTCTCACATCTCTGCGAAGCAAAAAAAGTGCTTTTATTATCTCCTTTGCAGAAGAGATGTAGCACAAAGATGGCATTGCATGACATTTTACTTAAGAAGCAGAAATAAGCAATATCAATATGGGGCCTCTTAAACAAACTAATGAAACTGTCAAACAAGAACTCTTGTAGCTGTACACATGTGTTTTGTATGGACTTGAATGGTCTGGTCCTTGTCTCTGCTTGGGTGACATTTCCACCAAGCAAAGCTAATATTATTACTGATAAACCTGACAGATGATATAAAAGCAGTAGTAAGTACTAAAGAAGAGGTTGGAACCATTGCAGTCTGGAGGCAGCTTATTAGAAAGCTACAAATAGTGTGCATTGTAGTATACCCATGTGAAAAGGAAAAGAAAGCTCACTGTACATGTGTGTGTAGGGGAGGATCTGTCTTTAGAAATACCTAGGCATTATGAAGGATGAATAATTGGATACTGAGTGATAGATGCCCTATGAAGCTGGAAAGTCAAGAGACTTAGACAAATTCCAGACACATTAAAAGCAATGTACGACATGACTACAATGTTTGTGTGGTAATTTCAGAGTCATAGAGCGGTTTGGGTTGGAAAGGACTTTAATGATAATTTAGTTCCAACCTTCTTGCCATAGGTAGGGACACCTTCCAGTGGACCAGGCTGCTCAAGGCCCCATTCAACCTGGTCTTGAACAACTCTGAGGAGGGGGCATCCAAAACCTCCCTCAGCAACCCCTTCCAGTGTCTCACCACCCTCATTGGAAATAATTTCTTCATAATCTCAAGTCTAAATTTCCCCTCTACCAGATCAAACAATTGCTCCTCATCCTGTCATTAAAATTCTTGTAAAATGTCCCTCTCACACTTTCTTGTATGTCCCTTTCAGGTACTGGAAGGCCTCTAGAAGGTCTCACTGGAGCCTTCTCTTCTTCAGGCTGAACAGCCCAAACTTCTTCAGTCCATCCCCAGAAGGGAGGTTCTCCAGCCCTCTGATCATCTTCATGGCCTCTCTGTATTGACCCCAAAAGTCTTATGTCTTTCTTGTGTTGGGGACAGCACAACTGGATTTAATAGTCCAGGTGAGGTCTTACATGAGCAGAGAGGGTGAATCACTGTATTTGGTGGTGCTATGACCACCACTGGGAAACATTTTTAATTCTCATGCCTCTTTCTTAAGAAGTAGTGTGAAAATGAAGAGAACTGCCAAGAGGATAACTGAAGTTCTGAAAATTCAGTTACAGATGATAACTATATTTTCTTATGTACCTTGTTTCTTCAAAGGAAAAAATAAACCTTTTGATCCTTGTCTAGCTAGACCTGTATGAAAGCTTGAAAAATATGGTAATGACTATCACATGAAGGAACAGCAACATACAGTGGCTAAAATTTGAATGGTTAGAGAATTCATGGCCAAAATTTTCAAACATTGCTGAATATTCACTCTGCAATGAAGATCCACTCCACCACAAAGATGCAACACAAGAAGGACATGGACCTGCTGGAGTGGATCTAGAACAGGGCCAGGATGATGATTAGAGGGCTGGAGATGACAGGCTGTGAGAGTTGGGGCTTTTCAGACTGGAGAAGAAAATGCTTCAGGGAGACCTTAGAGCAGCCTTCCAGTACCTAAAGGTGCCTATGAGAAAACTGGAGAAGGACTGTTTATAAGGACTTGTAATGACAGGACAAGGAGCAGTGATTTGAAACTAAAATAGAGTAGATTTAGTTTGGATATTAGGAGGAATGGTGAAATACTGGAATGGGCTGTCCAGAGAGGTGATTGAGGCCTCATTCCTGAAGAGATTCATGGTCAGGCTTAATGGGGCTCTGAGCGACCTGATCTAGTTGAAGATGTCCCTGCTTAGTGAAGAGTAGTTGGACAAGATGACTTTTGAACATCCCTTCCAACCTGATGAGTTCTGTGACTCCGTAAATAAGAATGTATTCCCAGTATGCGTCATACCAGAGTTGAAGCCGGAAGGTGAAATTGGTTCTAAGTGGCTGTATCATCTGAGACTTGAGGCAGTGCTTCAAATTGGAGACTGATTTTTTTTTTTCTCTCTGTTTTTTGTAAGTAAAAAATGTGTCTGGAGAAAGGGAGGCTGAAAGGAGACCTTCTCACTCTCTACAACTCCCTGAAACAAGGTTGCAGCTAGGTAGGGGTTGAGCTCTTCTGTTAACTAACAAGTAACAGGTTGAGACGATATGGCCTCAAGTTGCACCTGGGGAGGTTTAGATTGGATGTTGGAAGAAAATTATCAGAATAAACTTCCTGACTGAAAGGGTTCTCAAAAACTGAAAAAGGCTCTCCAGACAGGTGTTTGAATCCCTTTTTGTGTTGGAAGGTCCAAATTATACCTAAAGTACATATCCAAGACATGTCCTAAACACATACCTACATCCTATGTTGCCTTCCCCACCACCTTCTTCCTGGGCTGGAAGACTCGAGAGAAACAGACAAAAGCCCTGATGTTTCTGAGTCTGCCACAGAAACTCAGTGTATTAGTACCCTCCAGACTAGAAGCTGCAGTGGTCTGCTACATCTGCTCCCTGAGAAACCAAGAGAATAGTAAGAAATACAGAGAACTCTAATAGGAAACTACTAGCATCCTATTTCTGGAGTGTTACCAAATTTTTTTGTACATTAGATTTAGATTATCACTAGCTTCTTAAGTACATTGGTACCATCCTCTTTCCAGAGGGATCCATTAAGATAATCAGAGGCCTGGAGAACCTCCCCTATGGGAACAGGCTGAGTGAGTTGGGGCTGTCAAGCCTGGAGAAGACAAGGCTTCAGGGAGACCTTATAGCAGCTTTCCAATACCTTAAGGGGGCAACAAGAAAGCTGGGGAGGGACTTCTGACAAGGACTTTGAGCAATAAGAAGAGGAGGAATGACTTTTGGCTGGAGCTGGGGCCATTTAGCTAGAGGAAGAGGAGGCCGAGGGGAGATCTCGTTGCTGTCTAAAACTACCTGAAGGGACATTGTGGAGAGGCTGGAACTGGTTTCTTCTCATATGTGATTGGTGGCAGAACAAGGGAGAATGGCCTCAAGATAAGACTGGGGATTGGATATCAGGAAAAAGTTTTTCACAGAGAGTGGTCAGGCTCTGGAATGAGCTGTTCAGGAAGGTGGTGGAGTCACCCACCCTGGATATATTTAAGGGTTGTTTGGATGTGGTGCTTAGGGATATGGTTCAAGGTGAATCTTGCAGAGTAGGGTTATAGGTTGGACTTGGTGATCCTGATGGTCTTTTCCAACTTGGATATTTCTGTGTGATTTAGGCTGGAGATTAGGAATAAATTCTTTAGAGTGAGGGTGTTGAGGCAGTGGAACATTTGCACAGGGAGGCTGTGGATGTCCCCTCCCTGGAGGTGTTTGAGGCCAGGTTGGATGGTCTAGTGGAAGGCATCCCTGCCACTGCTGGGAATGTTGGAACTAAATGATCTTTAAGGTCCCTTCTAACTCAAACCAGTCTATGATTCTGTGATTGATTCACACTTGTTCTTCTAAAAATATGAAGTCAAAGAGTAAAATCTCCTCTTTAATCCCTATTTCATTATATCTAGCAGTGAGTCTGCCAGTTTCAATAAAATATATCCAGAAGGGCACTGTGTCATTTCCCTGAACATTGCAGGAGACATGTTAAAATGTATATGCTAATTGAATGTAGGAAAGCAGGATTTGAAGGTTATGAGCTCTCTCTTGCTTTTCCCAGCTATTCTGTATTACCCTTATTTTCATGTCAGTTCCCTGCCAACTTCTTTTCTGTATGAAGTAATCATATTCAGGGATTATATTGTAGGAGAGCAATAATAATAAAAAGACATTTTTTTATTTAAACAGCATGGCATGTACCCATGCTCAAAAAAGTTCTTTTGAATATGACCATGATCTCATTTCCTTCCTGTGCTTTCACCATCACACATGCACTAATGGGAGGGGTAGTCATTGCCAAGTACTGAATTGCAGGAGGTCCAAGGGGTGTTTTCATTTGTCTCATCAGCCAGACTGAAGAGCTTGCTGCCACCAGAGTAAGGTCCAATCATGTGCACATTGATGAGAAAACTGCAGAGCAAACAGAAGCGCAGCAGCCTTTTATGTTTGAGATTCAGCAGGCACACAAATCTGAAAGCGCCTCTTCTGCTTTGACATTATCTGCAGGTTCAATCTACAATATGCTGATTCTATCATAATACAGAAAATTGGTTAATTCCCTCTGGAAATTTACAATAAAAATAATTCTCCCCTTGAACTGCTCTTGCTTCTTCCTTTGATTGGATGATGCTATCGCATTTACTCTTAAGCAGGGGACAAAGAGAGCATTTTTGTAGCAGAGCCTGTGCATTGCTATAAAATCTGCACACTTTCTGCATGTACTTTCCACTTTCTTTATAAATGTTGGCAAGAGAATGTAATTAGTCAAGCATATTTCCAAGCTGCCAGGACCTCATTTGGAATACTGTGTCTGGTTCTGGACTCCCCAGTTAAAGAAGAATGGGCAACTGCTGGAGAGGCTACAAAGATGATCAGGGGACTGGAACATTGGGCTTCAGAGGAAAGGCTGAGGGACTTTTTAGCCTAGAGAAGACTAAGGGATATATCTTATCAACGCTTATAAACACTTAAAGGGTGTGTGTCAGGAGGATGGGGCCAGTCTTTTTCAGTGGTGCTCAGTGACAGAATAAGGAGGGCACACATTTGAACATCTAAGGTCTATCTAAACATAAAGGGGAACTCCTTTATTTTGTGGGTAATGGAGCTCCAGATCAGGCCGCCCAGAGGGGTGGTGGGGTCTCCATATCTGGAGTCATTCAAAATTTGCCAGGCCACCATCCCGTGCAACCTGCTCTAGGTGAACCTGCTCTGGCAGCAAGGTAGGACTAGATAAACTCCAGAGGTCTCTTCCACCCCCTATCATTCTGTGACCTGTGCAGAAATCTATCATTTGCAAATGGTTCTCAATTCACTTGAAATTCACTTCCCTTCCATCTTTGTGATTTTTTTCCTCTTCTTACCCCTTGGCTTGGCGTGTTTTTTTCAGCTGGGGGGTCCAGCTGAGCACTGGAAGAACAGGTCACCATATTGACTGACATGGTGATTTGACTGTCCCAATAGATGCTGTTTCACTGGTTGAATGGATCCATTTAATTTATCCAACTATGGAAGGCAAGAAAGTTTTGCAATCACGAAAAAATCTAATTGCAAGTTTACACTTGTTTCTGCAGAGCAAAAACTACCCAAAAAGCTTGGAATAAGGCATGCATGGTTTTAGCACCAATACAGCACCACTATCTAAACTGTATAAAGTAGCTGCTAAGGATGACAGACTTCATGAGCTTGGCATGATAATTAGGAAATAGGAACTATCCATGGCATGAGAAAAAGCATTAGAAAGGAGGCTGTGGTCAATCCTTTTGACTTACTAGTCTCAGACACTGCATTTTCTGAATTTTAGTATGTTTATGGCTAATCTGTTCCTCAAAGTCATGTGGCTTGGCTGTTAAAGCATGATGAAATAAGCCACATTTCATAGAATACAACTTCAATTTTCCATATATGCCAGTGTGAATCTTCAGAACATAGAATCATTGAATTGTATTGATTGGAAAAGACTTACAAGACCTTGAGTCCATCTCTCAGCCAAATACCACCACAGCCAGTAAGTCATGTCCTAGAATGCCATGTCCATGTGTTTCTTGAACACCTCCAGGAATGGTGACCCTACTACCTCCCTGGCCAGCCTGTTCCAATGCCTGATCACTCAGTAAAGATTTTTTTCCAAATGTTTGATCTAACATGCCACCTCATAATTCTCCACCACTCCCGCCCTCCTCCCATCACCAGCACAATTTCAGGCCATTTCCTCTCCTACCACCTGATACTAGGGAAAAGAAATCAACCTCACCTGGGTCACACCACCTTTCAGGGAGTTGCAGAGAGCAATGAGGTCTGCCCTCAGCCTTCTTTTCTCCAGACTAAACAATCCCAGATCCAATAGCTGCTCCTCATAAAACTAGTTCTGTGAACCCTTTAAAAGCATCTTTGTGTTCACCTTCTGGCATGTTACACATATAGTTCACACCCAAGGAAAGAGCTAAAAACAATGTTGTTAGATGTTTGCCTTATGATACAAGTGGGTACATACTGAAGACTTGGCTTGGAGTGAGCATAGATGGTTAGAAAAGCATCCTCTGGAATGTCATCTGGTAGGGCTGTCTTGCCAAGTGTGTGTTTGCCCATAAAAAGCATGCTGGTAAGTACTGCAATACTCGATGTATGCTGGTTCCTAAGTTTGGAAGGCTGCGTGAGAAAGACAATTTCTTGCTCCAGTTGCAGGAAGTGTGGTTTCTGTTTCCTATTGAGCTTTACTGGCTTGCTGAGTTTCCCATAAAACACAGAAAGAAGGAATTTGCTGTGCAAAAACTAGGGTTTTTTTTCTCTCTCTTTTTTATATTTTTAAAAATTTATTTGTAAGTGGCCATTTTATGAGGAATTAGTTTTCTTTGCCCCGGAGTAGTATTTTTCTTGCTGATTTGGCATATCTTTTCAAGGAAAAAAAAAAATCTGCTTAAATTCCAGAAGACTAAAGAAAAATAACTTGCCTGCCAAAGATATATAATTTTCATAGCCAGGCACTCAGGTTTGATATTAGGTCATGTTTAGCAAAAAGTCAAAGAAGGAAGGCTAGCTCTGGACAAAGAAGTATTGCCACAGACTTTGCCCTTGCTTATTTTATATTTGAGGGAAAACCAGGTTAAAACCCTGCCAAAGCGAAAAGCAGAGTCATAGCAAACTGCAGCTATACTTGGAAGATAGCAGGGAGACCCTCAGAGCTGTTACTGCCTCTAGAAGTAACATTGCTGACATCAGAAACAGTTACAGCTGGTTTGGGTTTCCGTTTCAGCTTCCTCAGGTAAGAAAGGACCAGTTTCCTCCTATGGATGTCAGAGAGTTTAGGCCATTTCATAAGCTCTTGAGAAGCTGCCTGATGAATCCTCATACCCCGATGTGTTTGAAAGATACAAAATTGTGGTGCTGAGAGACCAGGCTTGGTAGACTTAGAGAATGGTTGGTCTCGATGGACATTTTTTCTTTTCTAAGCAAAATTATTCTATGTTTCATGCTTAATATGACATTACTATGACCCTGCAATTACATAGCAAGAATGCACTTCAGTTTTAACATACAAAGGGCCTGGAGTCATGAGGAGTGACTCAGGGAAATAGGATTCTTTAGTCTGGAGAAGAGGAGCCTGAGGAGATCTCATTGTTCTCAACAACTCTCTGAAAGGACATTGGAGTGAGATAGGGGTCATAGAATGCTTTATGTTGGAAGTGACCTCAAAGATCATCCAGTTCCAACCCCCTGCCATAGGCAGGGACACCTCCCACTAGAACAGATTGCTCAAAGCCTCATCCAACCTGGCCTTGAACACCTCCAGGGAGGGGTCAGTCTCTTCTCTCTAGTATCAGGTGATAGAATGAGAGGAAACGACCTGAAATTGTGCCAGGGGACATCCATATTGGACAATAAGAACAAATTTTTAACTATTAATTATTTTCTGCAAGAGTGGTCAGGCACTGGAACAGGCTGGCCAGGGAGGTAATGCAGTTAGTGCTCACAGAGGTGTTTAAAAAACATGTAAAGATGGTAGCATGGCTTGTTAATAGTGAAGAAATATGAGTATGTTTTGACTTCTTCTTTTAAGCATCTTTGTGAGTTTCTTTGGACTTAGTGGAGTTTGAAGTCCTGATATGAACTGCTGTGTTTGGAGACTTCTTTGTATCTTGGTGTTTGATAATTTTTCCCAATTATAGAACTATTAAGGCTGGAAAATGCCTCTAAGATCATCATGTCTATCTGTCAGTGCAACACCAAGATGCCCACTAAACCATGTTCCAAAATGTCATGTCTACACGGTTTTTCAGCACCTCCAGGGACGGTGACTCCACCACCTAGTTGGGCAGCCTGTTCCAATGCCTGACCACTCTTTCAGTAAAGATTTTTTTCCTGATATCCAACCAAAACCTCTCCTGGTAAAACTTGGTGTTGTTTCCTCTTGTCCTGAATGAAATGAGAAAAATAGCCCTGCTTCCAACTTTTTTCCTATCATTTCACAAAGTATGGGAAAGTAAAAAAAAAATTAGAAATAAAGAGTATTAAAAACTTTCTCATATGTCTGTGTGATGTTGAGGAGTCCTGAAGACACATTTTTGGTTTTCTGGTGCCAGTGACACCAGTGATAATGCAATAGGAGCCTCTTAGTGATTAACTATCCTTATTAACATCAGTAATAATTACTGCATACACTTAAGTGTTAAACTAATTCCTGTCTCAAATCCCTTATAATTAAGCTTAATGAATTAAATTGCCTGTATTGTCAGATAGCTCTAAACATTGCCTAAAACTACAAGGGAAAGAGATACAAAAAAAACCTTTTGCAGGAATAATAGAAGGATATTGTGGTGTTTTTTTGTTTGAAAATAGAAACATCCTCATTTGACTGAAACACGTATGATTTGCAGAAGTAAGCAAATTAAATGTTGCAGTTGCCTCTACCTCCTTCCCTGGCTAAAAATTTTCAGGATTCTGACAAATATTTTGATGATGTGTTTAATACTCTCTTTTTAGTTCACTTGCTCAGGTTATTTCTGAAACTGTTGCAATGGAAAAGAAGCTGGATGAATCCAGTAGTTATTAGTGAGCTGGATTTACAAAGCTCTCAGTAATGGCCTAATTCTGTTCCTTGTTTGACATCAGAAGTAGCAGTATTAAAGCCAGCAGAAGGCTCTAATTTAATATTTCAATCTGAGCTGTTTTCAAATCTAGAAAACTATTTTCTTCTCATTTGGGCTTACTAAGACCAATATTAATGAAAAAGAAAATAAATCACGGACAAGATCTCATGACCAAAAATTTACATTACCCTAATTTATGGCTTATAAGTGATTGTTCCTCAACACAGGCAGTGGAACAGGTTGCCCTGAGAAATTGTAGAAGTTCTGGGTCTGAAATTGTTCCAAGCCAGGTTGGATGTGGCCTTCAGCAAGATGGTCTGGCAGGTGGTATCCCTGCCCATGCAAGGGCTATTGAAACTGGGTGACCTTTAATGTGACTTCCAGCTCCTACCATTCTGTGATTACAGACAGTCAATGGCATAAAGAAGCATTTCATTCATTCCAGACAGATTCTTAGACGTGCATAGTGTAAGCTGTTGCTGAAGTCAGTTGAAGGATGGAGAGGGATGCTGGATCGTGTAGTTTCTTTCTGTGATATTTGTGTATGCTATAAAGAGAAAGAAATACAAAGGTACTATGGACTGTGTCCATGCCTTTGGTACTTGATCTTATGAAGAGTGATATGGAATCACATCTCTGTCTGATAAGCATCTTATTTGTCTCTGCTGCTCATACACATGTGAAAATGTACCAAGGTCTGTGTCAAAACCTCAACTGTGGTAAACCAAGGTCAGTGGACGTTTGCGTAGATTGCTTTCATCTGGAGTAGTGCCAAATGTGAAAAGGTCTGAACCTTCTATAGGTATCTTCTGCCTAGTTGTTCACTTTAATATCTATTTGGTATCTTTAAAATTGTACAATCATAGAATCACAGAATGGTAGGAATTGAAAAGTACCTCCAGAGATCAAGTTAAATCCTCTTGCCAGAGCAGGATCACCCAGGACAGGTCACACATCCAGACAGATCTTAAAAGATCTTGAAAGTCTCCTGAAAATGAGATTGTACAACTTCTCTGTGCAGCCTTCTCCAAAGCTCTGCTACCCTCACAGTGAAAAAAAAATTTGCTCATGTTGATGTGGGACTTCCTGTGTTCCAGTTTGTGTCCATTGTGCCTTGTCCTGTCACAGGACACCACTGAAACGAGCCTGGCACCTTCTTCTTGACACCCACCCTTCAGATATGTATAAATATTAATAAGATCTCTTAGTCTTCTCTTTTCTAGATTAAACAGGCCCAGGTCTCTGATGAGGCCTTTCTTCATCAGAGAGATGTTCAAGTCCCTTCACCATCCCTGTAGCCTCCATTGGACTCTCTCCAGTATATCACTACTCCTCTTGAAAAAGGGATCCCAGATCTGGACACAATACTCCAGAATCTTTCTTGGCCTGCTGTCCACACTCTTTTTAATGTCAGTTATTTTCTAATATCAACTTGTCTGACAATTCCTTTAGATGGCACTTGGGCTGCATTTAAAAATAATGATTTTTTAAAAATCGAACCAAACTCCCTTATGGGAGTTTAAATAAAAAAGTTCTGTCATTTCAATCTCAATGGGAGATTTTTGTCTAAGGCAGGATTTAATGCAGTGCTCATTTCCATCTGTAGGAATATATTAAAATAAAATAAAATAAAATAAAATAATCAGAATAGACCAATATACAAAAATGAAGCACATAAATCACACTATGTCATTAATCAGATTGCCATACATAGCTGCTTAATTTGCCTGGGATATATCAAAACATAATGCATCAAGTAAAAGACATTTGGAAAAGAGATGAAAGCAACATGTACTCCATTACCATTTCTTTATTATTATTATTAATGATTAAATGTGAGAGGTCATTTGCAGTGGTGATGGTTTGAAAACTTGGCAGCAGTGTTTCTGAGTTCATGAAATAAAATATGAAAAATATACCTGCCATGAGGAAAGGCTGAGAGAGCTGGGTTTGTTCAGCCTTGAGAAGGCTTAGGAGAGACCTTATTACCATGAAACAGTACCTAGAGGATGTCTACCAGGAGCATGGAGACTCTTTTACAGGGATTGCCATGGAAAAGAAAAGGGGTGATGTGATCAAGTTGCTACTGGTGAGGTTCTGATTGGACTCTGTGCTGGTTTGAACTAATTGGAGGATTTTAATGAGAAATTAGATTATAGGCTGAGAAAGGAAAACAAAATTTGATTCTGCTCCTCTTGTTTACTGAAAAATGTATAAAAGTTAGAGCCCAAAGAAAGATAAGAAAGAGCTGCTTGAGCCGTTGGGGCTGCATCTCTCTCCCTGCCTTCTTAGCTAGATCTGAGTAACTTCACTAACCAGATTCCTGCTACTAACCCCCCTGGCTGATCTACATCACTTACCTGGCATGTAAGACAGATAGTGAGATAAGAGTGGGAAGTGGGGGGAAGGTGGTAGGGTGGCTGGCAACCCCTCTTAGGGATTCTAATCTCTGGGAGGGGTGTGGTGTTTCCATATAATAATTTGTTATTGTATATATCTGTAAATATCTGTAATATATTGTAAATATCTGCTTGTATATTGTGCAAAACTGTAATATAAAGCTTCATTCCTTAATGTCCAGTCATCTGAGTCTAATCTGGACAATGTTGGGGGTGGGGGAGGGGTACGGAGTATGGGGTGAGATGGAAACTCTTAAACCACCACAGACTCAAGAAGAAAATATTTCCCCATGAGAACAGTCAGACACTGGAATCGTCTCCCAAGGGAAGTAGTGGATTTCTCTCCACTGGAGAGTTTTAAGACTCATCTTGACAGAGTGCTGCGTCAGCTCATTTCAACCAAGAAAGGTTGGACCAGATGATCCTAGGGGTCCATTCCATCCTGGAAGTCTGTGATGCTGTGATGCTGCGATTCTGTGATTCTGCATGCTTCAGAAATGGCAGAGGTTTGTGTCATTATAGAAGTGTGTGCACACAGTCACATCATTTACATAAGCCCATTTAAGGCCTTTTTTTACCAGTGGGGCAATGGAAAATATAATGAATGGCACTTCTCTGGATATCCTCCTCACTCTCAGTGCAGTGAATTATGTAAAGGTCCAATGAGTCAAGTACTTTCTATGGAAAAGTGCCTCTGATTTTCCCATCCTTTAATGCAAATGGTATTGAATATGTAGCTTTCCTGCCTCAGACAGAAAGCTATCATCACATAAGAAATCCATCAGCCACAGCCTGGATTGCAACTAGCTGTATGATTTTAAAGGTCCTTTTTATATGGTTTCCCTTCCTCAATTTTGCATAATGCTGTGCACTGCTATCAAGCTTTGACTGCTTTATCACCACTCTCATCAGAATTTCTCTGTCTTTTATTTTTAAAGGATGTTTTTGAAATGAATCATCTCACTGTGGGTTTTATTTCTTTCTGAGCCTGACATTCATAATCCTGAAAATCTAAAAATGTCAATGTGGCTACCACACTGGAAATGGATATAATGCATGCTGATGGAGACTCCAGAGGAGGAAGTGTTTTTTTATTTTAATTTTAAAATGACAGATACAGCTTTTTGAGTTAAACCTAAATAGCTCATTTGAGGTGAACTGGATTAGGGAACAAGCAGGAGAAGATATTAATTCATGAGATGAGCAAAGCATTTTCTTGTCATCTTTCTGGAGAAACAAAGGCTCTGGATAGACCTCAGAACAGCCTTCTAGTACCAGAAGGGGTTCTACTACAAAGCTGGGGAGAGACTTCTGAGGCTTGTAGTGATAGGACAAGGGGCAAAGGCTTTACACTGGGAGAGAGGAAATTTAGACTGGAGATAAGGAAGATTGTTTTTACAGTGAGGGTGGTGAGACACTAGAACAGGTTGCCTAGGGAGGTTGTGGATTCTTACCCCCACCACCTCCAGAGGTGTTCATGGACAGTTTGGACGGGGCTTTGAGCAGCCTGGTCTGGTGAAAGATGTCCATGTCTATGGCAGGGATGTTGGGACTAGATGATCTTTAAGATCCGTTTCAATCCACTCCATTCTCTGATCTTATGGTTCTTCCCCAAAAGGGTTGTCAAGTCTTAGCTCAGGCTGCCCGTGGCAATGGTGGAGTCCCTGTCCCTGGATTCTTTTTGTGAGCATTTAAGCTCTGACAACTTGAAGTCACCTTTTTGTGGAGCTTACTGCTTGAAAGTTTCTCTAGCTGGCTGTATGCTCTCTCTCCGTCTCCATATTTTATGGAACTTGGATTGAAAATGTCAGCATTGTAAACTAATCACAAGCACAGAGTAAAATGTAAATATGAACTTCCAAGTTTAGGTAACAATTGCAATAAAAGCTTTGACTGCAGGGAGAAAGATAAAGCCAGTTACAGATATACTTTAGTCTCTGCCACAGAATTGCTGATGAGATGTTTGAGGAGCTGAAATAACATTGAGGTTTCTTTCTTTTTCTTTTCTTGAAACTCCTGTCATCATTGTGCTTATTTAAGATAACATTTTCTTCTACTACAGTTTGTTACTGCCAAGGCTTTTGATATTATGACTTCAGAAGGCCCTATTCCTGATACTTCCAGATTACCTACTTCAAACCATTTGCTTGTGTGATCTGCAAAGATTGCTTAGCTGGTTGATGGATGAGAATTAGTATGGTAGGGGAAAGAAAAGTCACACAGAGGCTATATTTCAGCTTTCAAGTTCATCCCATGGCTTTAACAGTATCCTATCAAGAGGCTGCTTCTGAAAAAAAGATCATCAAAGTTGTGTGGAAGCCAGTAAATGGATTTCCTGGTTTACAGGGAAGTCATCTCTCTTTCTGGTTCATCTTCAGCTGTACATGCAGACCAGTAGAATGAGAACTGGTTTAGTTTCTTATCATGCTACCCTTGCCCATCTGATCTCTGCTCCTTTCTTCCTGCACTGTCCTCACTCTGTGTTAGGCAAGTTATTTCTCAGCTGTGTCATGACTAAAGTCTGAGTCTCATGTATCTTTTAATTTCAGGGTTTGCCCTCACTACAAGAAAGACACTGAAGTGCTGGAGGCTGTCCAGAGAAGTGCAACAAATCTGGGGAAGGATATAGTGAACAGGTCCAGTGAGCAATGGCTGAGGGAACTGTGTTTGTTTAGTCTGGAGAAGAGGAGGGTGAAGGGAAATCTCATTGCTCTCTACAACTCCCTACAAGAAGGCTGGAGTGAGGCTGGGGTCAGTCTCTTCTCCTTAGTATCAGATGATAGAATGTGAGACAGGTGAGGGCTGGACACTTTCACTAGTAGCAAGAGTCAGGACAAGAGGAAATTACCTCAAGTTGCACCAGGGGAAGTTTAGGCTGGATATTAGAAGAAAGATCTTTACTGAAAGGCTGGAACAAGATCCCCAGAAATGTGGTTGAATCTCTGTGCCCGAAGATATGGCACTACGAGTAGACATGGCACTTTGGGACATAGTTTAGTGGGTATGGTGGTGTCAATTTGATGGTTGGACTTGATTTTATATCTTTTCTAACTTCCATGATTCCAGTTCCACTGTATTGAAGAACTCTGTCATAGAGCCTTTAGAGACACGCAGAGAAAATGAAGGAAGCAGAGGAGAACTTTGTGGTGAGATGTCCAGGGATTAATATCCATTTCCTTTTATCACTTTTAATTACAATTACATAATCATTAAGGGTGTAAAAGGCCTCTAATATAATCAAGTCCAACCTTCTACCTAACACCTTCATGAGCAGTAGACTATATCCCAAAGTGATACATGTACACATTTTTTTACCACCTCCAGGGACGGTGACTCCACCTTTTCCCTGAGTAGCCTTTTCCAATGTCTGACCACTCTTGCAGGAAATAAATTGTCCCTATTATCCTCTGGCACAATTTTAGGCCATTTCTTCTCCTCCTATCACTTGTTACTAGGGAGAAAAGACCAACTCCTGTCTTGCAGCAACCACCTTTCAGGTACTAGATGCCACATTAAAAGCATTGGCAGAATTTTATGCAAGGAAATGGCAACCCCAAGCTGAGAAAGGGGATGATTAAAATAATGAGGAAAATGGGAAGTGATGTGTAAATGCCTAAGTTTTATCCTCTGAAAATTACTGTGGCATCAAAGTCCCCAGATGAGTAAAAACAATGCGCCAACGTTTCATCACAGACTCTCATCAAAACTTCAAATAGAATTTTTAGATCCACCCACTGTCATGAAGTATTTATAATTATTGTACCAGGAAATCTAGCTGGTGATTCTCAGAAATCAAAGGATTAAAAATGAAAGAAACACAAATGAATAAATAATTAGAGACTCTCTGTGCATTCTCTAATCCTGCAGTGTCAAAGCTTTTTTTTTTTTTGGTGGTGGGGGGTGACTGACATTTCCAATTGGGCTCCTTAGGAGAGAATTACAGAATCACAGAATACATTCAATTGAGAGAGACCTCAAAGCTCATCCAGTCCAAATCTCAACCTAGCACTGAAGAGTCAACATCAAATCATGTTCCTAGGACCTGGGTCCACAGGCTGCTTATACACCTCCAGGGATGGTGACTCCACCACTGCCCTGTGCAGACCATTCCAATGTTTAGGAACCCTTTCAGTGAAGGAATATTTCTTAGCATCCTGAACCTCCCCTGGCACAGCTTGAAACAGTTTCTTCTGGTCTTGTTACTTGTCATCAAGGAGAAGAATCTGGTCCACTTCTCACTCCAGCCTCTCTTTACGTGCCTGAGGAGAGCAATGATGTATCTCGTTAGACTCTTCTTCTCCCTAATGAGCAACCCCATCTTCCTCAGATGCTTTTCCTAGGCCATGTGCTTCAGGGCCTTCACCAGGCTTGTTGTCCTTCTCTGGACATGCTCCAGCACCTCAGTGTTCTACCTGTAGTGAGGTGCCCAGAACTGAACACAATACTTGAGGTGTGGCCTCATCAGTGCTGAGTACAGGGGGATAATCACTTCCCTGTCCAGTGGCTGGCCACAGTGTTTCCAATACAAGCCAAGATGCCATTGAGTTTCTTGGCCATCTGGGCACATTGCTGTGTGGCAGACCAGGGCACTGCCCCACTGGAGGTTTGAGTGGGGTGCGAACTCTGGCAGGGCACACCCCAGTCCACTGCCCCACTGAGGGTGTGAATGGGGCAGGAGACGGTCTTCCTCCCCCCCCACCTCTGTCACCGGAGGCTTAGTACAATAGGTGTGAAGTGCCTTCTCCCACCCTCCGTGGGCTTGAACAGGGAGGGAACAAATCGCCCCAGTATATATATGGCAGCTGGACAGATTGGAGCAGGACTTGCAGGGACCTTCACTGGGACCTTCACTCAGACCTTAACTGGGACCTGCACCGGGACCTGAATGGACCTGAACATGGACCTGGAGACATGAACCTCGCACCGACTTTGAGCTGGACCTTGAGGAGCATCCTGGCTTCTTGCTGCAGGACCTGACTCTAATGGTAAACTGCAGCCATTCGTGGGAACACTGCGGAGCACCCCTGCAAGGCTTTCCCCTGCCTTGCTTCACAATCGTGGCTTCGTGCAAGCCATGCCTACAGTCATCTTGGACTTCGGCGGGCACTGGATTCTGGATGCTGCTGTGAAAGAGACAGTCTCCCATTTTTAAGTAGGGCAAAGCTGTTTCATGCCCAAATCTTTCAATTTTTCTGATTTTTCCTGAATTACCTGAAAAGGCATCCTTGTGAAGACTTTTCCCGACCGAATTAGAACCCAAACTTAAACCAATTTACACACAGATTGTGGATGGGGCTTTTGCAAATTATAAAAGCTACATAATTTATAATTTCTGCTTCTTCAATCACCCCCAGTCAATACATGCTGACTCATATTTAGTCAATTGTCAACCAATACACACAGGTACCTCTCCAAATAACAGTTTTCCAACTACAGAAGTGCAAAATATGCCAGTAGAGAAGGGAAGACTTGAATGTAAAAACCTGCTAGTGAATCCAGTGGGACTGGAGCTGTGGAGCCCAATATCTGTGCCCTGGTAATTAGGAGTAAGTACTTTTTTCAGCATACCCGGGAATCAAGTAGGGAACAGTCTGGATTAGGGGACTGGAGTATCTTTCTGATGAGGAGAGGCTGAGAGACATGGTGCTCTTCAGCATGCAGAAGAGCAGCCTGAGAGATCTTATCAGTGATGCTCAGTAGCTAACAGATAAGGGTCAAGAGGATGGGACTGGGCTCATTTAAATGGTACTCAGTGATGGGACAAGGGACAACAGGTAGAAACTGAAACACAGAAGGTTTTAAAATCCTTTGCTGCGAGAGTGCTGGAGTACTGGACCAGTCTGCCCAGAGAAATTGTGGAGTCCACCTCTCCAGAGAATTTCAAAACCCATCTGGATGTGTTCCTATGTGACCTTCTTTAAGTGAACCTGCCTTGGCAGAGGGATTGAACTGGATGATCTTTGGAAGTCACTTCCAACCCCTACCATTCTCTGATTCTGGGAAAAAGAATCAGATCTGTCTGCTGCCATCAGACTATTAATTTAATTTGTTTCATACCCATCCAGCAGTTTGGAGACCATACAGGAGGACCTGTACAGGCTTGAGAAGTGGGCCCATGTGAATATCATGAGGTTCCACAAAACCAAGTGGAAGGTCCTGCACCTGGGTTGGTCCAACCTCTAATATCAATACAGGCTGGGGAAGAAAGGGATTGAGAGCAGCCCTGTGGAGAGGGATTTGGAGGTAGTGGTAGACAAAAAGCTAGGCGTGGACCAGCAGTGTGTGCTCACGAGCCCAGAAAGCCAGCTATAGCCTGGGCTGCATCAAAACCTGTGTAGGCAGCAGGTCATGGGAGGGCATTCTCCCCCTCTGCTTCACACTGGTGAGACTCCACCTGGAGTATTGTGTCGAGCTCTGGAGCCCTCAGTGTGGGAAAGACATGGATCTGTTGAAGGGTCCAGAAAAGGGCCATCAATGGCTTGGAATACCTCTTCTATAAGGGAAGATTGGGAAAGCCATTACTTGTTTAGCTTGTTGGAGAATAGGAGACTGGTGAGAACATATTGCTGCTTTTCAGTACTTAAAGGAGCCTATGAGAAGGATGAAGACCATCTTTTTAGGAGGGCTTATTGTGAGAGGACAAGGGGTGAAGGTTTTAAAACAATAAAGGGTAGACTTAGACTAGATATAAGGAAAACAATTTTCCTATGAAAGTGATGAAACATTTTTTCTCGTAGTGAGAGCCTCTTAGAATCCTCTTTTCCAGGATAAACAATCTCAGGTCTCTCAGCCACTCTTCATAAGACTTTTTATTTAGACCTTTCTTGATCCTCCATGTTGCTTTCCCTTTCCGGATCTCAGTTTTATAAGAAAATATTTTGTTGATATTTTAAAGTCTTAGAACCAAATAACCCTTTTAAAGCCTAGCACGGTAGCATTATATCTTAACTTCTGTGTGTTTCATCTTCGCGTGACACTTGTGTGTATTCAGTTGTTCTATCCCACTGCAAAGCCGAATCAATCTTAGTGCCAGAGTTAAAGACTGGATGATTTAGTGTGCCATCACAAGCTGCATAAACTGCCTATTAGAAATGTATGAAACATTCAGCAGGAAATTGACTGCTCACAGATCTCTTTGTAGTGAGAACACCTAAATAATATAGCAGTCATTACTGAAATGATCTAAACCTAGTTAACAGCACAACAGTGTGATGATGATTTTATGACTGATGATTTTGATTAGTAAAGAGAAAGGAAAAAAATATCACCAACATATTTGAAAAGAGCAAATTAGCAGGGAAATGTTTGCAGTGATGCTTCCTAATCACTATGATCTAAAATATCAGGACCTTTGTGACCTTTTCTACAATAGGGCATTCTCTGTTCTCATCATCAGAGTTCCAGTGGGAACTTAAATGAAACAAATTCAAGACATTGAGTTCAACAAAGCTGGTGAAGGATCTAGAGAACAGTTCTGTTGAGGAGCAGCTGAGGGAACTGAGGTTGTTTAGTCTGGACAGAAGGAGTCTGAGACAAGTCTGCATTGCTCTCTACAATTCCCTGAAAGGAAGTTGCATTGAGGTGGATGCTGGTTTGTTTTCCCAAATATCAGGTGATAGAATGAGAGGAAACAACCTGAAAATGTGCCATGGGAGTTTTAAGTTCCAGATTACTTTTTTTTTTTTTTTGTTTCAAGAGTGGTCAGGTATTGGAACAGGCTACCCTGGGAGGCGGTGGAGTCAAGAAATGTGCGGACATAGAACTTTGGGAAATAGTATAATGTCCATGGCAGTCTTAGGTTGAAGGTTGGACTTATTGATCTTGAACTTTATTTTCAACTAAAACAATTCTATGATTGCAGATCATTCAAGCCCAAAACATCAGAGCTAAGCTGGTCTGAATCAGGAGGCAGAGCAAAGCATCTTGTCCAAGCTGAGCAGAACATAGAGCAGAGCAGCACACATTGGGACAGAGAAGTGAGGCAGAGGTAGCACAGAGCAGCCCAACTGCTTACAACTTAGCTCAATTTATATTGTTTGCCTGAATGCAATGGCTCCTTTGGCCACAGAGATTCACCAGTTAGAATGGCATTTGCAAAGCTGACCATATTAGGTGAACCCAGGGCTTGCTTATCCTTATTTGGGCATGACACTAACAAGTACCTGAACACCTGTGGGTACCTGTTTATCACTTTGGGAGGGGACATAATGGCTCAGACCTTTGTTTTTCCTCCAGCCCTTGCTTCTCCCATCAGCAGAAGAGTGGGGCAAGCCAGAACATCTAATAGGCCTATTAGCCTTCCGGGACACCTTGTGGCAGAGATGTGCTGCTGAGGGACTTGGTTTAATACCAGACTTGGCAGAGTTAGGTAATGGTTGGATTCCATCTTTAAGGTCTTTCCCAACTGAAACAATTTCTGTGATTGTAGGCAAAAGCCTTGAAATGCCTCCTCCTTCTTCTGTCTGTGTGCTGCTCAGGCTTTTGCACCATCAGAGAAATGGAAGTGTTTAACTTTTAAACATGTTGTTGAAATATTAAACAAAATTTTCCCTGCTGATTGTTAATGCTGTATCAAAGCAGGTTTGAAACTGCTTCATAAGCTCTTACATAATGCTGTCATGCTGTTCATGTCACTGATGCTATTTCATCCTGAGAGCTGCCACTGGCAGGAGGCTCAGCAATGTGATTGGAACCATTATCAAAGGCATTTAAAATAAATTTCACAGATGATTATTGAGGAGATGTGCTTTCTTACATTACATTTTATTAGATTGAGACAGAACCACAGAATGCAGAGATAGAAGGGACTCCTGGGATCATCTGGTCCAAATTTTCTTGGTAACAGTAAAGTTGAAATGACCTGGCCCAGCATCCTAAGTCTTAGAACTGTCCAGTAGAGGGGAATCCACTGCTTCCCTTGGGAGATGATTCCAATGTCTGACTGTTTCATGGAAACATTTTCTTCTTGAGTCCCAGTCAGAATCTCCCCAGCAGTGATCTGTCCCCATCACCCCTTGTCTTTTCCATGGGACTCCCTGTAGAAAGGATGTCTGCATCCTCCTGGTAACCGCCCTTTGTGTGTTGGTACATGATAGTAATGTCTATCCTAAGCCTTCTCTTTTCCTGGCTGAAAAATGCAGCTCTCTCAGCCTTTCCTCACATGCAGGGCTGCCAGTCCTCTGATCATTCTCATGGCCTTTTTCTCAACACTTTTCATCCTCTCCACACCTTTTTTTGTACAGCAGTTCTCCAGGTGTAGTCTGTCCATCATGAAGTGGAGAGTGACAATGACTTATTTATCTCTGATGGTGATGACCTTGTTGATACAACCCAGAATCCTGTTAGCTTTCTTTGCCACTGCAACACAGTGTTCATTCATGTTAAGCTTGTTGTCCACCAGGACCATGAAGTCACTTTCCACAGAGCTGCTCTCCAGCTGGGTGGATATCAGTCTGAGCTGCACTCCTGGGTTACACATTCCCAGGAGCAAGAGCCTACTCTTGTCCCCACTGAAATTCATAAGGTTCTTGCTATTCCATTCCTTCAGCCTGCTCAGGTTTTCACAGAGGATGGTTCTCTCTTCTGGAGTGTCAACCTCCCCTCTCATTTTGGTGTTGTCAACCAAGCACAAGAACTCAAATTACCTGCTTCTCTGTGCATTGCAACACAGACAACCCGCTTCATTCTCTTCCCCAAAATGGATCATCCTTAACATAGTTGCCTTTTGCTGGAGTAAGATTAAGGAGCTAGAACAAAAAGTTTTCCTGTGTATGAACACCTTGCATAGAAATACTTCAAGGATTCAGTCCTGTGTGATGTGTTCCACTGCAGCTATCTCTGGGGCGAATTAATCCCCCCAGTACCCAGAGAGGAGTCTGTGATTGAACTCAAGGAGCATCTCCTTTTCCTCTACTCCCAGTTGCTGGTAGATGATGAAAGAATTGATTCATGTGAGATTAGGAGATCCTGCTTTATCTGTGTTACATCAATAAGTTGAATAATGTCTTTCCAAGTGAGTGGCCATATCAGTGTGTGAGTCTGATTTGATATAAGAAGTCTGTGTTTCTCTGGTGGAAAAAGAAATATGAATGCTCCAAAAAGAATCCAGCTCAACCTGCCATGGGCTGGAATGCATACTGAAACAGCAAATGTCTTTTGGCAGCTAGGAGACTGACTTAGATATGGGCAGGGGAAATTTTTCCAGGTTATGTCCTTCAAATATCAGTGGAAGAAAGTCACCAAAGCACATAGTGATGTGCTTGACTTCTTCCCTGAGACAGAATTAACCTTCAGGTAAACACTGCATTTTTCATGTTAATTTCTATCTGGAGCCTTCGTGAGAAAACTGATGATCATGGTCCTCACATGGAGAATCATAGAGACATAGAATTTTTTCAGTTGGAAGCAACCTCTAAGAGTATTGAGTCCATTGACCTAACATCGCCATGTCCATTAAAACATGTGCTAAAGTGCCACATCCACGCCTTTTTGAACACCTTCAAGGGCGGTACAAAATACTTAGTTTTGTGTTAGGAGGTGTCAGAGAAGGGAAAGGAAGAGGAAAAATCAATGGAATTGAGGCTCCTCCCTATTTCCAATGTGTTTGTGTATTTTAAATGCAACAAAATAATTACAAACCATGAGATAATTGCACTGCTGTAATCAAGGAATTACAATTGCTGCGCTTCATGAGATGGTCAGGCTCTTTGAGAAAATGTCATGTTTGTTAAAAATCAGTTTGTCTTATTTCCTTAATTAAATCTGTACAGAATACTTTAAGGTATCATAGCATCAGGGAATCATTTCAGTTAGAAAAGGCCTTTAAGATCATTGAGTCCAGCTAAATGTCTTCTGCTAAACCATGTCCCAACACCACATCCCTGCTTCTTTTACACACCTTCAAGGATGGGGATTCAACCATTGCTGTGGGGAGCCTGTTTCAATCTTTGAGAATCCTTTCAGTCAAGATCTTTCTTCTAATATTGAACCTGAAACCTCCCCTGGTGCAATTGAGGCCACTTCCTTTCTTCCTATCACTTGATATGAGGAAAAAGAGACCTACAGTCACCTATCTCAAACTTTCTTTCAGGGAGTTGTGCAGAGTCAGATGGCCTCCCTCCTCTTCCCCAGACTAAACAATCTTGGTTCTCTCAGCTGTTTAGGAGAAGACTTCTTCTCCAGATCCTTTAGCAGCCTTGTTGCCCTTCTCTGGACCCATTCCAGAACCTCAATGTCCTTCTTGTACTGAGAGACCTAAAACTGAATCCAAGATTCAAGGTGTGGCCTCACCAGTGTTGAGTGCTGGGAGACAATCTCTTCCCCGGTTGAAATTTTTCATACACAATGCTACCATTAGTCCTAAAATCACAATTATTAGGGCTACGTTCATACATGATAAGCAGAGTGCTGCATTATGTGTATAAAACTTGCTACAGGGGTGTGGAAGTTCAGTTTTTGGCCAGACATCTCACATTAATGCTGTAGGTGGAGAAAAAGGAGTTGTAGCATTTCCTGATTTATTAAAAGTGGAGTTTGTAACAGTTTCAGTAATATTAAAGCCATCCAACTGAGACAGTAATCTCCAAAATCCAAGAACAAGGTTTTTCCATATCATATAAAAAAATCAATGAACCAATTTTGGCAACAATCCAATGGTGGAGACAAAAGAGGAACACTGTCCAGGCAACTGCCTAAATTAGGTAAAATAGCTTCATTTTAAATTCCAGACTTAATTAGCAATTAATCAAGTTAAGTTAGCCCCACGTTGAAGTGCCAAAAATAAGATGTGATAGTTTGGGAGCTACCCATCCCCCAGCCCACGAATTCACCAGACTAGACTCAGTTGGCTGGCAGTTAATGAAGCTATATTTAGAGCTTAGCACAATTTACAAACATATATATATATATATATATATATACACACACAATATACACAAATATTTACAGTTATATATAAGTTAAAAGTAATACAGAAACACAAAATCCCCTCCAAAACAGTCAGACTGACAGGAGGCTCCTGGCTCCAAACCTCCTCCTCCCTTTGCCCTCTTTCTCTCCTTTCAGAAATAACCAAATCAATCCATGTGACAAATCTGGAGAGGTCTGAAGTGAGGTGTCAAAAAAAAAAAAACCCAGATAGTAAGGAGGTTAGAGGAAAAAGGTTAGGCAGGATTAAAGAGTTAAGGCAGATGCAACCACACAGACTACCAGAGAGAAGTGAAAACTGAGAAGTGAGTTTATCTTATATTTTGACTACTTGCTTCTCTCAGAAGACTGAGTGATATAGGTCATGTTTTCTCCTCACAGCCAAAGATTTAATTTCTCTCAGTAAAATATTTCAATTAGCCTCAAACCAGCACAACCTTCTCTGCACCCATTCCAGCACCTCAATGTCCTTCTTGTGAGTGGCCTAAAACTGAACCCAGGACTCAAGGTGTGCTTTCATCAGTGCTGTGTGCTGGGGGACAATCTCTTTCCTGGTCCTGCTGACCACACTATTTCTGATTCAGGTCTGGATGCTTCTTGGCCACCTGGGCATATGTTGGATCACCTTCAGCCAGCTGTGGATCACCACCCCCAGGTCTTTCTCTGCTGAACAGCTTTCCAGCTGCTCTGCACTGAGCAGTGCATGGGGTTGTTGCCACCCAAGTGCAGGACCCAGAACTTGGTCTTTTTGAAGTAGTAGTGAAATCTAAAAAGAAATAAAAAAAAAAAGAAGTCCCAGTTTGGAATGCCACCGTAAACTTCGATCTAATAAATAAATTACATGGCTGTGGTCTGAAAGCGGAACTTCCAGAAGGGAATTTAAAAGGAAGACCATGAATGCAGGAATGATAGAGGAGGAGAGCGGAGTGGCTGAGAATCTGTGGGTGTGCAGCTGGACTAATCAGAATTGTCTGCCTAGGATCATGATAAAGACATTTCTGTCCAAACACTAATCAAAAGTTTTGGCATTCAGTCTACAGTTTGCATCTCTATCAATACTTTTGGCAGATTGTTCTGATGCAGTAGCTTGTCTGGTCTAAGCATCATCCTGAGTAAGGAATAATTAGTCAATTAACTATTAAATCTAATCTGCTGTCCACTAATTTTAGTAGGAGCATTTCCATCTGATATTGTAAGATGCTGGAACAAGTTCCAAAGGGTCTAGTCTGCCTGAAGGCTTTAGATGCCTACAGAGATTGCTGAGGAAAGACAAGAGCTCATGTTAGACCCGTATGTCTCAAACATGTAGACATAGATCTTCAGGATGTGGTTTAATGGCCTTGGAGGTGTTTGGTTGACAGTTGGACTCAAAGACCTTAAAGGTCTTTTCCAACCAAAACAATTCCATGACGTGTTTCCATCTTGATTTTGGCTTCTGCAGAGGAAATTCACAGAACGGTTCCATTTGTTTCAGGTTAAAGTGGACTTCTCTGCTCCTGTATCACGGTGGTTTGAGTCATAAAATCATAGAATTGTTTTGGTTGGAAAGGACTTTTAAGATCATCGAGTCCAACCTTCAATCTAACACCACCATGGCCATTAAACTGTAGACTATATGCTGCAAAATTGGGGGAATATCTTCACATGAAGGGGGAAAACATTCCAATGTTGTGGTTTTCTTTTTTTAACAATCTATGGATACATAGAATCACAAATTTTTTTGATCTGCAAAATCCCTCTAAGATATCAAGTCAAACCATCAACCTAAGTCTACTGTGGCCATTAAACCATGTCCGCAAGTGCCGTGTCCACACATTTCTTGAGCACCTCCAGGGACAATGACTCCACCACCTCCCTGGGCAACCTAAACTGGTTCCGTAAGCCCACTGCTGAGTGCTCATGCACCATGGCATGGCTCAGCCTCAGAACTGATGTATTTTTCTACACATACAGAAGAAAGCACAAAAAGCTCTCAAACTTACTCCAGCTCTGCCTAAAAATATGTCTGGAAAATATTTTCCCCTTCTGCAGTCCTGGTGATTAATTAGTTGCCAAGAGTCTCTGTAATAGCTCGATCACATCAAACAAGTGGTGTCACATTCCCTTCCTCAATATGATTATCCCAAGATGTCCATGATACACATGGACACTCATTTACTCCCAGGCACCAGAATATCTCAAACAATTGCAGCTGTAAACCTAGGGAGAATATATGTATATATCTTTAGGATGTACTTGAAACATCAAGTGTATGCAGAATCAAACTGGACTTCCAAGACAGATATTTTAGAGGTTATGTTTTATGACTGACAATTCAGTTGTCTTCAAAATGTGTTTCTACTGCTTATTCTTTTGTGTTTTTTCTTGCTTGCAGACACCAAGCTCTCCACATGCAGCTGAATTTTTTGCCTTCAATTGTGCCGGACAGATATTGCCCTAAGATACTGCTCAAAGCTGCTCCACTTTTTGGCACAACTCACAATGTCCTCGCATCTGATTCCAAACTCTGATATATGGAGAGAAAGACATTCTGTCCAATAACCTGTATATATCGGGTTGAGGCTAGCTGCCCTCCCACCCCCGAGCCCAGA
The DNA here is from genome assembly GCA_013396835.1 of Psilopogon haemacephalus. Classification (NCBI taxonomy): domain Eukaryota; kingdom Metazoa; phylum Chordata; class Aves; order Piciformes; family Megalaimidae; genus Psilopogon; species Psilopogon haemacephalus. The sequence continues at coordinate 43,536 of VWZI01014930.1, forward strand.
AGCCCAATAAAGACTCAAAGCGATTTGGAAATAAAAAGGGTAAACTTTAACAACAAGTAGGAGGGAAAGGGATTTTCTACAAAAGGTGGGAGAAAGGGAAACAAGCTTTGGGTTATGGGGAATAAGGGAGAAGGGTACAGAGACCAGGGAGAAGGGGGAAAAGGAAAAAAAATACAACCACGGCAGGCAGCTGAAGTTCGATTGGCTTTGGGTGCTGAAAGGAAAGCAGGATGCAGGAATCCTATAGCGAAAAGTCTCAGTCCCAGTCTCAGCAGACAATAACGGTGCTCTAACACATGGCTGCAGGAGACACGTGCTCTAGCAGCACAGAGCGCGAGCAGCTGCTCGACCAGCCTGCAGGAGACACGTGCTCTAGCAGCACAGAGCGCGAGCAGCTGCTCGACCAGCCGGCAGGAGGAGAAGAGGGAAGAAGGAAGAAGAGAAGGGGGGAATTGGATTCCCCCTCTTACAGTCCAAAATCCTAGCAGGAAGTGGGAGTGTCTAACCATGTCACCTGGGAAAAGGGTGAAACTATTCCTCGGGAAGAAACAGGGGGTCCTAGGTGGGCTTAAACCTTTACACCTGTGAACTCAGAAATCTGGGGTTAGTTATCATAGAATGGTCTCAATTTGGACATTGAGCCATTAAATGCAGCCATCCAGCTAATTCCTCAGCCAGTGAGTGGCCCAACCTTCAAGTCCATACTTCTCCAGTTTTGTAACCAGGATGTCATGTGGGACAGTGTCAAATACTTTATAAAAGCCCAGGTAGATGACATCAGTTGTTTTTTGCTTTTTCAGTGATGCTGTGACTGCATCATAACAGGCTGCTAAGTTCAGCAGGCATGATTTGCCCTTGGTGAAGTTGTGCTGGTTACCACCAATCAGGTCTTCTTCATTTTCCATATGTCTCAGCAAAGCCTCAGGAGGATCTGCTCCATGACGTCTCTAGGCACAGAGGTGAGACTTACTGGCCTACAGTTTTTTAGGGGTTCTTTCTTTTTTTTCCCTTTTTGAACATAGGAGTTAAGTCCCATCCCATTCCAGTCACCAGAGACTTCACCAGATTGTCATGAGCTTTCAAATATGATGATTTGGCAGCTTTATCCACCAGTTCCCTCAGGACCTGCAGGTGGATCTCATTGGGCCCCATGGACCTGTGCACCTTCAGGTTCTTTAGGTAGTCTCAAACCTGGTCTTCACTTATAGAGGATCTTCCTTTTCTCTTTGCCTTATGAAGATTGGGTGGTGCAGCTGGAGCTCTTCTGGTGAATGTTGAGGCAAAGTAGTCATCGAGCACCTCAACCTTCTCAGTAACCCTTGTGACCACATCTCAGTTTTTCTTCTGGAGGGGCAAATGGGTGCCTCTGTGCCTTACAGAAAAGGGCTACCCAGTACTATCACTTGCCTATTTTTCTTGGTGGCTGTGGTTGTTACACAGCAAAGAGCTGGTTGGGCTGCTTTACTCAGGTCTGCTTTGAGGGAGGCTTCTTCCTACTGCTAGTTCTTGCCCTTGCAATATTCCATTTGCCACCATTGCTGGCTTTCCCTCTTTTTGGGTGTGCTGGCAAGGGAGTTTGGGGCTGTTTGGCCACAGGCTGCAGATTCAGTGCATGTTGCGCTCTCTGTTTCTGTGTCCCTGATATTATCCACCCTTCTGCCCGTCTTCTGTAGTTCAGCTACCTGCTGCAGGAAATCCTCCATCTGAGCACACCTTCTGCAGACAACTTTGCCTCCCATTCTCCACCTCAGGAGAAAGGTCAAGGCACTGCCCACAGACTGAAGTTTACATGATTGCTTCTCTCTTTGGCAGCTCTTGCTGGGTGAAGACATTTAAGGTGAATCTTGTAGAGCGGAGTTATAGGTTGAACTTGGTGATCCTGAGGGTCTTTTCCAACCTGGGTGTTTCTGTGATTCTGTTTTCAATCATCTCCAGAGTAGGTGGTACACACTGCAGTGCCACAGCTGCAACCATTGCTTGACATAGAGTGCTCATCATTGTGTCCAAAGGATCAGTGAGAAGGAGCACCCTCACTTCAGGAGTTGTTAGAGCTTGAGCTGGTAGAGCATGAGCAATAAACCCACTGGACTGTCTTTCTGACCCTGGGATCTGGGAGAGAGACTTCCCCCTACTTGCACACCCTACCTGCATGAACTGCTTTGCTTCCCCACCGTGTGATTCTAAAATGCTTCTTGAGAAGTGAGACAGGTGTAGGTGGAGATTGAAAGCCAAGGGCATCATGGTATTGAAGTGCCTCCTCCTTTTCTAAATGCTATCAGTGATGCCTTGGCCTCTTACCACAACTGGAAGAAGACCAGGATTCACTAATATCTACCTTCTTTCTGTCTTTGCCACAGCTAATTCATTCCTGTGTTCAAAGCACAGTGGGTTGCAAAATTATGATTATTAAAGCCGGCTATTAGCAAGTGTTGTCTCCTTTGAGAATATTGACTTAATCATGTTGCTGTGTATTTAAAGTCTGAAGCGATAAAATGGGCAAAGATTAATTTATTCTGTGCTTGTATCTAATGAATAATTATGGAATCATCTCTGTTCTTTCTCTAATGAATAAAGCCAAGTGGTTGTTTTTGTTGGAAAAGACAAGAAAATGTGCTTGACAAAGGAAGTCCCCCAGACTGTGCTGTATCAGCTTCTAACTTTCTATTTTTCCAAATGTGTTTTTTATCATTCTTTGCACCCCCTGCCCTTCCCCCTCTGTATTCTAGTCAGTGTAGCAATTTTTTTTTCTATCTGCCAACTTTTTGGAATGTGGTGACTTAAAAAAAAACAAACCAACAAACCCATGAGAATTATTGTAATTCTTATTCCCTGAGGGGCAACCTTTTGAATTTAGAGTATGTTTTGTATGGAGAAGACAGATCACAAATTTGCTCCCAGGTAACTTCATAGCTTAATATTGATACTGTTCTGGTGTGGTGATTGAGTAGATCAAGAGCACCCCAATGAAATTTGCAGACGACACCAAAGTGAGTGGGTAGGTTGACGCTACAGAAGGGGCAATCACCCTTCACAAAGACCTGGATAGACTGAAGGAGTGGGCAAAGAAGAACATATGGAGTTCAGTGGGGATCAGTGTGGGGTCTTGTGTCTGGGAATACATAATCCAGAAGTGCAGCTCAGACTGGGATCCACCTGGCTGGAGAGCAGACCTGTGGAAATGGACCCAAAAATCTCAGTGGGCATGAGTTAACAGTCTGCTGCAGCAGCGAAGAAAGCCAAAATGATGCTGGGTTGCATCAACAAAGGCATCAACAACAGAGATAAAGAAGTCCCAGAGATAAATTGTCCCACTCTACTCAATGTTGCTCAGGCCCAACTGTAGTACTCTGTGCAGTTTTGATCTGCACTGTAGGAAACAGATGTGGACAAGATGGAAAGTATCCAAAGAGATGCCAGGAGAATGATTAGAGGACTGGCAGACTTGACATATGTTTTTTTTCAGAGTTACGAAGGTTTGGGGGAGACATCTGGGAGGTGATCTTCTGGACAGTAGCCCTGTGGAGAGTGACCTAGGAGCCCTGGGGGATAACAAGTTATCCATGGGACAGCAATGAGCCCTTGTGGCCAAGAAGGCCAATTTGATCCTGGGGTGTATTAGGAAGAGTGTGTCCAGCAGGACAAGGGAGATTGTCCTCCCCCTCTATTCTGCCCTGGTGAGACCTCATCTTGAGTACTGTGTTCAGTTTTGGGCTCCCCAGTTTAAGAGGGACAGAGATCTTCTGGGCAACGTCCAGCAGAGGACTAGGAGGATGATTAGGAGACTGGAGCACTGCCTGATGAGGAGAGGCTGAGGGACCTGGGGCTTTTTGGTCTGGAGAAGAGAAGACTGAGAGGAGATTAAAAAATGTTTATAAGTATCTGAGGGCTGGGTGTCAGGAGCGGGGAGACAGGCTCTTCTCTCTTGCTGCCTGTGATAGGACAAGGAGCATTGGAGGTAAGCAGCAGGACAGAAGGTTCCACCTCAACACAAGAGGGAACTTCTTTCGTGTAAGGATCCCAGAGCACTGGAACAGGCTCCCCAGAGAGGTTGTGGAGTCTCCTTTTCTGGAGACTTTCAAGGCCTGTCTGGATGTGTTCCTCTGTGACTTGAGCTGGATTATGGTACTCCTCTGGCAGGGGGGTTGGACCCGATGATCTATTTGGGTCCTTTCCAACCCCTGACATCCTGTAAATATATTTATTGCCATGGACTAAAAAGTGTGGCACATAAGGGATGGCTACCAAGAGGATGGAGACTCTCTTTACAAGGACTCACATGGAAAAGGCAAGGGTGATGGGGACAAGGTACTGCTCGGATGATTCCCACTGAACACCAGAAGAAAATGCTTCCCTACAAGAGCAGTTAGGCACTGGAATCTTCTCCCAAGGGAAGCAGTGGATTCCCCTCCACTGGACAGTTTTAAGACTCAGCTTGACAGGCTATCACCTAGAAAGGTTAGATCAGATGATCTTTGGGGTTCTTTCCAGCCTGGCATTCTATAATTCTGTGATTCATACTTGTGAAGAAACATTCTCTGAGAATACTGTGACTGCTTGCTTAAAGGCATCCATGACCTTGCATGAATGGCCAGGGATGGACACCTCAGAGGTACTCTGTTTATGAAAACAGTTTGCCTGGTGGGTGAGGTATGCCAGTGAGGTGCAGAGTGGCTTCAACTTTAAAAGATGACTACTGAATTTCCTGAACCTGGGGTCAGAAACTCACCATTTAGCTCAAAATCACCAAATCATCAGTGGAATTGTCTCAGGAAAGGGAGATAAATGGTTGCAAGATTAGGCTGTGAACTAGTTAAGACCATGTAGACATACACAAGGTCCTTGTGGTTATCCTCTGTGTTGCCCAGCTCCTCATCAAGGCCTGTATTTTGCTTCCCTTTTTCTTACTCTTGAGGTGCTTGGATGATGTTTCACATTTCTAGCCTTCATCCCAGCAAGAATAGATTCATTCCAAATGCACCTAGATGTGTTCCTGTATGATTTTCGCTTGGTGATCCTCCTCTAGTAGGGGAGTTGGACTCCAGAGGTTCCTTCCAATGCCTGCCATTCTGTGATTGCAAGGTGTTGTGTTGTTCCTGTATCAGCTTTCCAGAGGAGCAGAGCAATTGAGAGTACCATACTCTGCCTTTCCTTCAAATGTAGGTTTACTCATGGTGAGGTTTTTGTCCTCTTCTCTGTCCTTGCTACGGACAGCACCTATAAACCATGTTTTTCCATAGCTACATATATTTTTTGGAGACCGTATGCCAAGAGGAAAGAGTCTTGTAAAAGAAAGGTATGTGTCCAGCTGACCTCTCTCAGAAGCTGTAAGGCTCCAACTCCAGTGAAAACTATTCTCCATGAGATTCTGCTATACTTTTGAGACAAAACTTACCAAGTGCATATGTATGGCTTCATTAACAGGAATTTAACATCAGTATCACTTGGGATGACCTTTTTCTACAAAGCCACTTCAAAAACCTCTGAGACTGCAGACAAATTTTCTTGTTTGTCATTGCTGGCCATGCTGCCTTCTCTCTATTTTGTGATTTAGGCTGAAAGTAGGTGTATAGAAAAAAGAAGAGCCTGCTTATTTTGAGGTGCTTAATTCCTTACCCAGGACTTCAGGGTTTCTTGTGTGCACACTAGACAGCTTTGAAATATGGTAACAAACTTCTGTGCAGTTAGAGAATTATGGAATTATTTCAGTTGGAAAAGACTACTAAGATCTAAAAAAGTCTGTAGAGGTGTGTGTCCTATTCAATATCTACATCAGTGATATAGACAGCAAGATCAAGGCACACTCAGCAAGTCTGGAGATGATACCAAGCTTACTGTTGTGGTTGATAAGACTGAAGGATGGGATGGGTGCCATCCAGAGGGGCCTGGACAAGCTTGGAGAGGTGGACTGAACAGAATCTCATGAGGTCCAATAAGGCAAAGTGCAAGTCCTGCTCCTAGGTTGGGGAAATTCTCAATATCCATCCAGGCTGGGAGACAATGAAAATGACAGCAACCCTACAGAAAAGGATCATCTAGTTCCTATCCCCCTGCCATGGGCAAGGATATCTTCCCCTAGACCAGGATGCTCAAGGCCCTGTCCAATCCAGCCTTGAACACCTCCACAACCTCCCTAGGCAACCTGTTCCAATGTCTCAACACCCTCACTGGAAATAATTTCTTCTAATCTCCAGTCTAAATCTACCCTCTTCCAGCTCAAAATCATTCCCCCTCATCCTGTTTCTACAAGTCCTTGTAAAAAGTCCCTTCCCAGCTCTCTTGTAGCCCCCTACAGGTACTGGAAGGCCTCTGTAAAGTCTCTCTGGAGCTGTCTGTTTGTCAGGCTGAACAGCCCCAACTCTCCTAACTCTGTTTATATAGGGGAGGTTCTCCAATCCTCTCATCATCTTCATGACCCTTCTCTGAACAGAAGCAGAAAGCCATTAAACACCTCTGCTTCTCAATCCAAGACTTACCTCAGCTGTCAACACTGATTTTGGCCATCTCTCCTAATACCAGTTTTGATCCACACTTAAAGAGAAGATTTGAAGGACTGAAACACTCCTTGGGGAAGTGAACAATATTTTCAGGTCCAGTGTGAGATGATTTACTTTGATTAGACTCTTCTGCCTAAATAAACTATGGCATGATGTTTGAATTGCATGTCGCAGCATTACCACCAATAATGTCAACACTGCTAATGCAATGTCTGTAATTGACTGCATCATGCCTCATTATTTCCTTTCTGTGGATTCTTCTTGTTGCCAGCGAAATTGTTTTCATATAGTATGAAATGAACTCTGTAAGAGATGCAGTGCTCTGTTATATTCCCCAAAACCACACGATGCTGAGACAAGCACTGCCTCAAAGGTGTTACATTTTTGTTGTGAAGTGATAGATTACCTATTGGAATGCTTCCTATTGTATCAGAGAAGCAATCTGAGAAAAATCTCACCTTTAAACTATTTTTCTGGTTATCTCAATGACTCCCAGGTCTGCTGATTTCAGCAGACCTTTTGGGCAGGATTCTGTAATTATGTTTTTGTCAAACTAATAGTTTCTTTGTATCTCACCCATTATCTGAAATTATTTTTGCTTGTGCAGCCTGCTGGGTTTGTGTTAGGCAACTTTCTTTCTCTGTGTAAACACACAGATGTGACCTGAAACATAGTTTTGGCTCCACTTTCTGACATGGCAATGACTATCTCTAAGCCATTCTCTATTGTAACAACACATCTTTACCTTCATTTCATACTCATTTCTTACATTAGACAGCCAAGGTCACTTGTAGGAAATTCAACAAGGTCAAGTGCCAGGTGTTGCGCTGGGGTCACAACAACCCCAGGAATGCTCCAGGTTTGAGGCAGAGTGGCTGGAAAGCTACACAGCATGGCAAGACCTGGAGGTGTTGGTCAACAGCCAGCTGAAGATGAGGAAGAGTGTGCCAAGGTGGCCACAAAGGCCAAAAGGATCCAGGCTTAGATCATCAAGAGTGTGACCAGCAGGACCAGGGCAGTGATTGCCCCCTTGTACTCATCACTGGTGAGGACACATCTTGAGTCTTGTGTTCAGTTTTGGGGCCCTTACAACAAGAAGGACGTTGAGGTGTTGGAGCATCTCCAGAGAAGGGCGACCAAGCCAGTGAAGGGTCTGAAGAACAGGTCTGGTGAGGAGAAGCTGAGGGAATTGAGAGTGTTTAGTCTGCAGAAGAGGAGGCTGAGGGGATACCTTCTTTCTCTCCTGAAAGGAGGATGGAGCCATGTGGGTATTGGTCTCTTCTCCCCAGGAACAAGCGACAGGAGGAGAGGAAATAGCCTCTAACTGCACCAGGGAAGGTACAGACTGGAATATAGAAGAAACTTATTTACTGAAAGGGTTATTGAAACACTGGAATAGACTGTCCAGGAGGTGGGTGATACCCCAACCCTGAAGGTGTTTCAGAGAGGCAGAGATGTAGTGCTGAGGGACATGGTTTAGCACAAGACTTGGTAGAGCTAGAGAATGATTGAACTTGCTAATCTTTCTCAAGAAGATTTCTAAAAGAAATCTAGGATTCTAATCAATGTCTGTAATAATGGCCTTTAGGTTCCAAGAGGTCAGTGGGACTGTTTCTTTTCCATAGAGGTAAGTAGTAAAATTTTTATGTACTAACATAATTTTATAATGAAACTTCCTGCATTGTCTTTAACAAGCTCAAAACTTGCAAAGTAGAGGAGAGAGATGCAGCATTACCAACTAAAGTTACTTTTTTTTTTTTTTTTTCTGTAGAATTAAGATTGGAACCAAGACGAAATGTTTATTTACTGCTCATTATTGTTTACACATTCATCATTTGTATATGTAAAATGAGCTATCAATGGTTTTCAGTCTTTTCATTGCTGAATGCTGGCAGGAGAGAGTTTCACTTGCTTTACTTGAACAAAGAGTTACCATGGAATCCACTCCAAATACTTGGAATTGTTCGGGGTTTGTGATTGCTGTTGCATGTTTTAAACAGCAAGCAGAGTCGATCTTAAAAATAAATAGCAAGGTAAATGGAGGCTTGAATCACAGAATCGTTTCAGCTGGAAAAGACCTTTCAGATCATTGAGTCTAACTAATAATGAGTTCTATCGAGTCTAGCGTTAAATCGTGTCCCTTAGCACCACATCTCTGCATCTTTGAAACACCTCCAGGGACGAGGATTAAACCATCTCCCTGTGGGACCTCTTCCAGTCTTTGAGAACTCTTTCAGTCAATAAATTTATTCAGATATCTCATCACTCCTTCCCAGAGTCAACTTTCCTGTTAAAATGTGACTGCCACTGAGGCAGGAACCAGAAATGTTAATGACTTGCTGCATATTGGGATTACAGCATGAAGTCCTTATTTGCAAGCCATGGTGACTCATAAAGGAAATGCCATGATGTAAGAGATTTTTCTTCCATTTGTTTGACAATCATGGGTGTAACTAGATGTGACTCAGGCTTTAAGAACAAAGGGAAGAAAATTGTCTGGACAGTGGAGAAGGTCAGGCCTCTCACCAGGTTTTCTTTTCCTTTTGGATGTGATTGGAAAAACTAAATGTTTTTAGATTTCCTTTTGGCATCTATCAGGATGAAAGCAAATCCCCTGATGCTATGTGTTCGCTCTCCTCACCAGCCATGCTGTTTTCTACATCCCTTCACTGCTTCTGCATCAGTCACTGTCTTCTTTCCTTTTTTTTTAAATATACGATTGTTTCTCTCTTGCTACATCCCCTACATCCCATCTGCTTCCATCACTACCACTTCTCTCATTCCTGCCTCCCTCTGTGTTTCAATTCCTTGAGCAAACTGTGCTGTAACACACTTTCTTAGCTGCTCTTTTCCACTGGTATATTGTATCTGTCCTCTACTTACTGTGTGGGCTTCCTGCTCAACACTGAGCAAGTTCATCCCAGCTGCTCTTCTTTATCTGAGCCTAAAGCTCAAGGCCACAATCTTTAAGGTCCCTTCCAAAGCAAACCATTCTATGACTCTATCTTTTCTACCTTCGTTCCTCAGGAGCTTCTTACTGAAGGGATGGAATTTCTGTTTGCTAGAGGTGGAGTATACATCTGAGGGCATGGAGTCAGTATCTCCACCTTTCTTCCTGCTACACAGATCAATAAATTGAGAAGTATCTCTAAAAGTCTTCACTTTTTTTCCCATGCTGTAAAGCTTGTCTCTCTTATCTGTTTATCTCAGAAGCACACAAGGTACAGTAGAACCATGGAATAGTTTTGGTTGGTAAAGACCTAAGACCTCAAAGATCATCAAGTCCAACCATTATCTAACTCTAACTTTTATTAGACTCATTTTCCAATTGCAAAAGAGAAGTGATGCAGAGTATAGGTGCCACACTTCACCTTTCCTGCTTCCTTTTTAAGGAACGTTGTGGCCTTTGGTATTTTGTACTGAATATATCTGTAAAGAATTCTGTTGATTTTTTTTGGTGTTGTCAAGTGTTCTGTGACGTGTTTAGAGGGGTTCTCAGGCACTTTCTAGATACACTTTCTGTGGTAAACAGTGTTGACAAGAGAAAGACATGGATGCATCAAAAAAATTGTTCAGTCCCTAGATTCAGAGGCAATGATTTATAGTGGTACTGCTGCCTGCTGGTTGGACCTGAAGCTTCAATATCATGTGGAAGAGAATTCTACTGGAACACCATAGCATGGTGTACTGAGGATCAGGGTGGGGTCTGTCTCAATTCATTCTGCAGTAGAGTGTTCTTTTATGGATGCCCCAAATGAAACCAAGAAGGAAATGAATATTTGGTTGAGAAAAGCACTTGAATTTTATATCACTTACATGTGCAGGGGCAAAAGATAGGCGTTTAGTAAAGAAGGAAATAGGGAACAGCAGAAGCAAAGAGATAGTCACCACCATGGATCCAATGAGAGCTTTCCCTGTTACCTTCAAGATTTTATACTTTTTCCAATCTCATATGTGGTCACAATTCTTCATCCACTTGCCATGGTTATAGCATGTCCAAATTGTGTTAGCACCATCCCATGGTTAGTTGCACTCTCTTTTGGCTTCATACTACTGTGTCAGTCATCCCTGGGCAGGGGGGGACTCACTTCATCAGAAAACCCATAAATCTATCAACCTACTTCATAATCTTTGGGTGCAGTTGCACAGTGAATCCCAGCTTGTGAAACTTGTGACTTTGTGTGGTCATTGGTTGCTGGTTATCAGTTGCTACAGTCACAGAGATAAACTTACGATGGGATAGCCTATTCAGTTGTTTATCTTCATGGGACAATGTTGAGACAAACATGAGACATAAGGTCTTAAATTCTCACAGGGCACTGCAGACTCCACTTCAAAATTTTGATTCAGGCTATTCCAGAGGTTAAGACAGGAGTTCCACGTCCTGACCTTTTCCTGTTCTCATTCTGCCTAATGTCTATCCTGCCTTTAGCAGGAAGCATTTCAGGTCTGTTACCAAGATAACTGGCCTGGAAGATTCAGCTATTCTTTCAGTAGTCTTTTCCTTGTTGACTGCTCCTTTACTGGGAGTCATCTTTGGCATGAAAAACCCAAGCTATATTGTGAGTGCCCCATGCAGAAGGTAAGACCTAATGAAACAGAAGTTGGAGAAACTTTTAATAATTCTCTCCACATTGAAGTTGAAAAGCTGAACTGTGGGCAATTGCAATAAGGTGTCTATTTCTGCACTGCACTGGTCAAAGATGTGGACAGAACTACTTCATTTCACCTCTGAGCTTTAGCTTCTGTGCCATTTTCCCTACTTTCTTTGGGTCACAACAAGCTCATGCAATGCTTCAGGTTTGGGTCACAGTGGCTGGAAAGTTGCCTGACGGGGAATGGCCTGGCAGTGCTGGTTGACAACCATCTCAACATGAGCTAGCAGCATGCTCAGGTGGACAAGAAGGTAAGTGGTATTCTGGCCTGGATCAGGAGTAGGGAAGTGATTGTGCCCCTGTGCTAAGAAATGGTGAGGTTACATCTGAAACACTAGGCTCATCTTTGGGCCTCTCACTACAAGAAAGATTTTGAGGTGTTGGAGTGTCTCCAGAGAAGAGTAACAAAGTTAGTGAAGGGTCTAGAGAAGAAGCTTGGTAAACAGTGGCTGAGGGAACCAGGGCTGTTTAGTCTGGAAAAGAGAAGATTGACAGGAGACTTCATTGCACTCTACAACTCTCTGAAATGAGCCTGGTGTGAAGTGAGGGTTGACATTTCCTCCCCAGTGTCAGGTGATTGCAAGGAAATGGCCTAAAATGGCCTGAACTGTGCTGAAGTGCATGAACACCAATGCATGCAGCATGGATAATGTAGTGGTTTAGCAGTTACCTGCCCCCCCATCCTTTGATATAACCCAGGCTATAGCTCAGAACGGCTGTAAGTTGGTAAATGAAGCTTTATATTTACAGCAATGCTTAATATACAAGCAGATATTTACAATGTATAACAGATATATACAGTGAAAAAAGTAATACAGAAACACCACACCCCTCCCAGAGATCAAAATCCCTAAGAGGGATTTCTACCCACCCCTACCACCTTTCCCCCCTTCCCCAATCTTATCTCACCACGTGTTGATGCAGCAAATAGGCGGAGGTAGATCAGCCAGGAAGATTAGCAGTAGGAAAGAAGTTAGTAGAATTATTAAGAATCAGCTACAAAAGGCAGGGAAACAGAACCATGCAAGGAGAGCAGCCACAGCCCAGACAGGCCTGGAACAGTCTGACTTATCTATATTTGGTTTACAACTCTTAAAACATTGTTTTTTTTTCTTTCTCAGTAAAGCTGTGAGTGGAGTAGCATCATCTGTTTTCCTCTCTCAGCCTATAGTCTAGTTTTCTCACTCAAATCCTCCAATTAGTTCAAACCAGCACAGGTAATAAGTAAGAGGAGCTGGAAGCCTTGGTGCAAGAGGCAAACTATGATGCTGTCACCATCACAGAAATGTGGTGAGATGACTCACACAACTGGAGTGCTGTAATCAATAGCTACAGACTCTTCAGGAGAGATAAGCGAGGGAGAAGGGGGGAGGAGTGGCCCTGCATATCACGAAGGCAATGGACATCATGAAAGTAGTGATTAAGGATGATCAGGTGGAGTCCCTGTGGGTAAGAATTAGGGGGAAGGTCATCAAGACTGGCATCCTGGTAGGAGTCTGTTGTAGACCACCCAACCAAGAAGAGGTTGATTTATTATTCTTTAATTAGCTGGAGGCTGCCTCAAGATCACTTGCCCTTGTTCTTGTGGACGACTTTAACTTGCCAGACATCTGCTGGGAATTTAACACTGCACAAAAGAAGCGGTCTAGAAAGATCCTAGAGTGCATGGAGGATAGCTTTTTAACCCAGCTGTTAGGTGACCTACCAGGGGTGCAGCCCTGCTCAACCCGCTGTTCACAAATAGAAAAGGGCTGGTGGGAGATGTGGTGGTCAGAGGCTGCCTGGGGTCCAGTGACCATGAAATAAAAGAGTTTTCAATATATGGTGAAACCAGGAGACGCATCAACAAAACCTCCACACGGGACTTCCAAAGGGCAGACTTCAGCTTATTTAAGGAAGTAACTGGGAAAGTTCATAGAATCATAGAATCATAGAATCATAGAATGGTTTAGGTTGGAAGAGACCTCAAAGATCATCCAGTTCCAACCCCCCTGTGCCACAGGCAGGGACACCTCCCACTAGATCAGGTTGCTCAAGACCTCATCCAGCCTGGTCTTGAACACATCCAGGGAGGGAGCAGACACAACCTCCCTGGGCAACCTGTTCCAGTGCCTCGCCACCCTCACTGTGAAGAACTTCCTCCTAACATCTTGTTCAAATCTTCCCTCAGCCAATTTGAACCCATTCCCCCTCATCCTGTCATTACAAGACCTTGTGAATAGTCCCTCCCCAGCCCTCCTGTAGGCCCCCTTCAGATACTGGTAGGCTGCTAGAAGGTCTCCTCAAAGTCTTCTCTTCTCCAGGCTGAAGAGCCCCAACTCTTTCAGCCTGTCCTCATAGCAGAGCTGCTCCAGCCCTCTGATCATCTCCGTGGCCCTCCTCTGGACCCTCTCCAGCAGTTCCATGTCCTTCCTGTGCTGGGGGCTGCAGAACTGCACACAGTACTCCACGTGGGGTCTACCCTTGCCCTGCTGGTAATGCTTCTCTTAATGTTCCCTGGGAAACAGCCCTTAAAAACAAAGGGGTCCAGGAAGGCTGGACTTACTTCAAGAAAGAACTCTTGAAGGCATAGGAATGGGCTGTCCCAATGTGCCAGAAGGCAAGCTGATAAAGGAGACAACCAGACTGGATGGGCAAGGAGCTTCTAAAGGAATTAGGAAAAAAAAAAGAGGGCATAGCACCTTTGGAAAAAAAGGAAGGTATCCCAAGAAGAGTTTAAGAATGTTGCTAGGTCTTGTAGGAAAAAAATAGAGAGGCAAAAGCCCACTTAGAATTTAGACTGGCCACTGCCATAAAGGGGAACAAAAAATGTTTCTATAAATATATTAATGGCAAAAGAAAGGACAAGGACAACCTCCACCCTTTATTGGATGCAGAGGGGAATATAGTAACAAAAGATGAGGAAAAGGCAGAGGTACTCAGCACCTTCTTTGCCTCATCTTCAATAGTGCGACAAATTGTCTTCAGGACAACTGGCCTCCCAAACAGGCAGATGGAGGCAGGGACCAGTATAGTCCCCCTGTAATCCAGGAGAAAGCTGTAAGGGACCTGCTGAGACACTTGGATCCTCTCAAGTCCATGGGACCAGATGGGGTCTATCCTAGGGTGTTGAGAGAGCTGGCAGATGAGCTGGCCAAGCCTCTATCATCTGTCAACAGTCCTGGATCTATGGAGAGGTCTCCAAAGACTGGGAGCTGCCAATGTGGTGCCCATCCACAAAAAGGGCCAGAAGGAGGAACCAGGAAATTACAGAGCTGTCAGCCTGACCTCAGTGCCAGGCAAGGTTATGGAACAGGTCTTCTTGAGTACAATCACACGGCACCTACAGGATGGCCAAGGGATCAGGCCCAGCCAGCATGGGTTTTGGAAGGGCAGGTCCTGCCTGACCAACCTGATCTCCTTTTATGATCAGGTTACCTGCCTGGTGAATGCAGGGCAGGCTGTGGATGTAGTCTACCTGGACTTCAGCAAAGCCTTTGATGTAGTCTGAAACAACAACAAGCTCCTGGCCAAGCTGGCAGCTCGTAGCTTGGACAGTTTCACTCTGAAATGGGTCAAGAACTGGCTGGAGGGCTGGGCCCAGAGAGTGGTGGTGAATGGTGACACATCCACTTCACAACCAGTTATGAGTGGTGTGCCTCAGTGATCAGTGCTGGGCCTGATCCTGTTCAATATATTTATTGATGACCTGGATGAGGAGATTGAGTCCATCATCAGTAACTTTGCAGATGGCATCAAGTTAGGAGCAGGTGTCAATCTGTTGGAGGGTAGGAGGGCCCTGCAGAGGGATCTTGACAGGCTGGATGGGTGGGCAGAGGCCAATGGGATGAGATTTAACAAGGCTAAGTGTAGGGTTCTACACTTTGGCCACTACACTTTGGCTGCAACAACCCCAGGCAATGCCACAGGTTGGAGACAGAGTGGCTGGAGAGCAGCCAGGCAGAGAGGCACCTGGTAGATAGTAGGCTTAACATGAGCCAGCAGTGTGTCCAGGTGGCCAGGAGAGCCAATGGAATCCTGGGCTGTATCAGGAACAGTGTGGCCAGCAGGACAAGGGAGGTTACCCTTCCCCTGTACTTGGCACTGGTCAGGCCACATCTTGAGTCCTGTGTCCAGTTCTGGGATATACTTTATTCAAGAGAGATATTGAGGTACTAGAATGTGTCCAGAGAAGGGAAACAAAGCTGGTGAGGGGCCTGGAGCACAGCACTATGAGGAGAGGCTGAAGGAGCTGGAGTTGTTTAGCCTGGAGAAGAGGAGGCTCAGGGGTGACCTCATTGCTGTCTACATCTTCCTGAAGGGAGGTTGTAGCCAGGTGAGGGCTGGTCTCTTCTCCCAAGCAACCAGCAACAGAACGAGGGGACACAATCTCAAGTTGTGCTGAGGGAAGTATAGGCTGAATATTATGAAGAAGTTCTTTCACAAAGAGAGTCATTTGCCATTGGAATGGGCTGCCCAGGGAGGTGGTGGACTCATCATCCCTGGAGGTGTTCAAGAAAAGACTGGATGGAGCACTTAGTGCCATTGGCTAGAACTGGGTGATAGGTTGGACTGGATGACCTTGGAGGTCTCTTCCAAGTTGGCTTAATCCTATTCTATTCTATTCTATTCTATTCTATTCTATTCTATTCTATTCTATTCTATTCTATTCTATTCTATTCTATTCTATTCTATTCTATTCTATTTTGTGCCAGGGGAGGTTTAGGTTGGATATTAGGAAAAAAATTCTTTCCTGAAAGAGTGGTCAGTCATTGGAACAGGCTGCCCAGGGAGGTGGTGGAGTCACCGTCCCTGGAGGTGTTCAAGAAACATATGGACATGGCTCTTTGGGGCATGGTTTGATGGCCATGATGATGTTGGGTTGATGGTTGGACTTAATAATCTTGAAGGTCTTTTCCAACTGATGATTCTCTCATTCTGTGGTTTCTATAATTTCTTTCTTCTAATAGCTCATCTTTTTACATAAAGAAGGAATTATTTTCTTCAGTGTTGCAATATTATCTGGAATTTGAAGAAAGCCCACACCTAGCTTTTCCTACCCAATAGTCTTGGCACTATGACATCATAACCCCTGCATATCCTGTCACTACAACAAATTCATGAAACAGTTCTACTTCTCCTCTTTAATTGGAGCTAGCTTGTTTCAAGGAGCTGAAGCAGCAGACTACTCTCAAAGGTTAGTGTGGAGAAATATATCATTGTCTTGCAGGATGTTCTAAGTGGGTCTCTTGAGTATCAAGGTCAGAGTTTATTTAGCAGCAAGTTCTGCTGCTGTGAATCATCAATAGTGTTTCTTGCACAATCTATCAATGCTTAGCAATTATACTTTAGACTCTAAAGGAATTCTACACTTTTTCTCAGCAAATGGTGCATATTTTTAACTCTTAACTGCCTTTTCCAAGTCCTTTCTTATTATGGTTCATGGAATCGTAGAATCATAGAATGGATTGGTTTGGAAGGAACCTTAAAGATCGTCTTGTTCCAACCCCCCTGCCAAAGGCAGGGACATCTTCTACTAGACCAGGTTGATCAAGGCTCTCTCCAGCCCTTTTTATGACACAGATGAGAGAAAACTCTGTGCTGTTGAGCATGCTCTAGGTCAAAAGTAATTTCTGTATCATGCCTAGGACTTCTTCAAAAGCAAAGTCAAGAGACAGAATTAACTTCCAGTAAAATCCTGTTTTTCTTGATTTTCTATGCTTTAAAAAAGCATGATATCAGGGGAATAGTGTAAAAATTCCTAATGACAAAAAAAATCACTTTATTTTTCACTGGGAATTTTTTTTTTTTCCAGCAGCTTAGTCTATGCTTCAGTGCAATTGACGAACTACATATTTCTGAAAACTCAGGATGTTTTGTAACAATTGCGTGAATTCAGAAGAAGGAAACTCTTGTGAACTACCAGACTAAATCTGACTAGGTTGTCTTGGCTGAAATTGCTCTGAAATCCCAACTTCTGGCACCTTCTTGACTCTAGACATGAGCTAAAGCACTTGAACTGAGGACGGATCCAGGAAGTGCCCGACATGGGCAGTAAATCATGAGCTCCAGCTCACTTAGTCACCAAAAGGTTCTCTTTTTTTTTTTTTTTCTTATTTTTCCCCCACAGTGAAAGGGAGCCTTTCACACAGTGGGTAGTCAACTTGCTAGAAGCGTTTTGCACACCTTTTAGGGCTGTATTTCTTTGTCTCTCTAATTAGAAAAAAAAAAAAAACCAAAAACCAAACAAGCAAAAAAAACAAACATAAAAACAAATAAACCAAACCACAAACCAAACCAAAATTAAACAATCCTCAAAAAACAGCCACAAATCCTCAAAACCTAGTCAGACAAAAGAAATATGAACCCCACAAATATATTGATTACTGAATAGGGGACAGACGCATGTTTTTCAAGCAAAAATACTTTTCTTTTGATACAAATAATACTCAGGCTTACTGAGTTCACCTTTTGGTAGAGCTACTCTTGTTACACAGTGTCTCTAGAAGACAGAATTATAGAATGGTTTGGCTTAGAAAGGACATTTACAGGTCATCCAGTCCAACTCTCCTGCAGGGAGCAGGAAGGTCTCTAACTAGCTGAGTTTGCTCAGAGCCCCAAACAGCCTAATGTGGAATAGTTCCAGGAATGGTAGCTCTGTTCCATCTCTGGGCAACCTGGGCCAGTTTTTCACCACCTTCAATGTAAAAAAAAAAACCCTCATCTAAATGTATCTTTTTTATTTTAAAAGGCATCACCCCTTGTCCTGTCATAACAGGTCACAATAAAAAGATTGTTTTCTTTCTTGTAGGCTTCTTTAACCACTGAGAGGTCACAATAAGATCTTCCTGGAACCTTCTCTTCTCCAGGCTAAACAACCCAAACTCTCTTAGTCTGTCCTCATAGAAGATGTTCTCCAGCCCTCTGATAATTTTTGAGATCCTTTCCTGGACCTGCTCCAGTGGGTCCATGTCTTTGCTGTGCTGAGAACTACAAGGCTTGTCAAAGGTGGGGTTACAGCAGAGCAGAACAGAGGAGAAAAATAATCTCATTTTGTGGAGTGCTATGACTTATGCATGACGTGGTGAGGGTCTCCATAATCTTATGCTGCATTTCTGGAGACACTGGGTGTTTCTGACATACCTGTCCAGTCCCAGTGTTTCATTAAAAACTTTATTTTGCATTTTGATGCCTTGCAGCATCAAAACAACATGACTGACCTAAAATACTAACCAGTTGCAAACTCATCTTTCACCAAACCAGCTGTTCATTTATCATCCATCTGACATTTCAAGCTTCAGAAAGTGTCTTCAAGCTTTCCCCTGCAGTCAGGCACAGTGGTTTTTCCCTTTTGGGAGAAGTTCAGATTCTCATGTAACTGAACTCCAAGAGCTTGATCTTCAGTACAAATACTAAAGATCACAAGATTCCTCATCTTTCTGTGGAGTGAGTGCCTGTCCCAAGCTGTGCCTTGAATTGTGCCTGAAGTTTCCCTAAGTCGTCTATGGAGATGCAGACACAGACAAGTTAGGTTGCATCTGTATATGGTGGAGAGGCTCTCAGCCCCAGAGAGATCTTATAGCTGAGACTATCAACTAAGAAAATACAGGTATGAAAATACAGAAGTGACTATCATGTCACAGCAGAGCTATTCCTATCCATTGCACCAGCCTTAAAACTGGACCCAACAAAAGAAGCGCTTGGGAAGTGATGGGTGCACACTCGGGATTGAACCAGCATCCAGTCCTTTCTATCAGCATGCACCTGAGAGTGAAGTTGAGCTGAAGATAGAATACTTTGTTCTACTCTTAAGAATTTGTGTTCAGCAGTAGCAGGGGATTAGGGTAGCTTATGACCTTTCCTCTTACTTGGGATTCAGAGGAGTGTTGCTAGACTCTGCTATTAAGTGCAGAAAATCATCACCATGCATCATTACAGGCTTGGGGCAGAGTGGCTGGAAAGCTGCACAGTAGAGAAAGACTTGGAGGCGTTGGTGGATAGTCAGTTGAAGATGAGCCAGCATGTGCCCAGGTGGCCATGTGCTAGGTGACAGCATCCTAGCCTAGATCAGGAACAGTTTAACTCATCACTGGTAAGGACACAGCTTGAGCCCTGGGTTCAGTTTTGGACCTCTCACCTAAGAAAGACTTTGAGGTGTGTGAGTATTTCCAGAGAAGGGAAATTAAGCTATTGGACGGTCTGGAGAACAGGTCTGTTGTGGAGCAGCTGAGGGAACTGAGGCTGCATAGTGTGGAGAAGAGTAAGCTGAAGGGAGAATTTATTGCTTTCTACAACTTCCTGAAAGGAGGATGGAACAAGGTGTGTGTTTGGCTCTTCTTCTTAGTAACAGGTGATGGAAGGAGAGACGATGTCCTCAAGTCATACCATGGGACACTTAGATTGGTTATTAGGAAAAATTTATTTGCTGCAAGAGTGGTCAGGCATTGGAGCAGCTTGCCCAGGGAGGTGGTGGGGTCACCCTCCCTGGAGGTGTTTAAAACACACATAGACATGGCACTTTGGGACATGGATTGGTGAGCATGGTTATGTTGGGTTGGCAGTTGGACTGAATCATCATGAAGCTAATTTTGAACTTAAAAATTTATTTGAATCTATATTTCTCTCCAGATATGGACAGAGTATTGAGGTACAGGCTGAGAAACTCAATATTCTGCATGACCTGTGTAGATCATAGAATCATAGAATTCTTTTGGCTGGAAAAATCCTCTAGCATTATTGAGTCCAACCATCCACCTACAATCACCATGGCCATTAAACCATGTCCCAAAGTGTCATATCCACATGTTACTTGAACATGTGACTCCACCACCTCCCTGTTTCAATGCCTGACCACTATTGCAGCACAGAAATTTTTCCTAATCACCAACCTAAACCTCCCTTGGCACAATTTCGAGCCATTTTCTTTCATCCTATCACCTGATACCAGGGAGAAGAGACCAACTACTGCCTCATTACAACCTTATAGAGGCCTTTTCTGATAATCCCTTGGAATGGGAGATAGTGGGGGGTTGTCACTGTAGTTCCCTTAGTAAGGACTGTAGTTATCCAGTGCAGAGATTTTTTTTATGTCATAAGCTGTCCCAGTCCAGAGGAATTCCGTCTGTGGGAGGTTTGGATTCTTGGGCACAGAATTGAGGCACAAATAGTGTCAAATGTATAGGCTACCTTTATTGCATTCACACAACTTACACACATGACAATAGGGATAGAGGGGGAGAAAAGAAGAGAGGCAGGGGAGAAAAGAGAAAGAAAAGAAAGAAATACTCTCACACAGAGAGAACAGAAGTCACCCTGGAGTCATTTGGTGTACCACAAGTTCGTTTGAAGAGAGTGGGTGGGGAACATTCAAGTTTGCAGGTTGGAGCTTCTCTTCTTTGACCTGGCTGCCTCATTGAATATGCATACTTTTCTGAGAATCACTTAGCATTTCCCAGGAGTGATTTTGTTAGCCAGGCCCAGTGTCCAGTGGTGTTGGGCATTTTCTGGACTTCAGAAGTGCAGACTTCAGTCTCTTAAGGGACCTCCTTTGCAGGGTGCCATGAGAACAAACTCTGGAAGGAAGGGGGGTCCAGGAAAGCTGGACAGTGTTCAAGGATCATCTCCTCCAGGCCCAGGAGCAATGCATCTCAAAAAAGCGGAAGGCAGGTAAGAATGCAAGGAGGCCTGTGTGGATAAATAGAGAGCTCCTGGACACACTTAGAAGCAAGAAGAAAGCCTACAGAAAGTGGAAGCAAGGACACGTAACCTGGGAAGAATACAAAGAAATTGTCTTTGTAACCAGAGATCAGGTTAGGAAAGCTAAAGCACAGATGGAATTGGATCTGGCTGGGGACATTAAAGGCAATAAGAAAAATTTCTTCAGGTGTATCAGTGAGAAAAGGAGAACTAGGGAGAATG
Organism: Psilopogon haemacephalus; assembly: GCA_013396835.1. NCBI lineage: Eukaryota > Metazoa > Chordata > Aves > Piciformes > Megalaimidae > Psilopogon > Psilopogon haemacephalus. The sequence continues at coordinate 64,582 of VWZI01014930.1, forward strand.
TGAGACCCTTCCTGAAGGGAAATGGAGAGCTGGTGACAAAGGGTATGGATAAGGCTGAGGTGCTCAATGACTTCTTTGCCTCAGTCTTCAGCAGCAGGGTTCCAACTGCAATGTCCAAGTCCCAGAGGGCAAAAGTAAGAACTGGGAGAAGGAAGATCTGCCCACTATAATAGAAGATCATGTTCATGAGCACCTAAGGAATCTGGACGTGCACAAGTCCATGGGGCCTCATGAGATCCACCCACGGGTCCTGAGGGTACTGGCAGATGAAGTTGCCAAACCACTGCCCATTGTATTTGAAAGGTCATGGCAGACTGGTGAAGTTCCTGCTGACTGGAAAAGGGCAAAAGTAACACCCATCTTCAAGAAGGGAAAAAAGGATGACCCTGGGAACTACAGACCAGTCAGCCTCACCTCTGTGCCTGGCAAGATCATGGAGCAGATCCTTCTGAAGGCTCTGCTGTAGCAGATGGAAAACAAAGCAGAGGTTATTGGTGGTACCCAGCACGGCTTCACCAAGGGCAAATCACGCCTGACAAATTTGGTGGCTTTCTATGATGAAGTCACAGCAGCAGTGGACAAGGGAAGGGCCTGAGTAAGGTCTTTGACTCTGTTCCACATGACATCCTGGTCACCAAACTGGAAAAACACAGACTTGATGGGTGGACAACTC